>JAVIWC010001269.1:0-27060 GCA_031894815.1 Creontiades dilutus | reverse complement strand
GGGATCGATTATCCTTACCGTCACAAAAGCCATGTAAGTAATATGATAAATCACGAATATGAATAACATATTGAATATTCCAATGCGAGTGGACGTCATTGGCAGTCGAAGAACCATGCAGAGTCCAAAGAGCCGAGAGAAACAACGCCTTCCCGTCCCGCCATACCTAATGACTGCTCTCCTCAGGATTTCTTCCCTTCACCCCTCAACACCTCACTCTCAGTCAGTCTTCTGAATTTCAAAAGAACTCTTGAGCAATTTAGTCACCCGACAAACAGAAAATGTTGACAGATTATTGAAAAGGGTTTCAGAGGGGAGCACCATTAATTCTTTTACACCAGCTATTATACCTGATTTCGACCCAAGGAATAAACAACAAGATACCCGTTCATGGGTGACCACAGTTGAATGTTGTTTGTGTAAGCCCCCAGCCGCCAATTCTGCCCCCAAGGGAGGCGGCAAAGAAAGTTTCACCCCCCCCCCCCCCCCCGGACGTCCCTAGGTCTCGGGAGAGGGACCGAGCCGGGAAGAAGGGCAGGGCTACCCCTCGCGGGGTGGAAGGACTCCCCCACTCGGACGGCGCAGAGTAGTCGGAGAGGGAGGTGCCCGAGGAGAGGGGACGGGACCCACCTCAGGGCTCCCGACCATCGACCGGCAGCCAGGCGTCTTTCCGCTCTTGAGTAGTAAAGTTTAGTCAGTGTTCCGTGAAGGCAGAGTTCTTGCCAGCGTTTCCCCGTCCTGTGTTTTCTTTGATTCGTTCGTTAGAACGCCCCCCTTAGCTCATGATTCGCATCGCGCTATCGTCTGCTTATTTGTTCTAGATCCGGCTCGCCGTTGGCGCGCTACTGTGTCTAAAGGTAACCATAGACATTTGGAAGGATCCGGCGCACTGTTCCACACGCCACGCCAGTCCAGCTCGCCTCGAGGCTCCAGTTCATCCCGCGCCACGCCAATCTATGGCGCTGCCTCCGTTGAATCATCGGCTCAGCCCGCAGCTCGCACGCCAAGCCGCGCCACGCCAACTCCACCCACGACTGACGCGCCAAGCTATGCCAGTCCAGCTCGACTCTCAGCTCGCACGCCAAGCCTCGCCACGCCAGCTTGGCTCGCAGCTCATACTCCGAGCCACGCCACGCCAACCCAGCTTGCAGCTCGCGCGCCGAACCGCGCCACGCCAACTCAGCTCACAGCTCACGTGCCAAGCCGCGCCAATCCAGCTCGGCTCGCCAATCAGACGCCCTCCACGCCAAGCTACGCCAAAGGAACCAAATTACCAGTCAGGCCTGTACACCCCCATCACGGCAAGGTAGTGTCCAACATTATTAATTGTCCCTGCTGCAATCTAGGATTTTATAATATTAAACCCCATCCGGGTGCGCCCCACTTGGGAAACGCTTTGTATAAATAATATCTTGCCGCCTCACGGTTTTCTAGGCTCTTCAAGCCCCTTTAATACTATCTCTACCAGCCAGTTCCTATTATCCAGTCATATAAGTTTGAAGTTACGATATTGTGTTGTGGTTATTTATACGAAAGGAGTATTGAGAATTGCGAATATTTTACAAAGTCTGAATTTGGTTAAGAACGTATTCTTAAGTGATATTTATATAACTATACTGAGTTTGAGTTTACAAATTTTGAATTGCTATTTACTGTTGTTATTGTGCATGTTTATTTGGTTAATAAACCACGTGTTTGTGAACCAAGGTTCTTTTTATTTCTCTACCTATTCCCTGCAGTGTAGTAACTGGATCAGGTTGTTGTTAAGTCCCATAAGAGTGTCATTGACCCTTCATCAGGTCAGCTACCCCTACATTTCATTCCTTTCATATTCCATTAAGGCTCATAAAGCTACTCGACATTTGGTCGGGTCATTACACGAGGGGCTTACATTTGGAATCTTCCAATTTATCGGATCGCCGGCTCATTATGATATTCAGTTGAGCTCTTAAAGGCGAATCCGCCTCTACTACTGTCCATTCTGAAATTACTTGGGAAGAATTTCGGATTGCATTCTTAAATGAATTTGACATTGTACAAACCCCAGCTGGACAGATGCTTTCATGTTTACAATCAAGACCTAATTTTCAAGAAAGTTAGACCTTCGCTGCTCGGGAAATAATTCAGTTCCTTGCACAGCAAGGGTAGGAGCCTCGAACAGATTGCAATATCCTTGGTCCTGGCCCAAATTTCTCAAGTAGACCCCCGAGCTAGACGCATTGCTCTCACTACCCCTGTGGACTCGAGGGAAACTCTTCTAAGAGAGCTGAGGGCCTTATCCTTCAAAACACCAAACGATTAACGCTTTGACCCCATTCCCCCCAAGAAATTTAAACCAGAGTTTGAGAAATTTAAATCTCAACGACCCTCCCATGCTATGACGAACCGAGGATCACGATTTCATCCAACTTCTGCTAGCAGTAGCCATCACTCTACGAAGGACGCAAGTCTAAAACCCCCTCCAACATGTTATCGATGTCACAAGACTGGGCATATTTCCCCCGCTTGCCCTGAAAGGAAGAAGAATGGATCTGGGTTGGATAGAGGACAATCCTCCTTACCAGCCAAGACTGTTGGAGTTTGCCAGCAAATTCCTAGAAGCCATCTCACTTTAAAAGGTGAAGTTATTTCTTTCCTATTTGATAGAGGTTCTGAATGTTCCTTAATCTATACCAGTATTAAAGTAAAATTATTTGGCGAACATATTTTTGAATTGGTATCCTTACTGGGTCTTGGGAAAAATCAAGTGCTCAGTAAAGAACAGATAAAATCAATGGTGGAAATTGACGGTTATCACATTGAAATTTTGTTTCATGTTGTTGAAGATTGTGTATTGAACCATCCAGTCATTATAAGTCGAGAACACTCATGACACTAGCTGTTCAAAACGAATGGAGGTAAAGCAAATGGATGTTGAAACTGCTTATATTAATGGTGATTTGGACGTGGATATTTTTATGGAAACTCCTGAAATGTTCGAGGATACTTTGAATGATTTGATTGAAAATGAATCAGGGGAAGTACAAGAGCGTGCAAAGATCATGACTTTGAATGATTTGATTGAAAATGAATCAGGGGAAGTACAAGAGCGTGCAAAGATCATGATAAAGGATGGAAAAATGGAAAAACATAAATATGGAAAAGCTTACGATTGACCCAAATTCCGCGGATGCTGCTCAGGAATTTATGTACTGGCTGAAAACGTTTCAAAATTTCATCCACAATCTTGAATAGCCATCTGCAGAATTACGTTTACTTATAAACTACCTGTCGGCTAAGGTATATCGTCTGGTGAAAGAAGATGATACGTATCCTAAAGCAATCAAAATTCTCACCAATGCATACATAAAGCCTAAAAACAACGTTTTTCTCAGACATCGATTCGACTAAAAATCAAGCTCCAGTTGAGACAATTGATGAGTTTTTCAGAAATTTGGTTTACTTAGGACAAGAATGTGAGTTCAAAGCTGTCTCGGCTCAAGAGCACAGAGATGGTTATATTCGTGATGCTTTTATTAGGGGAATTTGTTCTTTTGATATCAGATTGGAAAACCGCGATCTAACTTTTCAACAGCCGTATTATCAAGCTGTAGAATTAGAGACGGCACAAATTCAATCAGCCTCCTATTCTACTAACAATTCCTGTCTTAACGCTGTGTCAAAAACTACACTTGATTAATCACAAACACAAATTCAGGCAGCTGCTGCCTTCAGTCAATCAAGTAATTCTAAGTGTTGTGTCTGTGATCGTGGAAAACACCTTTGTTCCGCATGTCTGGCCAGAGAAGCCATCTGTAAAACTTGCAGCAAAGTTGGCCACTTCTCCATTGTTTGTTTGTCTAAAAAAAAAAGCGAGGGACAGCTAGCAATGTTGATAGTAATTATTCATATCAGGATCAAGGAAAACCAGTAGTGGCAGCCGCTCCTAGCTCCTAGGTCCTAGTCAACCGTAGACATTCAAATAAACGAAATTCACGCTCAAGCTTTAATCGATATTGGTAGTTCGTCATCTTACATTGATTAAAAGTTTGCAACAAAATTAAACATTTGTTTGATCCCAGAAAACGCCAACATTTCAATGGAATCGCAGTCCTTGTCGTGCTCTATCAATCATTGCTGTCTTGTCCATTTGGTAATGGGAAATCAGCTTTTCCCCAAAGTCAAACCGTCTGTCCTACCGAATTCATGCACTGATGTAATAATCGGACACGATATTTTACGCGAATATGAAACGGTTGAAATCAAAAATCAGAATGAGGTAATCCCCGATGCAACTGTTTATAAATATTTCATAAATTGATTTTTTAATGAAGCACTGCCCCAACCTCGCAGTGCTCAGTGTGTGACAACCTTTTCAACAATTCACACTCCTTTTTTTTCCTCTCCTCTTCTTTATATTTAGTTTATTTAATTTATTCAATTTTTTTATTTATTTAATTTTTTAATTTATTCATTTTCATTTCTTCATACAAAAACACTTTTATAATACATTAATAAAAATCAATCATAAAGGTATTTCCCATCCTCCCTCTGTATACCAAAGTATAGACTAAATTGCCCTCGTTGTATTCGTCAACATCCTCTCATTTTATGGTTTTGGCAATTTTGCTTGGAAGGTAAACTCTGAATATACCTGCTTCTTCATTTAACCTCTGTACTTCCGAAAGTTCCTGAAGATGAGCTTGGACTGCTGGATCAAACTTTGTGTGGACCAAAACCATTTTCAAAACAGCATACAGTGTATTTATTGGGAGGGTTTCCTGCGATCTTACTTCTACAACTGCTGCAGACTTTTGGAGTTTATTCAGAAACGAGTTCATCTGGAAATTAAAACATATTTAATTATATTCAAGATAAAAATGAATAAATTGCATATTTTGAAGTTTTTACTTACGGTTTACAAGTGTTGAGAGGGTTTCAGCAAGAAGGAGAAGAAAACAATCAATCTTCGAACGATTGTGAGTGAATGTGAACTTCCATGAGCCGGACGGACTCCCCACCTCATTGCAACCAAAGGCTTGAGAGTGGGAGGAATTGTCCTTGACACGTGTAGCTCTACAGGCCCCCCTCTATTGGCGCCTGCTTTGTCAGCAGACTTTACCTGTACCAGCCTGCTCGAAAATGAAATTTAACACTTCCTGGAAGAGGGGAAGGAAGACAAGCAGAATATTGCTGCATCATCAAAGAACAGGAACGAACATGCTCGCAACAGAAGTTGTACCTCTCCATGATTCAACACTTCCTATAGTGCAGGGGGCTCATATTACTGAGTAATCAGAGAATCTGAACAAGCCTGCACCTGAATTGCATACTCTGAGTAGAAAGTTGGTCCACCTCCGAAAAATATTTGGAACGATTGAAAAACTCAATACTCGTATTCAAATCATCGGTAGCTTCAAAATGAATACAAACTTGAAGGTTCTACGTTAAACGGATTGCCCAAATAACTTGGCCATCCCTCTAAAATAAGTTTATAAATCTATTTGAGTTAATTTTAGGTGCTCAGTCTGTCATAGGTAGTAGAAGTAGGTACCACATTCAATTTGAATTCAAACTCTGAGAGACAACGACGACGTTGCCCAATCTCCTCTAGCCCACTCCAAGAAAACTCTACTCAACAATTTCGATTTTATAGGTTATTTTCGTTATCATCTTATCGAGAGCTCTAATTTGAGCACAAACTCGATGATCCCACGTTGAAGCAACTGCCTAAATGTTGGCCCACCCCACAAATAAGATATTTGAGACGTTTATTTTATCATATTTGTACTCACCGAATCAATAGCTTTAAAATGAGCCCAAACTCGAAAGTTCTACGTTGACTTAATTGCCCAACTTTTGGCCCAACCCCCCACAAACTAATTTAGAGTTTTGGCCCCACCTCTATCCTCAATCTGATGTGACGTCAGGGATGACAGGTTGTTAGATTGATAACCAGATTGACCGTTACCAAGAGTTCTAAGGGTGTGGGGAAAGAAATAAGGAGGGAACTCAAATTTGAATTTTTAGCGGGAAACCCCCACCACTATTTTCCATAACCTGACAACACTAATGTAGACATGACGTGACGTCAGCGAGATAGCCGACCTCTTACCAGCTGATTTTAGGTTAACTATACTCTTAATTTGATTTAAAAAAAAAAGGAGGTAGTTTCAACTTTAGGCGGGATATCAACAGCTGATGTGAGGTTACCTATCAGCTGTGATGGGAGGCGGGAGGGAGGAGGAAAGTTTGAAAATAGCCGGGAACTTCATTTTAAAATTTGGAGGGAAACCCCCCACTTCTATTATCAAATATCTATAGACTATGTATCTGCCTATTTTATTGCATGGAACTAAATTAATTCCCCCTACAAGTTCCTATGTGACTATGTCCTAGACTCTACCACCTCTTGGGAAAAAGGGGAGAGAAAATATCCATAGAGAAAAACCTATTCTATTGTATGGATCTAATTAATTTTCCTAGCTCCATGCTAGCATGCAAAATTTCAATCTGTTTTGTTGGCAACACTGATTGAGCTATGACGTCAACACGTGACGTCAACAAGGCCACCTCTTATCAGTCAGCTGGTGATATGCAGGTGATAACAGTGATATATGCAGAAACCCCATTTTTACACTACTATGGGAGGAAAAATGTTGCAAGACATTTGAAAATAAAGGATGGTTACCTATCAGATATGCTCTAGCTTTTAAATATCAAACAGGTTCATTGCTTGATTATGCTTAAAAGAAAGAAAAATTATTACTGGAAGTAAGGAAATCAATTGATGTAGGTACACTCATCGACCTCATAGCTTTTGGTTTACCGAACCATGTATCCGATAAAATGAACAGAGGTAATTTGAAAGAAATAGAAGATCTTTACAATGCAATTGGGAAATTAGAACATCTTGTTAGAAATAATAGGTCCTATGAGAAAAAATATATCACCCATTCTGATACTACAGCAAAACATGTAGATGAAAAAAAAAACCATGCAGCATCTGATTTAAAGAAAAAAAAAAGGGAAACGCTTTCATCCCGAGGAAAATTGTTGGTTTAAGGAAAGAAATAGAAAAACTTTCATGAAGACGGTTAACAACTTTAAATTGGAAATTGACTCGAATAGGGATTATCCTAAAAACTAATAGTGCCACCATTAATAAAAATCAAGTTACTATTAAAATTTAATCATTTAATCATTTAATGATACTTTTCCAGTTATTGGAATTTATGATTCAGGATCAAACGTGTCGTTAATAAATGCAAAGAACGTGTCGTTAATAAATTAGAAGCTAAAAATAGAGAATCAAAATGATACAGGTGATATAAAATTAATAAACTCGAAAACTATTAATGGTGAAAAGAAAACAAAATGTGTAGTAACACTAAAATAAAAAATCTATGATATAGAGAAATGCATAAATATATGTCGGCCCCTGGCTAGGTCCGGTCCTTATTCAAACAAAGGCGGCAAAAAAACTGAAATTCGATGTTGATGTGCAACAAGTTACCGCGAGGAGCGCTGATAATGGAACTGGATCGTTAGAGCTGACAAATGGATGGCAACACTGGCGGCAGGATGGAACCCCTGACTCGAGAGCTTCCCTCCGACGCTCGCCATCTTTCGTGTTTGATCATTCGAGTTGGACTGGCCGTTTCGGTGATACCTTTGCTATTTTACACAAATGATTTGCTCTGAATGTTTGATCTGAGTTCATCTCCCGCGGAAATTTGTTCTAATCATGTTCCTTCAACGATCGATGTAAATGCTGTTTGACTGTATATGATTTTATGTCAATAATCAACTTTCCACAAGTACTTACTTGCTATCTCAGTTCTCATTCGTGATTCTACCACGTCCACTGTGCCATCCTGAATAAAACAGTTTAAATAGTGTACCGGCCTTATTCTTTATTTTGACATCGGAAATGGAACGAGAAGAATCCGATGAAGAACGCGGTGATGAAGAAGCAAGACCCGATGAAGGAACGACGGTGGAAAGCATCGTATCTCGCTACCGGGACCTACCTGAAGATCGTGACGCTGAAATTCCGGGTGAGTTCATTTCTTGTTGGGTTGACTCACAAAGTTATGATAAACATTCTATTTTGTGAGCTTTACCCGCGGGAGATGCGTTGTTTAAATTTTACTTTATTATGGTTTTTATAGGCTGAGACTTGCAGCTATATGTTTTCAGTTTTATTCTAAAGACGCCATGTTGTATAATGAAATTATCCTTTGACCTTTTCAGCTCATGAACAGGTTTTGATGTCTCACCCCAATGAAGATACTTCTGAGATTACAAACAGATCCCCGGTCCATAATCCACAGTTGGCTTCCCCTTCTGTTATCCCTGCTTTACCATTTCAAGGAGATTTGTCTCAAATAATAGCCGGCGCAATACAAGGGGCCTTGCAAGCGCAAAATAATAATATCATGACAACAATGGAAAGTCTAGTTAATAAGATAAATCCATTCAACTCTTATCTATTGAAATTACCACAGTTTTCTCCTGATCATCCTAATTTCGACGTACGATCGTGGATCACTAAAATTGATGCGTTGATGCTAGAAAGTCCGCGCACAGGATCTGAATTATATTCCCTATTATCAACTGCTTGCAAGGGCTCTTCTGCCACTTGGCTTTCACAAATATTGACTCCTGGAATGACATGGGAAGATTTAAGGGAACAATTTATGGTCCAGTATTGCTTGACTGAGACCCCAGCTACTGTTTTGTTTGATATTTTAACCTCATCTCCTTCTGAACATGATAATTTAGTATGCACCGCCTCTCGTATGTTAAATGTTTTGGAATCTCGTTTAGCTAAATTGCCCATTTCCGAATTGTTACCTATGATAACTTTAGTTCATCTTGCTAAAAGTGAACCAAGACTCAGAAAACTATTATATTCCCCTAGTCCACTTACTAGAGAAACTCTTATTAGAGAAATGACTGTCTCCCTGATTGGCAGAACACCTAAACGAAATTTTGATAAACAAGATAAGAATGATAAGCATTCCTATAAACGATTCAAATCTGGTTCTAATGCACAATTTAATCATGCTAGCAATAACCCTCCTCATTATTATGCGAACCAGCAACCATTTCGTAGACCTAATTCTGCACAAAATTCCAATTTTAGGATGCAACCTCAATTCGGCAGATCTGGCGAGAATTCAACCACCTCGTTGCAGCCCTCAACAAGTCAACCCCTCCGTCGTAGCAATACTTGTCATGGATGCGGTGCTGTTGGTCATTTTAAAAGAGATTGTCCTCGTCGAGACAAATCTCAGCCAAATTCATCGCAGTATGCTCGAACTTCAGCTGCCCCTCAGAACAAGCAGCAGCAATCTACTATGCCAAAACCCACCGAGCGCAGAGTCAATCTTTGCACACGCACTCCAAGTGGACATCTGAATCACGGAGGTAATATCTATCCTTATCACTATGATTCTGGTGCTGAATGCAGTTTAATGATTCGTTCCTTGATTGATAAATTTCAAGGAAAATCAGTAATCGAAAATATTTCCTTAAAGGGGCTGGGCAACGGGATGGTGGTGTCGCCTCGTCAGATCCTGACCGATGTGAACATTGATGGATTAGATCTTAAGATAAACTTTCACCAAGTAGAGGATGTCGAAATCCCTCATTCCATTATTTTAGGGTCTGATTTGTTAGACCAAAATGTTGTTGTAACCCTTTCTAAAAATAGTTGTACATTGATACCTGTGGACTTAAATTTATCCAAATCGTTGCAAAAGAAAATTGAAAAACTAAATAGTAATGAATGCGTTAAGTCTATTTTAAATTCTGATGAGAACGTTACTAAGAAAAACCACAACTGTCATGTTGATGGTTATACTGACCAATGCCTCTCGTTAGCGGAAAATAAAGATAATTATATTATGTTTTCAGATAAGCCAATGGAGAATGTTTTTGATCCCCGTTCAGTTCATACAGAAACGTCAGATGTGAACAAACCTCGTTTATTTGGGATTTTGAGCAAATATTCTGAGTATTTTTCTTCAGGATACCCTAAAACTCGATTGAAAAATGTGGAGTTTCGTATAAGACTAAAGGATCCTGGAAAGATAGTTACTAGAAAACCTTACCCTATGTCAACAATGCAAAAACAATATTTGCGTGAACATCTCGCTGAGATGGAAGCAGCTGGATTGATACGACGTAGTCAGTCGCCCTTTGCAAGTCCTATCCTACTGGTTCCTAAAAAGAATAATAAAATGAGGCTTGCTGTAGATTACCGCTTTTTGAACGATAATACTATCTCGGAACATCAACCTTTGCCCCTGATTCAGGATCAGATTAATCGACTTGTGGGTTCTAAATTTTATTCAGTTCTAGATACAGCTAGTGGATTCCATTTAATGAATATGCACCCTGATTCTATTGATAAAACTGCCTTTATCACCCCAGATGCTCAATGGGAATTCCTTGTTTGTCCTTTTGGCGTTAAAAATGCCCCATCAGCATTTCAAAGGGCTATATTGGAAATTTTAGGTGATCTTGCTCATCAGTATGTGATTTGTTTTCTCGATGACCTGATGATTACAGCTACTAGTGAGACAGAGGCATTGGACAGACTTGATCACGTATTAAGTGTTTTAACTCAAGCAGGAGTTACTTTAAACCATACTAAATGTCGTTTTGTGGTAACACAAGTTGAATTTTTAGGATATAATGTGCAGAAAGGGGAATTGCGCCCCAACTCTTTAAAAGTAAATGCACTTGTGGCCTTGCCACCACCATCTACAGTGACTTCCCTCAGACAGTTTTTAGGATTGGCCTCATATTTTAGATCATTTATACCTAAGTTTTCCGAAATTGCTGCCCCCTTATATCGTTTGATTTCCTCTAAAGGAAAGTTAATTTGGAATAACGTCCATGAAACTGCACGCCAAACATTAATCAAACATTTGACCACAGAACCAGTTTTGACCATATTTGATCCCTCTCTTCCAGTTGAATTACATTGTGATGCATGTAGTATTGGAGTGTCTGGGATCCTAATTAATTTGTATAATAATAAACCCAGAGTTGTAGCTTATTTTAGCAAAAAGAATAATAATGCAGAACAAAAATACCATAGTTACGATCTTGAAACAATGGCTGTGGTGAAAAGCCTTTTACATTTCAAGACAATGTTACAGGACATTCATTTTTCGGTGGTTACTGATTGCAAATCATTAAAAGATTCATTCTTGAAGCAAAATTTAAATACTCGCGTCCATCGATGGTGGTCGCTCATGCAAGTATTTGATTTTAAAATTCTATATCGTCCGGCTGGTCGCATGCAACATGCAGACTATTTATCTCGTCATCCTTTAGATGATGATGGCAATCCCACAATGCTCTCCAGTGCAATTGAGAATAGACCTGAATTAACTATGAACAATGTCTTAACTGTTGTACCTTCTCATGAAATTCGACTGAATAAGGAAAAGTCAATTAATTTGAGTACCTTGAGTAATGATTGGTTGTTATTGGCTCAACAAGCTGATAGCGAATTAGCCGAATTAGCTGCTAATTGTAAAAACAATGATTTACCAGAATCAATCAGAAATACTTACGAGTTGCGTTCTGGAATTTTATGTCGAACGATTCAAAGGGGACATAAAACCCGCACTTTACCAATAATTCCTAAGATTCATCGTTATGCAGTAGTCCAAAATGTTCATGAATCAATCATGCACTTAGGTGTTGAGAAAACATTGGAAAAATTAGCTGATTTTTATTGGTTTGAAGGTATGGCTAAGTGTTAAGAAATTCTGTGAGAATTGTTTGACGTGTAAGGTAGCTAAAACTCAATCAGGAAAGCGACAAATATGTCTTCATCCAATCCCCAAAGGAACTGTTCCATGGTCAGTTGTCCATGTTGATGTTTCCGGAAAATTAACAGGGAAAAGAGACAGTAAGGAATATTGCCTGGTCTTTATCGATGGATTTTCAAAATTTGTATTTTTGCATCATGTTTCCAACCTTGATACTTCTAGTGTTGTTCATGGATTACACAAACTTATCTCCTTGTTCGGTGTCCCTACAACAATTGTAGCTGACCAAGGTAGATGTTTTACGTCTAAAGATTTCAAGTCATACTGTGATAAATTACAAATAGATCTTCATTTAATAGCTGTTTCAGCCTCTAGAGCCAATGGCCAATGTGAGAGGGTAATGTCAGTTTTGACTAATATGTTGACAACTATCGAACTTGGAGAAAGAACATGGCAAGAAGCATTAGGTGACGTCCAATTAGCCTTAAATTCTACCATAAATTCAGTAACACGATTCTCGCCAATAGAATTATTGATTGGAAAGACAGCTAAACCTGTTGGTATGATTACACCGTCCTCCGTTGTAGTACCCCCATTTCGACAAAATTTAGATTGTATTCGCGAAACAGCATCGAAAAATATCACTCAGCGATCTAAATACGATAAAGATAAATTTGATAAAACTAAAGCAACTGTGAAACTCTTTTCGAAAGGTGACTTGGTGTTGTTACGAAATGAGCCACGCCATCAGTGTAAGCTCGACCCTAAATTTAAAGGCCCTTTCAAAATAATTGAAATTTTAGAAAATGATCGTTACCTACTGAAAAATCTTAAAGACAATCGTACTTACAAATATTCTCATGAGAATGTCCGAAAAATTCCCGATCAAAGTGAATTGGTTCCATATGAAAACAATTCTGCTTCTGACGAAGATTAACATGCTTGAATAGGCTTTATTTGAGGTACTTTATTCCATTACATGTTGTTCCATTACATGGTTGTTCCTTTCTGTTTCGTGATGAGTTGGTTACTATTCAGTCTTAGATTTTCTAGGCTGCTGTTATTTGCATTTCAATGGGTTACCCATTTACAAGTATTGAAAGTTGTTATTATCAACGTGTTTTGAGTTATCTACTTTAAAATATTAAAAGCGGTTACTTTGTGATCAACGTGGTTTGGTTATTGCTTATCCTATACCTGATGTTGAAAGTGTTCCAGAAATTTATGATTTGGTCACAGTTAATGAGACATGGTTGGATAACTGCGTTAGTAATTTTGGAGTTGATATTAGTGATGATGGTAATTATTTAATGATGATATTACATGAAGGTTGATATCATATGCCTTTTGCTATGGGTATCTCACCTTCTATTCAACGACCTCTTGCTAGATTGAAATCTTTGAATCTAACAGTTTGGGGAATTGATTATTATGATAATTTATTTAAAAAAAAAAAAAAAAATTAAAATTAAAATTAACCCCTACTAAAACACGCATTGTTTTACACCAGACCTGTCAGCAAGATTGTGTTGGATTGAGGGCTATCGGTTGGGCTGTTTCAAGGTGCTGTTTCCTTGGTGGCCACCCAGGGAATGTTGGATTGTACCAGTAAGCAATCAACATTCAGAAATCCTAGGTTGAGTTGTTGTTCAGAGTTCAGTCTCTCTGAATGTATGGCATTCGAAACTTGTAGGTCTGCCATTTATGCGCGCTTAATTTATCTTCCTCTCAGGTCTTAATCCCATTGCCTCGGGAGATGAAGATGTTTTTGTCTTGTACAAATGGACAGTTGCACCGGCTGTTCTAAGATGAGTTGCGTGTTACTCATGCAGAATTACTGGTGTGGTGACAGTGATAGCTAGTTTGTTGTAACGGTATTGCTCAGGATTTTGTATCAGAGTCAACATTGATACTAAAACCTCTTGCATACCATAGCATACTGTCTAAATGTTGAACAGATGGCGTCAAAGACCCATTGGGACTGTTCAAGAAGTAGAGGTCTATATCCACTGGAGGTTCTATATCCTGTGTGCCCATGGTACCGATTATGCCCAAGACTACCATCTTTCTGTGCTGCCCCTTTGTAGGTTCAAATGCAGAATGCTACATTGGGATTTAAAAAAAAAGACTGTGTATCTTCTTAGTACTGGTTTATGTACTATGGTGGAAGATGTTGTCTGTGTGTGCAAATAAGAACGTACTTCCGTTCCTTCTCTAAAAATGCAAACTATTGATTTATCTGATCAATTGAGTTGATTCAGTGTCACAGTTCATATCGAATAGGGACCACCTTGTTACTAGAATGGTTTTTCTCAGCATGGCCGAATGGTCATGGCCAGTGTCGGGGTCAGAATTGACCTAACATACATGAAATGTTAAGTTTTTTTATGTTTTTGGAACAACATAAAGTGAGCTGCTTACAATCAGCTTTGACAACTAATGACATAAGAGTAAATAGACAAATCTACTATTACCATGCCTACACTAACGTTGGTAGTCTGTACACCTTGTTCGTATCAGTGTCTACCGCTCTAATTTTCAATTTCAGGCTGCGAGGCGCTAGCCTGTCAGGATTGGCCGTGTCGGCCCCTGGCTAGGTCCGGTCCTTATTCAAACGAAGGCGGCAAAAACTGAAATTCGATGTTGATGTGCAACAAGTTACCGCGAGGAGCGCTGATAATGGAACTGGATCGTTAGAGCTGACAAATGGATGGCAACACTGGCGGCAGGATGGAACCCCTGACTCGAGAGTTTCCCTCCGACGCTCGCCATCTTTCGTGTTTGATCATTCGAGTTGGACTGGCCGTTTCGGTGATACCTTTGCTATTTTTCACAAATGATTTGCTCTGAATGTTTGATCTGAGTTCATCTCCCGCGGAAATTTGTTCAAATCATATTCCTTCAACGATCGATGTACCTACTGTTTAACTGTATATGATTTTATGTCAATAATCAACTTTCCACAAGTACTTGCTATCTTCAAAATCTCAGTTCTCATTCGTGATTCTACCACGTCCACTGTGCCTATCCTGAATAAAACAATTTGAATAGTGTACCGGCCTTATTCTTTATTTTGATCTTAAATAGTTTCAACCCTACTTACATCAATTCTTCAGCTTCATTAAAAGTCTCAAATGCCTGGGATGAAAATAAAAATCAAGTGCTATAACTGTTCTGGGTTTTGACACTATGCAGACAAATGCCCATCTCCTAAGAAAGAGGAAGCTTGAGCAGCTGATGAGGGGTCGTCAGAGGAATCTTCAAATCATACTGCTTTTATGTAATAATCGGACACGATATTTTACGCGAATACGAAACGGTTGAAATAAAAAATCAGAATGAGGTAATCCCCGATGCTACTGTTTATAAATATTTCATAAATTGATTTTTTAATGAAGCACTGCCCCAACCTCGCACCAAAAATTCACACTCCTTTTTTTTCTTCTCCTCTTCTTTATGTTTAGTTTGTTTTTAATTTATTTATTTTCATTTCTTCATACAAAAACACTTTTATAATACATTAATAAAAATCAATCATAAAGGTATTTCCCATCTTCCCTCTGTATACCAAAGTATAGACTAAATTGCCCTCGTTGTATTCGTCAACATCCTCTCGTTTTATGGTTTTGGCAATTCTGCTTGGAAGGTAAACTCTGAATATACCTGCTTCTTCATTTAGCCTCTGTACTTCCGAAAGTTCCTGAAGATGAGCTTGGACCGCGGGATCAAACTTTGTGTGGACCAAAACCATTTTCAAAACAGCATACGGTGTATTTATTGGGAGGGTTTCCAGCGATCTTACTTCTACAACCGCTGCAGACTTTTGGAGTTTATTCAGAAACGAGTTCATCTGGAAATTAAAACATATTTAATTATATTCAAGATAAAAATGAATAAATTGCATATTTTGAAGTTTTTACTTACGGTTTACAAGTGTTGAGAGGGTTTCAGCAAGAAGGGGAAGAAAACAATCAATCTTCGAACGATTGTGAGTGAATGTGAACTTCCATGAGCCGGACGGACTCCCCACCTAATTGCAACCAAAGGCTTGAGAGTGGGAGGAGTTGTCCTTGACACGTGTAGCTCTACAGGCCCCCCTCTATTGGCGCCTGCTTTGTCAGCAGACTTTACCTGTACCAGCTCGCTCGAAAATGAAATTTAACACTTCCTGGAAGAGGGGAAGACAAGCAGAATATTGCTGCATCATCAAAGAACAGGAACGAACATGCTCGCAACAGAAGTTGTACCTCTCCATGATTCAACACTTCCTAAAGTGCAGGGGGCTCATATTACTGAGTAATCAGAGAATCTGAACAAGCCTGCACCTGAATTGCATACTCTGAGTAGAAAGTTGGTCCACCTCCAAAAAATATTTGGAACGATTGGAAAACTCAATACTCGTTGTGGCGTTCCCTGCTGGAAACGTCCAAGTTTGCGACTACAAACTCTATTTTGGTTTATCAGGCAATCGCATGGACCCAAAATCCAAACTACAGCCCAATACTAGGAAAACAAGTGGGAGAACGGGAGGAAGAAGAAGGGTAAGAAAGAAGAATGATATAGAGAGTTATTCCTTTAATAAAAGAAAAGGAAGGAAATATAAAGAACAAGGAAAAGAAAACCCCAGCACCACCTAGCGGAATCCAGGGGAACTCACACCCGTGGGCAGCCTGGAAGACTACCCCAGCACCATCCAACGGCAGACTGACAAACCAAGCACCTTCATTCCCGACACTTTGGCAGAACAACAGTGAGGATAACTGGGCCTCCCAATTTCCAGTGAAGTAGGCTTATTCCTTATGATGAACTTGTTTTAACTGATATAAATGATAGTTTTATACCATCCTGGAACCCACTAATGGAGTAAACAACTGTATTGCCGAAATCAACCCAGTTTCAACCCTACTTACATCAATTCTTCAGCTTCATTAAAAGTCTCAAATGCCTGGGATGAAAATAAAAATCAAGTGCTATAACTGTTCTGGGTTTTGACACTATGCAGACAAATGCCCATCTCCTAAGAAAGAGGAAGCTTGAGCAGCTGATGAGGGGTCGTCAGAGGAATCTTCAAATCATACTGCTTTTATGTAATAATCGGACACGATATTTTACGCGAATACGAAACGGTTGAAATAAAAAATCAGAATGAGGTAATCCCCGATGCTACTGTTTATAAATATTTCATAAATTGATTTTTTAATGAAGCACTGCCCCAACCTCGCAGTGCTCAGTGTGTGACAACCTTTCCAAAAATTCACACTCCTTTTTTTTTTCTCCTCTTCTTTATGTTTAGTTTGTTTTTAATTTATTTATTTTCATTTCTTCATACAAAAACACTTTTATAATACATTAATAAAAATCAATCATAAAGGTATTTCCCATCTTCCCTCTGTATACCAAAGTATAGACTAAATTGCCCTCGTTGTATTCGTCAACATCCTCTCGTTTTATGGTTTTGGCAATTCTGCTTGGAAGGTAAACTCTGAATATACCTGCTTCTTCATTTAGCCTCTGTACTTCCGAAAGTTCCTGAAGATGAGCTTGGACCGCGGGATCAAACTTTGTGTGGACCAAAACCATTTTCAAAACAGCATACGGTGTATTTATTGGGAGGGTTTCCAGCGATCTTACTTCTACAACCGCTGCAGACTTTTGGAGTTTATTCAGAAACGAGTTCATCTGGAAATTAAAACATATTTAATTATATTCAAGATAAAAATGAATAAATTGCATATTTTGAAGTTTTTACTTACGGTTTACAAGTGTTGAGAGGGTTTCAGCAAGAAGGGGAAGAAAACAATCAATCTTCGAACGATTGTGAGTGAATGTGAACTTCCATGAGCCGGACGGACTCCCCACCTAATTGCAACCAAAGGCTTGAGAGTGGGAGGAGTTGTCCTTGACACGTGTAGCTCTACAGGCCCCCCTCTATTGGCGCCTGCTTTGTCAGCAGACTTTACCTGTACCAGCTCGCTCGAAAATGAAATTTAACACTTCCTGGAAGAGGGGAAGACAAGCAGAATATTGCTGCATCATCAAAGAACAGGAACGAACATGCTCGCAACAGAAGTTGTACCTCTCCATGATTCAACACTTCCTAAAGTGCAGGGGGCTCATATTACTGAGTAATCAGAGAATCTGAACAAGCCTGCACCTGAATTGCATACTCTGAGTAGAAAGTTGGTCCACCTCCAAAAAATATTTGGAACGATTGGAAAACTCAATACTCGTTGTGGCGTTCCCTGCTGGAAACGTCCAAGTTTGCGACTACAAACTCTATTTTGGTTTATCAGGCAATCGCATGGACCCAAAATCCAAACTACAGCCCAATACTAGGAAAACAAGTGGGAGAACGGGAGGAAGAAGAAGGGTAAGAAAGAAGAATGATATAGAGAGTTATTCCTTTAATAAAAGAAAAGGAAGGAAATATAAAGAACAAGGAAAAGAAAACCCCAGCACCACCTAGCGGAATCCAGGGGAACTCACACCCGTGGGCAGCCAGGAAGACTACCCCAGCACCATCCAACGGCAGACTGACAAACCAAGCACCTTCATTCCCGACACTTTGGCAGAACAACAGTGAGGATAACTGGGCCTCCCAATTTCCAGTGAAGTAGGCTTATTCCTTATGATGAACTTGTTTTAACTGATATAAATGATAGTTTTATACCATCCTGGAACCCACTAATGGAGTAAGCTTGCAAGGTTATCAACCTATAAACCCACAAGGCTGTATTGCCGCTTGGGGTGGAACAGTAGATTCAAGAGGTTATCAACCTAGAAACCCACAAGGCTGTATGGCCGCTTGGGGTGTAATATTAAAATCAAGAGGTTATCAACCTAGAAACCCACAAGGCTGTATGGCCGCTTGGAGTGAAATATTAGAATCAAGATGTTATTAATCTAGAAACCCACAAGGCTATAAGGCCGCTTGGGGTGAAACATTTAGAATCACTTTACTCCTCAGTGGTTACAGGAGGTGAGCTTACTCACAAAGCAAATCACGATAAATTAATCTGCATCGTAGTTTCAACAAAAGAAAGTCTCATCAACTGCCTGGGATCTTAAATAGTTTCAACCCTACTTACATCAATTCTTCAGCTTCATTAAAAGTCTCAAATGCCTGGGATGAAAATAAAAATCAAGTGCTATAACTGTTCTGGGTTTTGACACTATGCAGACAAATGCCCATCTCCTAAGAAAGAGGAAGCTTGAGCAGCTGATGAGGGGTCGTCAGAGGAATCTTCAAATCATACTGCTTTTATGTAATAATCGGACACGATATTTTACGCGAATACGAAACGGTTGAAATAAAAAATCAGAATGAGGTAATCCCCGATGCTACTGTTTATAAATATTTCATAAATTGATTTTTTAATGAAGCACTGCCCCAACCTCGCAGTGCTCAGTGTGTGACAACCTTTCCAAAAATTCACACTCCTTTTTTTTCTTCTCCTCTTCTTTATGTTTAGTTTGTTTTTAATTTATTTATTTTCATTTCTTCATACAAAAACACTTTTATAATACATTAATAAAAATCAATCATAAAGGTATTTCCCATCTTCCCTCTGTATACCAAAGTATAGACTAAATTGCCCTCGTTGTATTCGTCAACATCCTCTCGTTTTATGGTTTTGGCAATTCTGCTTGGAAGGTAAACTCTGAATATACCTGCTTCTTCATTTAGCCTCTGTACTTCCGAAAGTTCCTGAAGATGAGCTTGGACCGCGGGATCAAACTTTGTGTGGACCAAAACCATTTTCAAAACAGCATACGGTGTATTTATTGGGAGGGTTTCCAGCGATCTTACTTCTACAACCGCTGCAGACTTTTGGAGTTTATTCAGAAACGAGTTCATCTGGAAATTAAAACATATTTAATTATATTCAAGATAAAAATGAATAAATTGCATATTTTGAAGTTTTTACTTACGGTTTACAAGTGTTGAGAGGGTTTCAGCAAGAAGGGGAAGAAAACAATCAATCTTCGAACGATTGTGAGTGAATGTGAACTTCCATGAGCCGGACGGACTCCCCACCTAATTGCAACCAAAGGCTTGAGAGTGGGAGGAGTTGTCCTTGACACGTGTAGCTCTACAGGCCCCCCTCTATTGGCGCCTGCTTTGTCAGCAGACTTTACCTGTACCAGCTCGCTCGAAAATGAAATTTAACACTTCCTGGAAGAGGGGAAGACAAGCAGAATATTGCTGCATCATCAAAGAACAGGAACGAACATGCTCGCAACAGAAGTTGTACCTCTCCATGATTCAACACTTCCTAAAGTGCAGGGGGCTCATATTACTGAGTAATCAGAGAATCTGAACAAGCCTGCACCTGAATTGCATACTCTGAGTAGAAAGTTGGTCCACCTCCAAAAAATATTTGGAACGATTGGAAAACTCAATACTCGTTGTGGCGTTCCCTGCTGGAAACGTCCAAGTTTGCGACTACAAACTCTATTTTGGTTTATCAGGCAATCGCATGGACCCAAAATCCAAACTACAGCCCAATACTAGGAAAACAAGTGGGAGAACGGGAGGAAGAAGAAGGGTAAGAAAGAAGAATGATATAGAGAGTTATTCCTTTAATAAAAGAAAAGGAAGGAAATATAAAGAACAAGGAAAAGAAAACCCCAGCACCACCTAGCGGAATCCAGGGGAACTCACACCCATGGGCAGCCAGGAAGACTACCCCAGCACCATCCAACGGCAGACTGACAAACCAAGCACCTTCATTCCCGACACTTTGGCAGAACAACAGTGAGGATAACTGGGCCTCCCAATTTCCAGTGAAGTAGGCTTATTCCTTATGATGAACTTGTTTTAACTGATATAAATGATAGTTTTATACCATCCTGGAACCCACTAATGGAGTAAGCTTGCAAGGTTATCAACCTATAAACCCACAAGGCTGTATTGCCGCTTGGGGTGGAACAGTAGATTCAAGAGGTTATCAACCTAGAAACCCACAAGGCTGTATGGCCGCTTGGGGTGTAATATTAAAATCAAGAGGTTATCAACCTAGAAACCCACAAGGCTGTATGGCCGCTTGGAGTGAAATATTAGAATCAAGATGTTATTAATCTAGAAACCCACAAGGCTATAAGGCCGCTTGGGGTGAAACATTTAGAATCACTTTACTCCTCAGTGGTTACAGGAGGTGAGCTTACTCACAAAGCAAATCACGATAAATTAATCTGCATCGTAGTTTCAACAAAAGAAAGTCTCATCAACTGCCTGGGATCTTAAATAGTTTCAACCCTACTTACATCAATTCTTCAGCTTCATTAAAAGTCTCAAATGCCTGGGATGAAAATAAAAATCAAGTGCTATAACTGTTCTGGGTTTTGACACTATGCAGACAAATGCCCATCTCCTAAGAAAGAGGAAGCTTGAGCAGCTGATGAGGGGTCGTCAGAGGAATCTTCAAATCATACTGCTTTTATGTAATAATCGGACACGATATTTTACGCGAATACGAAACGGTTGAAATAAAAAATCAGAATGAGGTAATCCCCGATGCTACTGTTTATAAATATTTCATAAATTGATTTTTTAATGAAGCACTGCCCCAACCTCGCAGTGCTCAGTGTGTGACAACCTTTCCAAAAATTCACACTCCTTTTTTTCTTCTCCTCTTCTTTATGTTTAGTTTGTTTTTAATTTTTATTATTTTCATTTCTTCATACAAAAACACTTTTATAATACATTAATAAAAATCAATCATAAAGGTATTTCCCATCTTCCCTCTGTATACCAAAGTATAGACTAAATTGCCCTCGTTTGTATTCGTCAACATCCTCTCGTTTTATGGTTTTGGCAATTCTGCTTGGAAGGTAAACTCTGAATATACCTGCTTCTTCATTTAGCCTCTGTACTTCCGAAAGTTCCTGAAGATGAGCTTGGACCGCGGGATCAAACTTTGTGTGGACCAAAACCATTTTCAAAACAGCATACGGTGTATTTATTGGGAGGGTTTCCAGCGATCTTACTTCTACAACCGCTGCAGACTTTTGGAGTTTATTCAGAAACGAGTTCATCTGGAAATTAAAACATATTTAATTATATTCAAGATAAAAATGAATAAATTGCATATTTTGAAGTTTTTACTTACGGTTTACAAGTGTTGAGAGGGTTTCAGCAAGAAGGGGAAGAAAACAATCAATCTTCGAACGATTGTGAGTGAATGTGAACTTCCATGAGCCGGACGGACTCCCCACCTAATTGCAACCAAAGGCTTGAGAGTGGGAGGAGTTGTCCTTGACACGTGTAGCTCTACAGGCCCCCCTCTATTGGCGCCTGCTTTGTCAGCAGACTTTACCTGTACCAGCTCGCTCGAAAATGAAATTTAACACTTCCTGGAAGAGGGGAAGACAAGCAGAATATTGCTGCATCATCAAAGAACAGGAACGAACATGCTCGCAACAGAAGTTGTACCTCTCCATGATTCAACACTTCCTAAAGTGCAGGGGGCTCATATTACTGAGTAATCAGAGAATCTGAACAAGCCTGCACCTGAATTGCATACTCTGAGTAGAAAGTTGGTCCACCTCCAAAAAATATTTGGAACGATTGGAAAACTCAATACTCGTTGTGGCGTTCCCTGCTGGAAACGTCCAAGTTTGCGACTACAAACTCTATTTTGGTTTATCAGGCAATCGCATGGACCCAAAATCCAAACTACAGCCCAATACTAGGAAAACAAGTGGGAGAACGGGAGGAAGAAGAAGGGTAAGAAAGAAGAATGATATAGAGAGTTATTCCTTTAATAAAAGAAAAGGAAGGAAATATAAAGAACAAGGAAAAGAAAACCCCAGCACCACCTAGCGGAATCCAGGGGAACTCACACCCGTGGGCAGCCAGGAAGACTACCCCAGCACCATCCAACGGCAGACTGACAAACCAAGCACCTTCATTCCCGACACTTTGGCAGAACAACAGTGAGGATAACTGGGCCTCCCAATTTCCAGTGAAGTAGGCTTATTCCTTATGATGAACTTGTTTTAACTGATATAAATGATAGTTTTATACCATCCTGGAACCCACTAATGGAGTAAGCTTGCAAGGTTATCAACCTATAAACCCACAAGGCTGTATTGCCGCTTGGGGTGGAACAGTAGATTCAAGAGGTTATCAACCTAGAAACCCACAAGGCTGTATGGCCGCTTGGGGTAATATTAAAATCAAGAGGTTATCAACCTAGAAACCCACAAGGCTGTATGGCCGCTTGGAGTGAAATATTAGAATCAAGATGTTATTAATCTAGAAACCCACAAGGCTATAAGGCCGCTTGGGGTGAAACATTTAGAATCACTTTACTCCTCAGTGGTTACAGGAGGTGAGCTTACTCACAAAGCAAATCACGATAAATTAATCTGCATCGTAGTTTCAACAAAAGAAAGTCTCATCAACTGCCTGGGATCTTAAATAGTTTCAACCCTACTTACATCAATTCTTCAGCTTCATTAAAAGTCTCAAATGCCTGGGATGAAAATAAAAATCAAGTGCTATAACTGTTCTGGGTTTTGACACTATGCAGACAAATGCCCATCTCCTAAGAAAGAGGAAGCTTGAGCAGCTGATGAGGGGTCGTCAGAGGAATCTTCAAATCATACTGCTTTTATGTAATAATCGGACACGATATTTTACGCGAATACGAAACGGTTGAAATAAAAAATCAGAATGAGGTAATCCCCGATGCTACTGTTTATAAATATTTCATAAATTGATTTTTTAATGAAGCACTGCCCCAACCTCGCAGTGCTCAGTGTGTGACAACCTTTCCAAAAATTCACACTCCTTTTTTTCTTCTCCTCTTCTTTATGTTTAGTTTGTTTTTAATTTATTTATTTTCATTTCTTCATACAAAAACACTTTTATAATACATTAATAAAAATCAATCATAAAGGTATTTCCCATCTTCCCTCTGTATACCAAAGTATAGACTAAATTGCCCTCGTTGTATTCGTCAACATCCTCTCGTTTTATGGTTTTGGCAATTCTGCTTGGAAGGTAAACTCTGAATATACCTGCTTCTTCATTTAGCCTCTGTACTTCCGAAAGTTCCTGAAGATGAGCTTGGACCGCGGGATCAAACTTTGTGTGGACCAAAACCATTTTCAAAACAGCATACGGTGTATTTATTGGGAGGGTTTCCAGCGATCTTACTTCTACAACCGCTGCAGACTTTTGGAGTTTATTCAGAAACGAGTTCATCTGGAAATTAAAACATATTTAATTATATTCAAGATAAAAATGAATAAATTGCATATTTTGAAGTTTTTACTTACGGTTTACAAGTGTTGAGAGGGTTTCAGCAAGAAGGGGAAGAAAACAATCAATCTTCGAACGATTGTGAGTGAATGTGAACTTCCATGAGCCGGACGGACTCCCCACCTAATTGCAACCAAAGGCTTGAGAGTGGGAGGAGTTGTCCTTGACACGTGTAGCTCTACAGGCCCCCCTCTATTGGCGCCTGCTTGCTCTTACTAACTGATATAAATGATAGTTTTATACCATCCTGGAACCCAATAATGGAGTAAGCTTGCAAGGTTATCAACCTATAAACCCACAAGGCTTGTCAGCAGACTTTACCTGTACCAGCTCGCTCGAAAATGAAATTTAACACTTCCTGGAAGAGGGGAAGACAAGCAGAATATTGCTGCATCATCAAAGAACAGGAACGAACATGCTCGCAACAGAAGTTGTACCTCTCCATGATTCAACACTTCCTAAAGTGCAGGGGGCTCATATTACTGAGTAATCAGAGAATCTGAACAAGCCTGCACCTGAATTGCATACTCTGAGTAGAAAGTTGGTCCACCTCCAAAAAATATTTGGAACGATTGGAAAACTCAATACTCGTTGTGGCGTTCCCTGCTGGAAACGTCCAA
Organism: Creontiades dilutus; assembly: GCA_031894815.1. Classification (NCBI taxonomy): domain Eukaryota; kingdom Metazoa; phylum Arthropoda; class Insecta; order Hemiptera; family Miridae; genus Creontiades; species Creontiades dilutus. The sequence continues at coordinate 2,392 of JAVIWC010001269.1, read as the reverse complement.
GTTTGCGACTACAAACTCTATTTTGGTTTATCAGGCAATCGCATGGACCCAAAATCCAAACTACAGAACAATACTAGGAAAACAAGTGGGAGAACGGGAGGAAGAAGAAGGGTAAGAAAGAAGAATGATATAGAGAGTTATTCCTTTAATAAAAGAAAAGGAAGGAAATATAAAGAACAAGGAAAAGAAAACCCCAGCACCACCTAGCGGAATCCAGGGGAACTCACACCCGTGGGCAGCCAGGAAGACTACCCCAGCACCATCCAACGGCAGACTGACAAACCAAGCACCTTCATTCCCGACACTTTGGCAGAACAACAGTGAGGATAACTGGGCCTCCCAATTTCCAGTGAAGTAGGCTTATTCCTTATGATGAACTTGTTTTAACTGATATAAATGATAGTTTTATACCATCCTGGAACCCACTAATGGAGTAAGCTTGCAAGGTTATCAACCTATAAACCCACAAGGCTGTATTGCCGCTTGGGGTGGAACAGTAGATTCAAGAGGTTATCAACCTAGAAACCCACAAGGCTGTATGGCCGCTTGGGGTGTAATATTAAAATCAAGAGGTTATCAACCTAGAAACCCACAAGGCTGTATGGCCGCTTGGAGTGAAATATTAGAATCAAGATGTTATTAATCTAGAAACCCACAAGGCTATAAGGCCGCTTGGGGTGAAACATTTAGAATCACTTTACTCCTCAGTGGTTACAGGAGGTGAGCTTACTCACAAAGCAAATCACGATAAATTAATCTGCATCGTAGTTTCAACAAAAGAAAGTCTCATCAACTGCCTGGGATCTTAAATAGTTTCAACCCTACTTACATCAATTCTTCAGCTTCATTAAAAGTCTCAAATGCCTGGGATGAAAATAAAAATCAAGTGCTATAACTGTTCTGGGTTTTGACACTATGCAGACAAATGCCCATCTCCTAAGAAAGAGGAAGCTTGAGCAGCTGATGAGGGGTCGTCAGAGGAATCTTCAAATCATACTGCTTTTATGTAATAATCGGACACGATATTTTACGCGAATACGAAACGGTTGAAATAAAAAATCAGAATGAGGTAATCCCCGATGCTACTGTTTATAAATATTTCATAAATTGATTTTTTAATGAAGCACTGCCCCAACCTCGCAGTGCTCAGTGTGTGACAACCTTTCCAAAAATTCACACTCCTTTTTTTCTTCTCCTCTTCTTTATGTTTAGTTTGTTTTTAATTTATTTATTTTCATTTCTTCATACAAAAACACTTTTATAATACATTAATAAAAATCAATCATAAAGGTATTTCCCATCTTCCCTCTGTATACCAAAGTATAGACTAAATTGCCCTCGTTGTATTCGTCAACATCCTCTCGTTTTATGGTTTTGGCAATTCTGCTTGGAAGGTAAACTCTGAATATACCTGCTTCTTCATTTAGCCTCTGTACTTCCGAAAGTTCCTGAAGATGAGCTTGGACCGCGGGATCAAACTTTGTGTGGACCAAAACCATTTTCAAAACAGCATACGGTGTATTTATTGGGAGGGTTTCCAGCGATCTTACTTCTACAACCGCTGCAGACTTTTGGAGTTTATTCAGAAACGAGTTCATCTGGAAATTAAAACATATTTAATTATATTCAAGATAAAAATGAATAAATTGCATATTTTGAAGTTTTTACTTACGGTTTACAAGTGTTGAGAGGGTTTCAGCAAGAAGGGGAAGAAAACAATCAATCTTCGAACGATTGTGAGTGAATGTGAACTTCCATGAGCCGGACGGACTCCCCACCTAATTGCAACCAAAGGCTTGAGAGTGGGAGGAGTTGTCCTTGACACGTGTAGCTCTACAGCCCCCCCTCTATTGGCGCCTGCTTTGTCAGCAGACTTTACCTGTACCAGCTCGCTCGAAAATGAAATTTAACACTTCCTGGAAGAGGGGAAGACAAGCAGAATATTGCTGCATCATCAAAGAACAGGAACGAACATGCTCGCAACAGAAGTTGTACCTCTCCATGATTCAACACTTCCTAAAGTGCAGGGGGCTCATATTACTGAGTAATCAGAGAATCTGAACAAGCCTGCACCTGAATTGCATACTCTGAGTAGAAAGTTGGTCCACCTCCAAAAAATATTTGGAACGATTGGAAAACTCAATACTCGTTGTGGCGTTCCCTGCTGGAAACGTCCAAGTTTGCGACTACAAACTCTATTTTGGTTTATCAGGCAATCGCATGGACCCAAAATCCAAACTACAGCCCAATACTAGGAAAACAAGTGGGAGAACGGGAGGAAGAAGAAGGGTAAGAAAGAAGAATGATATAGAGAGTTATTCCTTTAATAAAAGAAAAGGAAGGAAATATAAAGAACAAGGAAAAGAAAACCCCAGCACCACCTAGCGGAATC
>JAVIWC010001268.1:0-263022 GCA_031894815.1 Creontiades dilutus | reverse complement strand
AACCATAAAAATCAATTATCATGCTATTAACCGAAACAACATTGGAACATGAAGAACACCCATAAAAACCCATTTTTAAGATTATAACTACTCACAGCTTGAGTCATGAAGGAAGTTACACACTAAATGCAGTGATAAAAAAACTAAGCTCTGATGAGGCAAAAAGCCAATAAACGGCGAAAGAACTGAACGATCATAACCAAAAAATAGAAACCAAATTTTTCTCAACCCTCACAACACGTGGTCTTGAAGTAATAAATCCTCCACAACCAAAATGCTAGGATCTTAATGATAATTTTAGACTAAAGAAGTACTTTCATAACTCTTTCCACTTGAAACTCGGCGACTCTAGGACGAGTATGACTTTATCATTTTTCAACCGAAAAAACGTTCACCATTCGAAGGAAAAGTCTCAATTCCTGCTTCATTTATTTAGCTGTACAGCTGATTATGTGTTACTACCGAGTCTAACGATAAGCATCGGAGGCTTGGGTTTCACTTTAGTGGGCTGAACAAGTTTTTTCCACAAAAATAAAATTTCCCCTCGCTATTTCATCTTTTATTCCATTCTGGGCCTTTCTTTTCCAGGGTTTCTGTCTGTAAGTTCCTTCCGAAGAAAATAATGCAACAATAGGAATTTAAAAGAATTCACGGGCCATCGTTAACAATCGGAAACATGCTTAGATCATCTTCAAAATGAGAGAATTTATCGGTTGACAATCGAAAACTGTCAGTCACATGAAATCGAGAATATCTTCGGAAATCTTACATAGTTATTTTGGAAATAGTTTGTCATGGATGTGAATAGTTTCCCGTTTCTTGAAACTGCTAATCCTGAGCATAAACCTGAATATTTTTGGATTTCAGGTGTATCTTGAAGGTGTTGCAGGTTTATCGCCTTAGCTCTCGGCAGGTGCAACAAGTCTATTTCCCTCATCTCCCCGTTATAAATTCCTATTCTCGAAGCCCATGCAGTTCCCGTGACAACTGGAAGAGTGCTGCTACCCTTCGAACTATCGTAGAATCGAACAATCATTCCCTTTTTGCCCAAAGCGGTGTATGGGATAACCCCTAATTTGGACATCTGAGGAAAGTATACTCTGGTAGCAGCATATAATGCGCACAACAGAGTCATTTGAGCTGTCATTCTCCTCTGCCGTAATCCATGTCTAATAAACCGAAGTCAGTCTTGACAGTTTGTGGCAAATTTGTCATGAATCCATGAAAGAAGGTCGCCGGAAAAAAGATCCTTATAGGTACGAAAAAAAGTCCTAGCTGGTAAAGCTAGTAAGTTAGTTCTTTACTCTTAGTATTGTACTAGGTTTATATGAAAGTTAGTGTTTTGGTCGTGGTAGGTGGTTTGATGCTCTTCATGCTCGCATTTGCTAGCTTCTAAAATAAAAGTATCCTAAATCAATCCTTTTAGAACCTAATGTATAGATTGGTTGGTTAAATTGATCTGAATCTACGATAAAAATAACATGGTGATAACTAGCCTTTGCCTGGGGACCTTTTATCCGGAGACCTTTCTTTTCGTTACCTTCGTCTTATAGCAGTGAGGGACAGTTTCGTCAACAAGGATTTTAGGTAGGTAGCGGAGGCATTGCTTACAATTGTGAGGGATAAACCACGTCATTTGAGCAAATAATAAACCTTTGAGAAATAATTTGTAACGTATGAAGCAGTGATTTCAGAATTGTTTATGCTTACGCACTTCACAACAGTTAGAGGGAAAACATATTATGAGCACGCACGAAGGTGTTGGAAGAACATGGCCGTGCTCATGGAAAGCTCACGCGCTGCTCCAACACATTGATGAATGTTTACGTATATTTCGCCCGAGCCCCGAACTTTCCATTGTTGTTGTAAGTGGTTCCGGACATGAATCAACTTGCTCGGAGGGGTATCGACGACCCCTGCCATAACTGCGGAGCGCTCATCCCGCCGGGAACAGCCCCTAGACACGTACGAGTAGAACCGTAAATAACCCCGGAGGAGTGAGGCGAAGGAGGAGCTCGAAAGCGTTTAATGCTTCGGTGTCAGCAGCTGATGCCATTGTCCGTTGAATGGGCCGGGGGGAAGCGTTATGGGATCGTCTGAAGAGGTCTGGCTAGGTCTGGGTCGGCCTTCCTCCCTCCCGAGGGCTGGGATGTTTATGAAGATTGTTGAGCAAACAAGTTTTGCACGAACAACAATGAAAATCGATACGATGCAACACGCTGTACTAACCTGATACTACCACCACAACAAACAGCTCTACTCACAACTGATGGCTCCGATATGGATATGTTAATGGCATGGGTCATTAAAGAAATCGCCAAAATTACCAGTTTTTGTCAAGTTAATTTTTTCTGTTTAGTAAAATTTAGGTTAGGAGTAAGTGGGCTGGTAGAAGAACGAAATGGAAAAATGAAATTAGCTTTAATTTCCAAATTCCAAATTTGAACATGTCACTTGATTAGTTCATTTTTCACAGAAATTAATGCTCTCTAAGAGCATAGCCCGCAGTAATGGGACGAACCCCCCTTAGAGAGAAAATGTATCTTTTTACTTAATAAAATGTTTTTGAATTGGAAGAAAACATGACTGGTGTCGCTCATTAAATATAAATATACTCATTTTGAAATTTGGTGCTCTATTGATAAACATGCAGAATGCAATGCAATATTATCACTCTCCACGAGATGTATCATCATATACAGAATTATGATTGTACATCAATTTTAAATAACACCAAAGCGTTAAATTTCACTAGGTACTTTTTTTTAGATAGATATACAGATATTTTATTAACATATTTTCCTTTACATGTAACAATTATTCAATTGAATAATAACCGATGAACGAGCTGGATAGTGTATCACTGTGGCCCAGCAGGAAGTTGGTTCTTATTATATGTTTAAAGGCCGGTTCGCACGGTCATCCACGAACCGGCTTGTGCATCATATACAGAATTATGATTAGAATGGTATATTCATAATTTTAATATAACATTGTTCCCAATGACTAAGGTTAAATGCTTATTGGGTACACAGATCATTTTTTTTTTCAGATGAGATATACACTATAATGCCCATATTTTAAATGCGGTAACATATTTTCATTTTGAAACCAATTGAATAAATAATGTGACCGATCTGACCGAGCTGGATAAAAAGTGTAAACCCTTTCACCTCGACAGTATCTTGGCAACATCAAACATCGAAGTGTACAAGCTATTATTTGAGTTCTTAAAACTATTAATGTTAATTTGTTACAAGAATATTCCTTTTTTTAATTTTATTTTGTGCTCTGTATATTATGATTCATAAGGAATATTATTGTCTATACTCGGTCATTTTGCGAGAAGCTGAACAAAAAACTTGGTAGCGTCCATACGTTCAGTTGAGTTTGTGCAAGCCGTTTGGTGGGATCGTTCTCATATTTACTACCATTGTGGATTAATTGTGGTTTCTATTGTTTTTTAATCAAAAATGGATGAGGAGGAGCTTATCCTACGAGCGACTGCAGCTTTTTTAGTGAGAAAGACATTGGAAATTAAAAGCCGAAAATTAAACCACCTCACATGGTAGAAAAGCGTGGTTACGATCATTGGCCCTTTTATAATATATTATCCTGATTGCCTTGCTGCCCCTATTCACTCGCATTTCCCCCTGAGGCTGTATGCCCTTTATTTTGATAAAATAAAGGCCTTCGGAGATGTATCAGACGTTACCAAGCGTCTGGTTCATCCTCTGAGCGTGGCGGAGCATTATCAATGCATCCAGCTCATTGGAAGGGGCAACTAAACCATTCCATCACCTCACATAGTGCTGATGAGTCGAAATGTTGGTCATAAGTTCAAAATCCATTCGTGAGGCAGATATGCGTTACACGGAGGACGGACATTGAATCTAAACATCTTAAAAGTTTCATAGTGAACAATACTAAATGAATTAATTAATTTAAAAAATTATTAAAATCGGCTTGGCCTCGATTAATTGGTACAATCGATTTCAGACAGCCGATTTTGAAATCGATCCCAAAATCGATTTAGGTGGTTTTATTTGACTACCCTAATACATGTTACTGCTACGAGGAGCTTTGTGCCACACCCTACTTGTTTTTTATTTTTATTACATCAATTGAGACATTAATTATCATCATTATTATGAGCCGAATTTGTAAGTTTAATTTTTCATTTATATTCAATTTTATGTGGTTAGCTTTAATGGAAACTTAGTCCCATCTCTATTGAATTATTCAAAAACTATGGTAATTCCGGGTTTTATTCAGTTTATTTACTTGATTGATTAGTTGCCAGCGCCCATGTATTCATCAGGAAAGTATTTAAGACTCGATTCTAACTCTAGCTTATGAGAGATGTTGACGAATAAATTCTGTTTTGTATTGAATGATGTCATTTGATAGACAATGCCACGAAACCTATTAAACCATCACGATGGTCAGATAGAATGAAGGGATTGATTCCATGATATGAACAACAACGAGAACCCCTAAAACCTTCGTGGGATGAAGTCTCAATTTTCTTTTCGGAGTAGGGGATTCTTCATCTGAGTGAAGGATCAGGTGGTGCTGTTTGTGCTTCAATTCGTCGATAAATCCCTAAACAACAACCACCCCTCCCATCCTGGGCTAATCCGACACCATCATTCTGCGGACGGAGAAAAAAAGGAGGGGAAACTGAGGTCATTTACAGGAGCATCAGCTGTCGATATCTCCAGTGGAAAGCCTTCTCTCCCCCACTTTCCAGGAGAAGGGGAGAAAAACCTTCCCTATGACAGAAGCGACCACACATAAGGGATAAGACCAGATGAAAGATCAAGGTTTAAGAGAAAAAGAAACGACGGGGAGTATAAATGGCAAATATTTACAATAACGGCACCCTCTTTCCAGGCTGGTTCTCCCCCAACACTGGCCATAGTACCTTCATCCACGGAGCACCCCTGTTTCACTTCTTCTTATTAACCCCCTCCACTCTGGATCCCAACCCCACTTGGAGAGCTCCACATGTTATAATTATAAGCTGTAACACTGACCACCCTCCTCAGCCTGTAATGGGATTCCAAGTTTCTGGGATATTACGTTGTATATCAATGCTTTTCCGCCCCGTAATCGTTTGTCCGGGGAGCGGGACTGTTTTGCCCGGCCCTCCCCTTGGATTTACGAGTATGGTCGAAACCTTGGTCTCACTAATAAGAAACGATAGCTAGCCTGCTTCTCTGCACCTTAAATCATTTCTAACATCCCCCGTGAGACGTATAAGTGGAACTGCGAATTCTTCTAAAAGAAAGTGTCACTAGCTAATCTCAAAGATTGTATCAAGTGAATGAATGAAAAACATGTGTATTTGATCAATAAATCGCAAAACATACGTACAATGCACATGATATGGCTGTGGGCTGTGGCCCTCTGCCAGAAATCTGCAACTAAACCACGGAATGATTGTTTTCTCCCTTAATAATGTTGAGTTTATTAGGAAAGATACATTAATATTGTAGTTGTAACTCGTAATTCTACATCAATTCCAGTTGAACTCAGGTACAAGGTCAGATCTCTACGACCATGCCATGCCACAGTACCTTGCTAAAGCCAGCCAATTTGCACAATTTAACATACTAATGAACAGTTCATCCATGAAAACTCTGCTGATCCAAAGTTGGCCACACGAAACTCTTGAAGGACCGGGCATCACGCTACAAAATGCAGAATATTTACGGGTTCACCTATATAGCAAAGTGAGCACATCCCCTTGATGGGGCCATCATCTGCAGTCAGTCCATGAGGTCGACAGTTAAGCAGATCACTCTGAGCTTCACAGACCCATCTCAGGACAAACATGGAGGCCTTTTGGACATCAATAGTTGAATCGATACAATGAATGTCCAAATTCAGAGCTCGTGCCAAGGTTGCTCCTCTCCATGCCATTTCTACCCTTTCAAATAGTACTCCAGCCGTAACCGACCATGATTCCAGGTTATCAAACATGGTGTCAAGAGTGCATCCAGTTTGGTCGCAGAGTCTCTGAAGGCCTTTATACTAGTAAAGCTGTTGCGTAACCACTACCACTACCACCAGTCGAGGGAAACGCGCTGCCGACATCCTCAACTTTTTAATTAGGCATATACAAGTGCAAGTGTATACAGAAACACCGGGGATATACCCGTTTCCGACACCGCGTGACCTTACGCGTCTCAAATTGTTTTTCAGCAGCTGCACTGTTAAATTCACTTCCCCTTATTGTTTCGAGCCTTTTATAACAAAACGAAACTACCTGGGAGGAGGATACCGTTGGATTTGTAGGTGGTACATTGCAAATTTTGAGTAGTTTATATGGGCCCATTAAGAAATTACAGCCGAGCAATCAAAAAATTGAACTGGAGCTTTTCTATAACATTTTCACTCTGCTTGAAGGTAGTGGACCCGTTTTTCATTTTTCGAAGTTTTAGTGCCTCAAATCTTTGATTTAAACTTGAGGTTACCTCTTGACCTTTTTTATTTTAGTTTTCGATTCTACGTTAAATTTGGAAGGGGAAAATGCATCGTTGAAATTTTTTTTTAGATACTTCGTTTCAGAGGTATTTCATTTTTTGCAAACAACAAAATCGACGAATTATTTAAGAAAAAAACGCTTTTCTCCTATTATCTTCAATATTCTTTGATTTTGACCACATTTTTGAAATTAGCTTCAAATTTCGTATCAACAGAAGCCAGATTCCATCATCAACTAGAAAATCTAAGACAAGGCAGGTTCACAGCTAAAGCCAGGAGACGAAAGCTAGAGACCAGGGGTGAGGTGATGCGTCTTATACGATTAACCTACATTCTTCGCTTGGGCGCTTATTTCGTACATCAGGTATCCCGAAATCGTCGATACATCGGTATTTGAAGACTGAAAAGTTTCACTCTTATAATGTAAGCCTTCATCAAGCATGTGTATTATCAGTGCTGTCCCGTTTGAGGAAAAATCCCGAACTCGAAAAGGGTGTTCCGAACTAGTCCGGAACTACTCCAAAAAGTTACTGCGAACAGTGAACCTGAAGTCAGAACTCGGAACACCTGCACTGCGAACGCGTAAAGCTCAAGGGCGCATGCCCGGACAGTTCTTGAACTGTCCGGAACTGTACTACGAACGAACCTCCACTGGTGTGGTTTCGGATCTACCTTACATGAACAGGTTTTTACTATAGCGCCTAACGACTGTGTGTAGGAGTTTCATCCTACGTTCAAAACTAACCGAATGGCTGAAATTCGAAGCTAAAAAAAAAAAACCGAAAACGGGGCCAAATAGTGTTGATAGATAACATCGATCAGAAATGGGCTCAAGATTCAGTAGCCTACCGATATCACTTGCTTGTTTGTAACATGTGAGGTGATGGAATGGTATAGTTGCCCCTTCCGAGGAGGTGGATGCATTAATTAATGCTCCGCCACGCTCAGAGGATGACCCAGACGCTTGCAGGCGTCCGATTCATCTCCCAAGGCGACAGATTCTAAAATCGGGAAGGGGCCAACTAACCATATCCATCACAAACACAATGTATATAAGATCGATTTGTGGGAAGAAAGTTCAGCACAGGGGTATTTGATAATTTTTTCACTTGTGAAAGGAGTAACACTAGGAAATTCATCAATTCACCTATATCCATTTTGGATATTCAATTGGATAAATCAAATTGATGCTAACTAAAGTGGTTGGAGGCTGAAAAAAAATCTAGAAACCATAAGCTCTTCTCTTACCTAATATAGTCCGCCGGGGTATTAAAAACTTCGTTAGCAACTCTCCACTCAATGTTGAAAAGTTAGTCACAAGCATTTCTAATAAAATCTCTTTTGCTCAGAGTTCATCAAGAGAGAAGTTAGTTCCTGACCTGGCTTGCTCGCAGAATAGTTCCAACAGAATTGAGAGCCTTTTATACCGGGTATAATAGAAATAAAATGAAATGAAATTGTATAATGACGTTACTGAAAACCCTCTCTTGGAGACTCTTGTCGCATTCATGCTGGGTTTCTGCCGGGGTCCTCAAGAAGCTTTCAAGAGCTACGGGAAAAAGCACTCAGCGCCGGAGTTTATAACCGCGGCGATATTCATGGATCGACGTTGACTCATGGACTTAGCTCCCCGTATCCAGTCATATCTTAGGAGTCACCGAGTCACGTCATTCACGAGCCCCCATTCAAAGTTCCTTTTCACTCCTCCGAGCGCTGTTGACTTGCCCGGTCTTGCCATCCCCAAAACCCTCCAACAACTTGGAGCGTTCGAAAACCGTCTACCGTTTATTGCCGGGTTAATGAAAGCCGCGGTGAACCTTGATCCCCGAATTCCCTGAGATGGGATATTTTCGAAGAACGGGGCAGGGGGAGATTTTGAACGGTGTGGTCGGGCTCTGATTAGGGTTCCAAGTGTTCGATGTTGCTGTGGTTACGCCTTTTCAAGTTGTTTCCAATCAGTTTACCCCCGTCCCACGCCTCCCCACGGCCCCTTCATTCCTGGCGAACGCTTTTCATTCTCTCCCTTTCCCGCTCCTATCAAAAATATCATTAAAATCTTCAGAATTAAGAGGACCCCGTTTTTCGGGGATTATGAGAGGGGGGAATTAGGGTGTTGGGAGGCTTTCTTCGACGTTTATTTAGGAAGTTCGCATAATACTGTGAGATATTGTTATGTAAATTAGAAAACTCCTTCGCTCAGTATTCATTGAATTAAAAACTTGGTTTCATACCTGGTAAAGAACGAAGTGGTTCAATGTCAACGAAAAGATTACAGTACACCGACGACCATTTTCAAAATGACATCACACGTGAAACGTCCCTCGATGGAATTTGACTAAATACAGGTTGAGTCAACGAAACTTGCTGATTTGAAACGTCAATTTTTAAAAAAGTATCCAAGGTATCAATGCGATTTAAATTTTATTATGTAAACAAGATCTTCCAAATTTGTTTCATATGGTTTTAAAAATTGTATCACTCAAAAGACGATTTTCAATACACTGAAACACCAGATTTCGAAAGTTTTGGTCCACTCGTCTGAGCATATCGAGGGGATATCATATCTATTGGTCTGATATCCAATGTCTCGTGTCTAACCAGTGTGTAAGCCTCCTTCGTAGTCTTCTGACTATACGCAAATCCCTAATAAAAACCCTGTAGAACAAACCCTAATTACCTACAGATTTCATCCGATTTAAATGACACTTTCAAAGAAAGTGCGAGTTAGAATGTCAATCATCCTCTATGAGTTTCAACAATCAAAAATCACTTTCTAAAGCACTTACGCAAACTTGAAAATTCATCAAGCATCATTTCCTCAGGTTCTAGCGGTCTGACTGTTAAAATGTGGGAGGTAGGTGGAAAGAACCGATTTAATAATCTTTTATCAACTTCAAATCAATTGAACTCGTATTGTGACCGCTCTAGAATCAGTCGCGTCAGATTCGCAATACATGTCGACCGTCCAATTTGAAGGCGTTGACGTCTTCGAGACCACTAACGGTATTAAGCCACTTAATTAATTAATTAGTTAATTTATTTATATGGAAACGGATCAAGCCCAGTTACAAGAAATACAGATTAAAAACGATAATAAACATCCAATAATGAAAACAGTGATAAACATACAATAATGACAGAACATAAATGATAAAGATCAACAGCATACAAAGAAGGACTAAAAAGCATAAACAAGGAACAAATGTAGATATTAAATCGTCTAAATAGTTTTATGGTTACAGTAAGAACTTAATAGATGAGATGGGGTCGGCAAAAAAATTAAAACCGTGCACTGAACACACTACATTGGCCTCCCTAGGCATTCGGAGAAGAGAGCGTTTGAGGAGATAGTTCCTGCTGGCGAATGGGACGAAAAACAATGCAGGATTCCTCGTGCGGTGTCCTGGGGCCGAGAAACCGACAGTTGACAGGAGGTCAGGGCAGTCTATGTCTCCATTAACAATAAAATAATAAAATAAAGTAATACAATTTAATGTCCGCAGAGAGTCTCCGAGAGACCAGGGGAACCAGGCCACTACGCCGGTACAGCTTATCGTAGTTGACCATGTACCCATCTCGAGGCACTCCGATCCTGAATCCAAAGAAACAGAGAAAGCACCTCTACACTCGCTCCAACCTATGGCGATGTATCTCGTAGTATGGGGACCAAACAACGCTGTAGTATTCGAGAATGGGAAGCACAATCGTCCGGTAAAGCAGCACCAATGCAGATGGGTCGCTGAAGTCACGAGGACTTATGCCGGAACTCCAATTCCCTTGGCTGGTGTCTTCAAGAAAATCGTATTAAATTCAAGTTAACTATCTAGAATCGAACCAGAAAGTATCTTTAAGCCCTAAAAATAAACAGGAAATGCTTTAGAAAGCTATGACTGGTAAACATTTATAGTTTACGGTTGAATATGTACTTTCCATTTAATATTTTGCGTTTGGAGAGAGAAATAAGACACCAAATATTTGAGAAAACTGACAATATATACGCAAAATAAAACAAAGCCGTGAAAATCTAGTTACAGTAATTGATAAACGAACAGCTAAAACTTGACATTCAAGCTAAACGTTTTGTCAGTGTAAACACATATGGTTGACCTAGAATAATTATAATCGACGTAGTGACAAAATATGTTATCGCTGGGTTTCCTTTTAGATTCCCATTAAAATTACTCTCCGCGGTATTAATCCCCACCAAGAGGAGGAAGTGATGTACGAGTATCAGCATTTTACTCGGAAAGATACGGAATTGCCGTTCCGTAATTTTCCAAGCCACCGAGAGTTTGAACACGAGCTGCTTTCCTTATTATGGGAAATGACGGGTGGTGAAGCAAGTGTGCAGCTCAGCAGAACTTGCGTAATAACTTTGGACGACTATACACTGCACCTGATGCCCATAACTGCCCTTCGGAATATATGTTCCTTGCCCGCACCCCCCGGCCCGCTTCGACATAGTTGCTTTCCTCCCCTTTTAACAACAATCGCTCCCAACCTTCCGGGAGAATTCAATCCAGCCCGCTCGAATCTCGATATTACCGAGAAAGGTTTCTATAGGAGTCAGGTTTATTATACGTGTGCATCCTCAAGCAGGGACGGGGGAGCAGACTTATATGCAACTTTTAATATGATATAGAAGTGGGTCGCTCCTGTTACTACGGTTTCGCGAAACATCAACCGAGTAACAGATCGGTACGGAACAGTGGCTAGTACACATCTAGAACATCCTCTCCAGCGAGAACAGTTCGCGGTTGCTGCTTAGGGCAAATAAATTGTTCTTCAAACTTTTTGCTAATTCCTAACAAAATTGAAAAATTCTGAAGGTAAAAGCGTTTTGGAACTCAACAGAACGAATGAATTACAACTGGACTTTTACGATCAAGTGAAAGTTTCAGTTCCTCAACTAACAAAAATTAATCAATTGTATTCAAGGACTGTGAGCGTTTTTGTGTGGAAGCATGTCAAACAAATTTTGTCTACGGTGCAAAGCGTGCTAATTCTTAACCTATATTCATGATTATTTTATCTTGTTCAATCCCAAATTTACTGTAGTTTTGCAAGAAACTGTAGGAACTGAAGAGATGTTGGAATATCATCTGCAGGGATGTGAAAATATTGGGTTTTCACAACCTTCTCTTGAATGTTTTCCTCTTCAGTCCTGTCAATGAGCTTGGAAAATATGATAAGTATTGTATCTCGACATGGTAACTGCGAGCTTCCATCTGTTGGGTACAGATTGTTTTGAACCCACCACCTCCTAGGGACTATTTGGTGTATCCCAATTACCAAAGTAATTCAGTAATAAAATAAATGAGCCTTTAATTAATGGAATTGTATGTCTAATTTATCAGAGTATGAAGAACAGATTGGTACATTTCTACGCCTTACAATATGCAATCCTTACAGTACGCAACCCACAACAACGTCTTTTTTTGTGAAAGAATCTCTTGCATCTTTTAGATTCGGATCCATGAAAGAGCAAGTGAGAAACGGGTCGCTAAAATTATGTTTTCTATAACACGATCAATTAACAAATCAAGTGCGCAACGATTTCTTCAGATCAACGATTTTATCAGATATGTAAGATGCTTCACGGGAAGCTTTTCTAGTGATTTGACTCGATGACTCAAGCGTCTTGGCTCCTCACACATGCAAATAGCAACATCAAGAACGACGAAGCGGAATAGTGCTACAATCCCTGATTCAGCGGGAAGAGGTTTGCAACTTGTTGAAAGTGGTTTTTACTGCATTCTACACCTTGAAGACCTAGACCAAAGATGATGAAGTTGTTAAGGAGAGCTGCCAGTATGCAGTATAACGGACACGACACGAGGAAGTTGCAGGAACAAAAGATGAGGGAAGTTGTCAAAGGGGTCGTTCTGCTGATAACGTTCGGCCTCACACAGCTCGGGTGACTTTTGGTTTGGATGTTTATGTCCACCTCTCGCATTCACCAGTCGTAGCCACGTCAGATTTTTATCTCTACCAATCAGAAGCAGTACGTTGCAAGAGAACGATTCCACAAGGACTTGGAAGCGCAAGTTTTATTTGTCAGAGGAGAAGGCGGGCGATGACACGAAGAAAGAGATAAATAGACTATACTATATAGAATTAGAATAGATCAAACAGTATTTACTTTTAAACACGACTCGTATGATTAATACGGCTTCATTTGGCATCAGCACCCCCACGCAGTCTGCTAGCAAACAATTATAGACGATCCAAGAAATTATGGAAATTTAGCTCTGATGAAACCACTGGTGGATGGGAACCACGGGTACGGATTTTGATGCATTGAGTGTGGTACACTGGTTATGGTACATCACAGAATATCCTTGATGTGAATACCGCCGGGTACAGCTGCTGATCTAACACTATTCACAACTGTTGTAAATCGTCCACAGGATGGGATATCATATTCAGCTTCAATGCTCACGTCATACGATTACCATCCCCTTTTGAACCGGCTCGATAACAGGTTCGTCTCCCTTCTACGCAACACTTTACACATAAAATGGACACCCTTCTCTTCACGCCCCTGTAAATCTGACGGGATTTGCGTTTTCGCCTGTGATTTCGAACAATCGCGGAACCAGTATCTGACAATCACGCCTTGACAGACATCAGAAACCGATGGATTATTATCTCCAAGTTCTACTGTAAACGTCGGATATTACTGTGCCGTCGAGCGTTAATTCACACCATTATTCCCCCTTGCGAAAACGGATGAACACTACTTGTTCAACAAGTGGAATCCGTTACTAATCCCAAGGCTCCCAGTACAATAACATGTACATCTATACAATTTTGCCTAGAGCAACAAACTTCATCAATAAATCATTGAACAAAAACCAGATCCTGTCGATTCACCTCACTTTTCCATTATTTTCATTCGGATGATATTGCCTAAAAATTATTTGTATTATAACCACTTACTCACCCATTCTTCACAATGAAAAGTTGTTGCTCCATTTTAGAATGGATGGTTGGTCAACCAAGAGAGCGTTTTACCTGAAACAAAAGGAGTTCATATTCATAATGATGATATATATTTGCAGTGTTATAGAGCGTTGCAGGCATTTCATAAAAACGAGAAGAAGTTGACTTCAATTCATTCAGAACATAGTCGAAATCTAATGGAACCCGAAATATAGCTTTTAGACGTAATCGATATTCGGTTTTTGTGACTTCTTGTGAATAGAGACTGTATGTAAATATATGTAAATCAATAAACAAGACAATCTAATGCATACATTATACGAGTAATTATCAGTAAAGATAATGATTAAGTTGGTTCAGGCGTCATAATTCTGCAACTGATTAGCAATACGAATGTTTCAAACAGGCACTGCACCCTTTATGATGATGTACCTAATGTGAAGACTTTTGCAGCAAGATGTCTTATGCTGATTATTTTCTTTGTCCAAGTTAAAGGGTGGAGCGTCCTTGTAAAAACTTAAAAAGACCGCAGCAGCGAAAGGGAAAATTTTCGGGCACATTCATGGCCTACCCAGCAAGTGTGCTATTAACTAAAAGTTTCACAGGGAACGTGGCTGTACAAGAAGAGGTAGAAGCAAGATTCATTCTTCGGCTATTTACAGCTATTGAGCTGATTGGACTAGCTATTGACTGATCTCATTGTTGGCAGTAGGTTTACAAGATGAAGCCTTTGAGGATTTCTTGTTGTAAGGCATCCCGACAACGGACATAAATATATTCTACTGGAATTTGTGGACACATTTCCATATTAGGGTATGCTCTAAGTCTTGGATGGACAATTTACAATCAGTTGTAAGAGTTTTTCTTAATCTTCATCATCTGAATAGTGTGAGATATTTTGATTGATGTTGATTTTCTATTGGTCAGGATTGATTGATAAATTAGGTCTCTGCCTGAGGCAGGTGCCGCTAATGGCCCCATCAGTAACGTTGAGATGTCAAGCTGGAAGACATATTTCTTCATAGGTTGTGACACTTTCCATGACCTGGGAGAGGTCTACCAAGCAAACTACCGCAGGGACTAGTTCATTCCCGTTCTTCTGAAGCGGTGACTCTTGATACCCTTAACTCGGACATTCGAGGAAGGAATTCCCTGATAGCTACCAACATATAATGCACGTAATCAGAGCTGTCAGACCGTTCCTGAAGTCAAACTTGATAAAATGAGCATAACCTCTTCGTCTTCAATTTTTCATAAGATTCAATTTTAATAATAGAGTAGGGTTGGTGATAATATTATTGAACTACATCTTTGAATTCAAATAATGAAACTAAAATTGGCAATATGCCCATATTTTTCAATGCATCTGCTTCAACGAACAGCTCTGCTCATTTTTCTATAGCTGGAAAGTTCTGCTTGCTTTCGACCGAATGCAAAAAAATAGTAAAGGTTATGACAGCGCAATGCGCCCAACCTGAATTTTCTCAATCAATAGCATGAATACGGACCCTTCAGGGTTCGAATGGAGAAAAAAGATAGCACAATAGGCCCATCGGGGAAAATACGAATAGCCGATAGTTGGGGATCTACCGTAGGGCGGATGGAGAAGAAAGCCCCATCGAAAAATTAGCCCAGCTGCCTTTTTTACCCTCAACTACACAGAACGGGCTTTTAGAGGTAAATCACCCGGCAGTAATTATAACTAAGCATTTCAACTCGGAGGCATATTGCCGGGACGGTGTGGAAAATATCAATGAGTAAGCGAGGTCTACTAAAGTGGATGTCGAGGTTTTTTCAATTATGTTATGCAATTTCACCCCAATGGGATGAAATAGATTTAAAACGTGGCCTCGGGCTCGGGGGAAATCGACAGGAGGGGTTCAATTGTTGATGAGAAAGAAGTATTGTTTGGATTCCACAACGAGATGTACAACTGTCATAATTAATATTCATATTGTGCAGATGTCTTTCTTGCAGCATGTGATGGATATGGATAGCTCTCCCTTCTCGTTCTTGAAACTGCTACGGTGAGCATGTATCTGGAGCTTAAGCTTCAAATATATCCTCCGGGTATAGCAGGGTAATCGCCACAACCCTTGAAAGGAGCCACAACAGATGGCTCTTAGAAGGCATCTGTCTTCTTTTGATTGTTGAAAATAAATTGTAGTAACTCACACCACAAACGTATATAAACCATAAGCGGAAGTCCAAGAACCAGGTAGATCAGCATTGTAAATCCCGCCCCGTACGCATAAAAAGAAGCAAAATTTGAGCATTTAATGGTACTTGAGGAATTTAAACAACTTTCTGAAGATATGAATATAATTTGAAGAAAACCTTTTACTTCACTAAAAAAGCAACTACTTTGAGACAAAAGCTTTCATTTTTCTTCACAAGTTGCTTTAGTTTGATATGAATTAAAGATCCGCATTACTTCTCCAAAACAGAAATGCTTCAAAAAATGTGATTTTACTCCTCAATTTTCTATTCTCGGGTGTCAGAAATTGGTGAATTGATGAACATTTCCTCATGGAAAACAATCACATGTTGTTACCAATCACACATGACCCCTCACGAATGGGGGCTTCAGAAGTTGTTGTTGATTTAGTGAAGATGATCGGCGAAATGGCGGGCTGAACATGAAATGACGGTGTATGAATGTGTAAGCAGACCTTTGATTACACAAAAGCAGTGGATCGGGTCGATAATAGTACAAGTTTTTTCGTGGTAAAAAATCTTAGATTGATATTAAACATCGGGGATTGGATAGCCTACATCAAAAGCAGCAAGTTAAGAAAGGGTGGCTTGTGATTTTTCCCATATCTCTTGTGAAATCAATCAAGAAACACCATGAAAGCACTGAAACGAAAATCAAGCCCAACTGTTTTAAGAAGCAGTAAGGACAGTACATAATAATCAGCAATTTGTATTCCAAAGCAACGGGCGGGTAATCTATTATTAGTGGAGGAAGTGATGAACATGGACCTTTTACTCATTTCAAAGCGGCATTCACCTCAAAGTAGAAGGTAGAGATTCCTCATACAGAAAAGAGTCAATGCTTTTATTTCTAACTTTTCTTTCAAAGCGAATGGTTTTGCTTTGTCCTTGTACTTCTGAGTAGTTGCTTCCGTTTTATTTGTACCTGCCATTGAGCTATAATTGAGCAGCTTCTTGCCCGCTCATTCATATTGTAAGCTGGAGTTCAAAATGCCACCTGACGGACAACCGTGACTGGAGTTCAGAGGTATCTACCACATTTGCTATCCATTTGAAATTCGATAAAAGCCTTTTTTCGAAACTACCCCCCGAGGTAAATACAGCGAGGGGAACGCTCCTACAGTTTTTGGCCCAGAAACAGCAGATTTGAACTACGCTAAAAATAATCATGGACCACTTCTGTCAATATTCCATCAAGGGTCACATCATTTCTACGTCAAATACCCTAGAAACAACATTGGATTCGTGTACATCAGAGTCATGCCACTGGGATCGACGCAGTGCAATTAACTTGAAACGCAGATACGTGTTTGTTGAGACTGATTAATTGCAAACATCAGGAATAATACATTTTCAATTTGCATATAATATGAGGAAAGGGCGAAGGGGTTTATTGGAAAACCGAACGACCCGGGGTCTATTGTGAGGTTCCGGTGGTATGTAAGTAACAATATACGAGCGAAATCAATCAAATACAGTTTGGTTTACCTCTGACCGCTGGAAGTATCGCGTGCTCGGTCACACGCGTGCGTTTACAGTTAATGAACGGGAAAATCAAACAAAGCGCAATGTTAATTGGGGTGATTGTGCCGAGAGCGCGCGGTATTGAAGGGAACAATGGGGGGGAGATGAGAACGATCAAAATTTAAAACGCTTTGGAGAAACATATTTCATCAAATGAGGGGGAAACGAGGTGAATTATTTCCAGTGAACGTTGACAGATATAATTTAATCCGCACATATGTATTGATGTTGAATCGTGCAGTGAAGCCAATTGAATAATTTATTTGTACGTTCAATAACATAATACACTGTTGCGGTATCTAAATCGATTTCACCGCAGTGCAACTACAACTATCGGACAGCATTCCCATTTGCTTCCTTCTATATGTACTGAAAACATATTTTGTCAACCTAGACACACTCTTCCACGAAATGCAATGCAGCTTATTCATTCCGTAATTATTCTTCACTCTCACATACAAATCAATTATAAGGTAGGTCTGCATACCAAACCACAAAGCAATACGACTAAAATTGTGACTTTTTGAACGTTTGCTTTTTGAAGTGCACTAGGAAAAAAGAAAGATACTAAATGTAAAGTAAAGTGAAGACAATGCCCGGTTTTCCCGAAGCCAGCCCAGTAGATTTAGTAAATTTAGAAGGGTGGAGGAGAGATAAGGATGACTGAATGTAGCAGGATTGTAGCAGACCCACTGGGCTTCATGGCAACGATATCCAGCTTCATTTATGGTCACTCTCTGCCGTTCCATATCTCATTCGCTTCATGACAAAGCATCTACTATCAGCTTGGCACAGCAAGGGCCTAGAATGAGGCCACTGTAAGACGTATGATCTCTCCCACTCTTTTCCCTCCTCCTGGCTTCTGTGTGACGAAGACCTGCTACATGCTTGGTAACTGCATCACAGCATAGAAAAAGAACACCAATGATGAGGACTCAACAGGCTAGGCAAAGGTGTCTGCCATCACATGACACCTCACCCAGGCTACTGTAAGCTCCCAGATGGGATATAAATATTGGTAGGCTCTAGCTAGCAGCTTGCGATGGATATGGATGGTGTCCCATCTCCGTTTCTTTAAACTTCCACGCCTGAGCTTTCGCCTACTGCAGCTTTTTGGGTATGAGGGTATCCTCTGAGAGTTCTAGACTGATCATCTTAATCGTTGGAAGATATAATTAATCCATTCCATCACCTCCTTGTAGGAACTTCTACTCTACGATTCATAACCTGCACATTTAGAATCATGGCAGACCTAGGGCTTGACGGCAACGGGATCCGGTTAGGCGTTGCATTGAACTGTTTCTTATGAGATGAGCAAAGTTAACGCTGGGCGTAGTAAGTACTTGGATGGGTGACCGCCAAGGTAAGGGTCTCCCATCCAAGTAGTTTTCACTCTTCTGTCCGGCGGTAAACATCATTCCACTCAAGTAGCTTTAAGCGAAATCATAAGACCGAATCCTGATCCTCCTTCAGGATGACAGCTGATGACTTCCGCGACACCTGTGGCAGTCGGACGTGAAGCCCTAACCTGGACTTTTTGTCTACTGAACTCATTACTTACGACATCTAATTTCTCGTCCAGGCAACTCGACATAATACAGTTTGTCTCTCTCCAGATCCCAGGTACTGGAAGCCAAAGCATCTGCTACATGCATCATGTAGTATAATGCGGCCACGGTGGGAGCACCTACTGCCCCAAGATTATGTACCTACCAATACAACACCAGCGTTATGATCAGGGCAGCATGACGACCTCAGTAAATCCTAACTACAACACACACAGACATCAACGCAAACATGAAGAAGCACTCCTGGAAATTTCTCGTCATCTCGAATTTCTATTTTTTATTTATTTTATTTTTTCATGTTCCTCCTTTTTTCGGACGGATGAAAATCCTCTCCAAGTGGGTATTACTTCGAAAACGTCGTTATCCCCCACGTTGAAGGGCCATTTTATTTTTCGACCCCGGGGACGTCCCCATGGTTTTTAATGATCTACCATCTCGGACCCCCTTTTCCCAACCCCTAAGCATCAACCTCCCAAGTTTTCCACGGGGGTGATTCCCAAGTTTCCCAATTACCCCCGGTCGTGGGAGGACGGGAAGGTCTCAAAACCGGCCCCCGTCAAGAATTAACCTTCCTCATCTTCGAGGGTGGCCCGTTTTCCTCGAGGGAAACGGATAGGGGCGGCCTAAATGTTTTACGATGCCCTTTATGGGTGTTGGTCTCCTCTACCTCGATGTTTTCCTAGGGGTTGGACCCGTATTGCGTTTTGCCCCTGAACAACCTGCCTCCCACCCCTGGGGCACGTCCGGGCGAGGACCTTTACTCCGGCACTCCTCTAAATTGGAACGTATTTCTTTCATATTGATACTGAGACCTTTATGAGACTTGTTGGGTAGCTTGTAAATTCCTTTCCGACCTTGATAATAACTTATTCTTTCTTCCTCTATATTTTCGCTCCCACAGACCACCCTACAATTCCCCAAGTCACGAATACCATCAACTAATGAATGCATTCCGCAATGGATTACTACTCCTTTGCAAAAGTTCAACTTTCTAAATGGATTATTGTTTTCAATAATGAAACCTTTCATATGACAGAAAAAGGAATAGAATCCGAAATTCGACTAAATTATACAACAACACTTCGTTAGCCGACCATAGTTCTTCTCCAAAACTACTTTACACCAAGTTTTACGGAATCGGGCTCAAAAACCAACCATCAGTTGAGAGAGAACTTCAAATCTCGATATCACTTCCGAACAACTTTGAGGGTTTAAATTGATTTATTATTTTGCAATACCAAAACATCATTATCACAATAACTTTAATCGTAAAAAAGTTTGAAATTGGTTTATTATTTTCAGTACTTAATGAACGTTTGTAACCGACCAAGAAAACATTTTAACCTCCCTCAAAATTTGTAGACAACATTTCGAGATGCGTAGGATCCAAAAATGGAATTTAAAAAATTCGTTCTTCCCCCATCCGTAGTCCAGAGCTTATCTCCAAAACTGATGGGCCAAAAATTAGTTGAACTTAAGTCAAAAATAACAAATAGGGTTAATTGGAACTGAGTTTCAGTCATAATTTTGATTATGCCAAGGAGTCATTGAATAGGGAAATTGACAATTTATTAAGGATGTCTATCCAAGTATCCGGGGTTACCAACGAGCACAGTGGCAGAAACGATTTACCAGCAACCCGAAAGGCGGATTTTACAAAGCAGGCTTCCCAAGCATCTAAAATTCATTCTTCCTTATTCTCAAAATTTTGAATCTTGAATTTACTTGGGGGGGGGGGGGGGAAGAATCTAAAAGTATCGATACTTTTTTTGCATCCCTAGTCACATCCACTGCATCGTTGCATCGTTGCATCGTTTCGTCTCGTCATCGACTGGCATCTCGGTTCACGCGCAAAAAATATTTAGTTTTCTTTATTTTCCCTTTTCAGTTTTCAATTCGTTTATTGCGTTCCTTTCTAGAGGCAGTGCACTCAGGTTTGATTTATAATTATTTTTCCATTTTCAATCTTTTCATTTCTCTTTCTTTAATATTTTTAATTTCGTTTAATCCCTAGTGGAGAGGAGCTTTTATTTCATTTGCATTCTCTATTCTGAAGTGCAGTTAATTTTCCCTTATTTTTATTATTATTTTTTTAAATCATTTCCAAGATTTTGGTTCATCATTTTTTGAGTCTTTTTGTGAAAAGGCTCTGGTAGCATAGAATGGCGCTTAAGAAATATTAAAAAGTAGGAATTAAGTACGAAATATAACAAAAAAACAAAAAAAAAACTCCCACACCTTTTGTTTCTATTCTTTTCCCATCTTGAATACCCCAAGTTTACATTTACAGTACACGTTTTCGATCCCTACATCTGCAGATTCGTGGAAATCCTTTTCACTTGGTTCCTACATTATGTTGAACCCATCCTATGATTTGTTATTTACTCCTATTATTCTCCTTTGTGTATTGTCACTATATTGTACATGTGTAATCTCTCCAAAATTCCTCATTTCGGGGCCTTCATTTATATATTCACGGGGAATATGTGTTTGGGGCCAAACTCAACTGTTAAGCCCTGGCATTTATCCTTAAGATTCTAAGGTCTGAACCACCAATCTGATCGACCATCAAATTAATACAGTCCACTTATACATCCCCAACATAGCATATTCCGCCATTGTAGGAATTTAGATTTCAGCTCGCGTTACGTCCCAGGGACTAGTTAAGTTTTAGCGTTTAAGGATTCAACCAATTATAATGTTTTGTTACCGTCAATCAACTTAATCAGCCGATATGATTGTATTCCGCGGTTGAAAACACTCTCGTGAACTAGGAAGCCTAAACCTGAGCGTAACATTTAATGACGTCATAAATCAGTTTCATCCGAGAGACTCTAAGTTTCTTCTCCATTTATTTTTACGGTTAAAATACTTTTCCAGATGGGTGTCTCCCCCCTTCTGGTACGATTCCTTCGCGACCTTAATTTCTGGAATGGAAATGAATTAAAAAAGAGAAAAAGTCTGTTTTCTCCTTATCAAAGAGCACCTACACCCGAGTAGGAAGTCCCTACGACCCCTTTTCGTCTCCCTCATGTAACTGATTAAGTGAATACTTCAGATGAAAACCTGGGAATTGTCTTATTCAGAAAAAAACGTTTCACCTCAAAAAAGTAAAACCAAGTTTTTTAATTGTTCAATTCTTTTACTTTTAAGAGGTTTAGCCCTATGAAGTGACTATATCACCACCAGCGAAAAAACGGAAGATCTACCGAATAAAAAGAGACCGGTTTAGAACTTGGATAATGTTTATTCTGTGGTTAGGAGTTGAATTGGTAGAATGGGTTTGTTAAACAAATATTCTATTGTAAAATATAATATGATAACTAAAACGTAGAAATTATTTAGCTATTATGAAGAAGTAAGTGATTCGGGGAACGACAATGTTTTGTGTTTTCTGTAGGGAATGTTGCATAACTTTTCTGTGAATGAGTGAAGTTGAATTCTGGGCACAGTTCTTGAATATTAGAGATATTCTCGTTTTGCACTGTTCTCTTAAGATAAATAATGACTAAATAATTCGATTAAAGAGATAAAAATTGGCTCTATAGGTTGCCTCTATGTTTTATATTTTTTAAAAACTAATTTGTGAGAAAAAACATTTATTGATCATTATATGGGGTGGAATGTCGGATTAGTTGGGTTTGTGAAAAGTATAAATTGATATGCCGAAAGCTCGAATTGGTATGCCAAAAGTTGAAATTGAGTAGGCAAAAGTTTAAATTGAGATGCCAAAAATATTAAAACTGATTTCACTCGCTTTGAAAGAATAGAACAGAGTGGAATATATTTATTTATGAATAACAAGAGCAATAAAACAATTAGGGACACTGTCCTGATGTAGATAGTACACTAGTATCTGCATTAATATAACCTGAAAAATCCATAGCAGAATCAAATTATTTATATATTGGAAAGATCAATAATTTCCTTTCAAGTTGAGTTAGAGAAAGAAGCATTAACATAGCGGATGACAGACTTTTTGGGTGATTAAGAAATACCACGGGATAGGGCGAGAGATAAATTTATTATACGAACGAACTTAAACGACTGACAAGTGGCTTGAGAGAGGGAGCGGTACGTAGCATTGGGGAGGAGGAATTCCTGTTATTTTCTTATTGATTATAATATTATTATTATATTATATATTCTTTGATTAAGTATAGAAATTGCTGTGTATCTGTAGAGCCGTCAAACTGCAGAAGCCTGCTTTGTAACTAGCAGAAGATCACTTTGGTTTCGCGTGGCGTGTTCATGGTTATAATACACGGCGAAATGTGCTTTGGACAGGATTGCCTCGAGCACGAAGGTAGAGCCTAGTGTGGAGTAATTAAGCCCACGCTAAGTGGCCATCTTGTAAATTTCTATTAACTGCTTCATTGCTGCCATTTTCTGCTCACATTAGTTCTAAGTTATTTGACGACATCTACTTCGAACCGGAATCGATTGGTGATGCTACACCTCAGGGTAACGTATATGCCCATTCCTGTGAACTGTGTTGGGGTACTTTACACCAAGGGTCTCCAAACTACGGCCCGCCGACCGCGGAAAAAATGTATGGATGGAAAAAGTTAGGCTACCGCCAGAACGTGATGACTTCAAGGGAATCATGAGTTTTCCCATATAAATGATAGCAATTTTTGTTGCAACGTATGTTTGCGAACAAACCATTTCAAAAATGACACATGTCAAATCCAAATCTCGAGCGATACTACTTCAGAAGAACACTTAAAAAATTTGCTTATGACTGGAACAACAAATTTTGATCCTTAATGGAAAGACATTGTAAGAAAAAAAATAATAAAATTGAAGCGAAATTATCATTATTATTACATGCGCTGCATAGGTATTCCTAAAGTAAAGCTACGAGCGGGTAGCATACTATAGCACTAAGTATATCATACCATATCAGAAGGAAATTTCGTTTTGTAATCATCATTTTCATCATCTAGATATTTGTATTAATTGTTGAGCAGGACAAATACAAGGCAATTTAATTTTATTTATTTTGTTTGCTTGTGATTATTCCCCGTTAATCTCCCTAATTCAGTTTAGTTGTGGCTTCACCCCTACCAATCGCGGGTGAATTCTTCCAACGGAAGTAAACTTAATATCATTTAAATTTCCTTTTCTTTTATGGTTTGTTTAAGTTTACAAATCACACGATCGGTACCAAATCCAATACAAATGCGTTTAGACGGACGAATTTGTTTGGGACCAGTATATGGTGTGCAATTGCCAAAAGATAAGTAGCAATTGTTGATTGTTGACATTTTTTGGAGAAAACAAATGTCTTGAAGTTCTGGGCAAATTCAAAGTTTCCAAACTTTCAGTGTCGAGGAAGCAATTTGACAATAATGCCCATTTTCAACGATTGTCGCCGGTGCATGACAAATAAGAGAAGTTATCAATATGTTGCATCGTTCTATTTTAATTAGATGATGCAAAACGAAACAATTACTAGATAATTAGTAATATCAATCAGTTGATTACCAACCTTCATTCGATGACTCGATTTAATTATGGCGATCTTTCGAAACACGCAGCCGCGATTAATCCTCCGGGCGGAGCGAAAGTAAAAATAGAACGAGAAAATCCCGTTCGTTAAAAAAAGGGAAGAAAAAAAAATCACGTAAAAGGACGAGACTCGCCCCCCTCTCAGAACGACAGATTACAGCTATGCGATGAATCGTGTTTAGCGTGCCAGGTTTTCCTTTATCAAAAGTTCCCTATTTGTAGGAAGGGGCTATAAAAGCAAGTGATACCGTCGAGTGATAAGGGAAACGGATATCGTGTCTGCCTTCTTCTAACGTGATTGGACTTTTTTAACCCCGTGACTACCACGCGAACATTTCCGTCGCCCTGTCGTGGGGCGTTTCGCACTGTTCTGGGTTATTCAACTGCCTTACAACCTCCCGAAATACGCTGCCCGTTCTAACGAATGGGTTCGTTATTTTATTGATAATGCGCGATTGCTCGTGTCATTGCGAGGTTTGGGGGGTCACTTTCATGTTGAGAGATTGCGGTTCTTTGCCTTGATTGAATTTCTTCGGTTCGGAAACCTTTCCCAGTCGATTTTGCCACCATAATTACAAGGAAATGACACCTCATGGGCTATGTTACTAAAAAATCTCGAGAAAAAAAAATCACGAACACATGTTTGACACGTTTTTGAACTGTTTTTAGAACATGGTATTTATTCGTCTGAGGGGATCGAACTGGCTAGAAGTCAAGACTGGAGTCCATGTGACCGATATGATTTTCTATGGCCTTTTATGGCACATACGGTTGTTGTACCTTGAAATGTAAAACGACGACATTTGAGGTAATTGGAAAAAATTGTGAATCATAATTGAAAATAAAAATACCGAAATGGACACTTGTGGCAACTTTTACGAAATTACCTAGTATTCAAGCGTTTTCATTTTGAAAATATTATAGGTTTCAAAACAGAGTACGAGTATTGT
Source organism: Creontiades dilutus (assembly GCA_031894815.1). NCBI lineage: Eukaryota > Metazoa > Arthropoda > Insecta > Hemiptera > Miridae > Creontiades > Creontiades dilutus. The sequence goes on along the minus strand of JAVIWC010001268.1, from coordinate 237,812 downwards.
GATTGAAGTATACCTTTGTGTTAGGAAATTGCGTTTCTTTGCTATGAGTTAATTCTTAGGGATCGGAAACCAGTCAATTTTGCGACCAAAATTACTAGGAAATGACACCCCTCTTGCCTATGTCACTAAAAACGTCGAAAAAGCACGGGTTTGCCACGTTTTTGAACAGTTTTCAGCCAATTGAATTTATGCGAGGGGATCGGGTTGGCTAGAAGTTATAAATCCTTCTTTTATGACCCAAATGGAGGACGGACATTGCAGTTTCGTTTTTTCAATTATTTTGTGGTACCAACAAGCCATCAAATAGGAATATACGTTTATAATTTGGAGATGGACGGGCATCAAAGCTGTCCGTCCGCTAGGGAGAAATGAAACGACGCAATTTTTAAGCAGTCCATAAAACTAGGCGTCATCAAGAACCATATGAGACCATTCGGAAAAGTCCCAATCATTCTAGCTAAAGGCAGATTTGGAATCTACGTCCCTAAAAACATAGGTGCTCCTATTTTCTTTGGAATTTTCCAGAGGAAAGAGGTTTTTACCGTCAAAACTCGAAAAATTGCTAATTGTTTTCTTCGAAAATGGAAATTACAATCTCCCAGATAGTTTTTGAGGGCAAAGATGAAATATGAATTGTTTAATCACCATTTTCACCTGTGGAACGCACTTTACTTTCCTCACAATAACAAATCTCAACTTTTCACTCGCTTGCCTGCACCTGGCATTTAAACGGTCAGACGCATTCCTTAAGGTTGATGAGCGGCGATTCCTCCAAGTGCACTACGATTAATTCATTGCAATTATTGAAAAATTTTATTCTGGAAGGAATAAACACTCTTAAAATACTATCAAATTGTCCAAATTTCATTATCACTTATTCAAATGTGGTGAACCAGCGAAAAATGACGAAAAATGTACTCCAACCATTTAATGACCATTCAGTACGTGATATAGGAGTAAAAATCACCTTAGTTGGATGCTACCATCAGCGACCATAAGACGCTAATAAAAATCGAAAACTTTTTAATGCTTGGGGTGCAACGGCCAGTGGGAAAAGGTAAGCTGCTCTTTTAGAATTTTTTAGGCCTTTTTTCCTATATGATTTGAGCCAAGAAGAAGACAGGGAACTTGTATCTATCACAATAGAGAGATAATCAAACGATTTTAAGCCAAATAAAAGCAGATTTAAAGAAAATGAAAATTGGCTTTCGGTTTATTGAAAATATTCCTGAACAACAAATAAAATGGCGAAATCTCGAACGAGTAATTAACCGCAAACTCTCCTTTTCTTAGATGACTGAGAAGTTTAAAATTGCTTAACTTCATTATTTCAAACTTTTTTCATTCATTTCAAGATTTAAATGGACGCAAAATTTTACCATCAAAAACGTTTTTGAGTTCTACAATTCATCAAGTGGAATTTATCGGCTTCACAGGGCGAAATATGGTAAGAAACATGAATTTTTAATTGTTTTCATCCATAAAGGCTTGAAACATTTAGTTTAGGTGTAGGAACTTGGGGTTCTATGTAATCAGAGTGACATTTGATATAACAAATAATTGCAGGCATAATTTTGCCTTGTGATTGACAGAGGAGCTGTGCTCCACAGATTTGTTCCAAGATCGCAAGCATCCAAAATATTATTGATGTACGAAATATTACTTGAACAGTTCAGATATTTGCTCCACACACGGACCATAATAATATCCCAATTATGACGAAGTATTAATGTGTTGACTCCACTTGAACTATTTGCTCAACTACTTCATGTGTTGACTCTCCCACTCTCAGTGGCACGCAACCATCTGATAAGACATCCTCTTTTTCTCATTGGACATGACGGCGAAACGTGATTTGTCAATAGCGAAAGTGTAAGCGAGTCAGAAAATGGGGTCCGGAGATACTGGTCAGGTTCCAATTAGTTCTCGAAACTCCGACCGAGTATTTTTTCCGTTTTCGTTCTAGCTAAAACTTTTTTTTTTCTCCCGAAACTCCGCATTTCATTAATCTTTGTCGGATGGAAAAGAGAGGAAACAGAGGAGAACTGTGACCGCAAGAACGTGATTATAAACTATTAAGTACTAAGTATCAAGTATTAAGTACTTATTACGTTATTATCATTCTTAAAGTTATTACTATGCACTGGAGGTAGAACCAGATAGTAAGCTAAACGATCTGGCTAATACAGTTGAGTGGATGGCGTTAATTATCTGAAACTTGGCAGTTCTGTACAACTCAACGAGTGATATATATTATTAGGAATATTCCGCCATTTAAATGTCAACTGTTATCATCAGTAATTATTACTAATCTACTCAATTATTGAATTGCAGAATAGCTGCAAACCGAATCAGTCGCGACGAAATTGTGGAAAGTCATGTCAAGAAAAACACAGTTTTAGAAAAGAGGAGTCTAAAACGCTAAATTGATCTCCACAGTTTAGTCAACAGTAATGAATTTAGTAGTCAACTGAATTTATATTGGAGAAAACAGTGGTTATATAGTGTAGGTGAAAGGCAGCTTAAATCCATTTGGACAAGAGTTATGGAGAACATAAAATCGTGTGGTTTCTGAGTGGAAGGAGATGCTATTGGTCGGGAAGGTAAAAGGGGAGATTCGAACAATATTGATAGTGGTAAATGGAGGATATCAACACTGATAAAGTTGATACAACCGAAAAAGGGAAATGAAAGAAATATGAACAATGAAAAGGCAAATCTGTTTAACAAATGAACATTTTAATGGGAGACTGTATCTATTAATATATGAATTTAAATATTTGCCAGTCTATCGCATTTGATTATTTAAAATTTACTTGGGCATTCAAAATACCTCATTTTGGACGAAAGTGAACAAATTCTACAAACTGTATATTTTATAATTCAAAACTAAAATTTTAACTGAATTTTAACAGCAAAAACAACACTTTGACAGCTCTCCCTTGTCATCCCTAAAATCTCCTTGATATTATTTAATTCTTTCCCCTAAATTGTCAAGGTGTCGGACGTGGATTAAATAATTTAATTTAGAAACAATTATTGTTTCTATATCTTTTCGACCATTGGTTGTCTCAAATGATGACGATAACCGTCCGAAATTGATCGCTAAGATATGGCCAAAATCGTTTCGTTGCCTTGGCGATGAAATAACCCAATCAATATTGGTGTGCTTCCTACAGTTATAATTTGTAATTGAAGGATCAATTAATTATTAATCGTCTCACACGGGAGATGATTAAAAATCAACAAACACATGCTGATTATAACCGTTGTTGTTTAACCAATAAAAACAATCGTTAGAGAATATTTACAGCTCGTAATTGATCCAATGTATAATTGAATCGGAAATTGAGTTGGGGGGAGAGGAAAGATAATGCGATAATTAGCTGGAGCGATGTCTAAATAGTTCAATCAATATGCGTTTGAGATAATTGCGTTTTCAAATTCTAATGATGAGTGGCTCAACAGTCAGAAGAGACAAAACCGTTTGACTTCTTTTTTATTTGTCTTTATCTTCTATCTAATCTAAACTTTATAGGTTGTCCACCAGGAAGCAGGGTGGTTTCTCTCCGAGGTTTCGGAGTGGAAATACATTCCATCATCGGGGAATCAAGGGGACAATTTTTTATAATAAGTACCTCACACCACAGAGTTTTACATAATAATATTGTTACTCCTAAGAATAAGTTACCTTTTTTATACTTACAGTTTCTTTTGGACATTCATCCACGTCATTATTATTAGCAGCTGTCTACTGTATGGAGTGACATTGGTCAAAAATGAACCAAAATAACCAAATCATTAGCATCATACAAACAATAACAACAACATTGTTGTAACATGGTTGTTACATGGGCAACTCGACCCACGGAACGGGTGTACATAGATGTAGCCGGACCCCTCCCACGCACACGTAACCAAGAAACACACATATTGGTGGTAATGGATGGTTTCAGTAAGTACTGCGTGTTGATACCATTAAAAAAGCATAACACAGAGAAAATTGTAGGGGCACTACATACAAATGTATTCACCAAATTCGGGTACCCCACACAAAGCATTCCAAATCCACTGTCAAATGGCACCAAAACTCATTCCAGACGATAACTCTCAACAGAATTGAGAGATAAAGCTATAATTTGCACAAAAAATCTATCTAAGCTTTCAAAACTCTAAGTTTGAAGATGGGCACAATCGCCTCACTCGAATGGGAGATTTGGGGCATTTCAAATGGGGGAAAATCACCCGAAAACCCCCAAGTAGGCGACTCTCTTTTATATATGTTTTGTGAACTATCACATGATGGAGAATTCGGATTGGAGATATCTCAATCCGTTCTAACTAGAGCAGTTTGAAGATGATAAAACAAGATAGATGGGCAAAATTGGAAAAAAAAAAAAAAAATTATGAGATTCTTCAGCTTTCAAAAATTTCCAAATTAAAATGAGGTATCACAAGTCAGAAAATAAAATTGTTTTTTGCGTAATTTTTCCTCATGCAAAACTAGTTTGAAAATTTGCTCATTTCGTCATGCTACATGACTGGAACTTTTTACCATCTTCTTCAGCGTCAAAATACCTTTAAAATGAGATATTATTTGTCACAAAATAAAACTTTTGATTTTGAATCAATATTCCTCATAAAAACCGTGTGATAAGGATGCTATTAACTGATAAGGAGAATATCGATAATATCGATGTTTTCACCCGATATTGGACGACATATCGATGTCAACACTCAAACATCGACATCGATATCATTATCGATGTTTTGTCTCGATGTCCCATCCCTATTGCCCAGTAGCGAAAAAATGTTGAGATCATCAGTCGCTTGATGAACACTGAGTTCAACTACCAACTCGGAAACAACTCACGGTGTCGGGATTCACGTTGGACTTAATCCAACACGTGTTCCCCGTCCAAATCTTCGCTCAACAGGGGAAAATCCGTCTTTTTCCCTTTCACGTCCCGCAATCTTCCCGGCCCTCCCTCCCCTGGTCAACCTGTCATTTCTTCATCCTTTCCAATTAAACGAGCATTCAACGGAGGGCCGGGGCGAGGGTGACAACAGACAACTGGATACCGACCCCCCTCCCCTCATCGCACCGGTTTCCACCGCTCAGTCACAATTCCATTTCATCCCTTCATTCCACTGCAGCTATTCAACCCTCCTGCACCAATCCTCCATCACCCTCCAGTAAAAAGCTCTTAGCTCACCGGCTTCTCTTTTCCACTCAGACATTCGATACCCCCGGGAATATTGTGTTCTGGGCCTTTTTCTTGCAGTTCTCCCGACTGCTCCATGCCACTCTGTCACCGTCTTTTTTTTCAAGGTTTTGTCTAAAGAAATTTAGCTTTTGTTCTAAGTTGTGAAACCTTTTCTTTCGTCTTTTTTTTTTCAAATCAACACCTTGCATTGAAAGTTCAGGTTATTGATCACTCACACTTCAGAATCGTCAACCGCAGGAGTTCTTTAAACACAAATACTTTCACAACCTGTAGATCAGTGGTTCTCAAACTGTGGGGCGCGAATGGCGTGCAAGGGAGACGCGTTGTGTTAGGAAATAAATTATCTTAGTAACAATTAGTATCATCCTTTTCCGAACAAACGACATGCCGACGATATGGTTTGAATATTGTCTGACGTCGGTGTGAACGCCAGACGTGGTCGACGACTTTACGAGTTTCTTAATTGCCTAAATAAAAATGTGATTAAGATTTTAAAAAATTGTTCCGTATTTGGATTACAATGTCATGTCATTTTTTGTTTCTGCTGCTTAAAATCCTTCTAAATTGTGTTTGGCAAACATAATAAGGAAAAAAAAACCTATGGGTGTGGCACATAGCTTCCTCGTATCCAAATATATAGACTATTTTAATTTAAAACAAATGTTGATAGGGAGCATAACTTGAGAAAATAAAGGTAGGCATGTTCAACTATTGAAAAAACTATAAAATATACCTAATAAGTCCGAACAATCCCTGAAAATGAAATCAAGAACTCCCGGTGTTATGCTTGTGGCAAGGATTCATGCCAGAGGCTGCTATTGATCCGGGGGTCATGAAACTCATAGGGGACCATCTACACATCAAACCAAACAATACGAAATTGGTCAAGTTATAACGTAACAAGGATTTCACGTTTGCGCATGCGCAGAGAGATCCGGGGGTCATGAAACCTATAGGGGACCATCTACACCCCAACCCGCACAATCCCTGAAAATTTCATCAAAATTGGACAATAACTTCGAGTTTGCCGTAACAAGGATTCACAGATATGAAACAGACACACAGATTTAGACCAAACGGAATTTTAAATTGATCAAAAAAATAAAACGCAAAATGCGATATAATTTTTTTTTTGGAGACAAAAAAATTTTCACATTCCGAATAGTTATAACAATGCTTCCGCTACTTTAAACAATAAGCAATATAAAATATAACTATTTTAATTTAAAACAATAGGCTGGGAGGCCCAAGACTATTTTTCCTAGTGAAGGGGGGCGGCGAGGGAAAAAGTCTGAGAGCCACAGCTGTACATGATTTTCAATTCTTTCAAAATGAGGACATCAGCTGGTCAAGTGTTTTATTTTGTATCCATCGTTTCACACCGTACTTTTGAGGGTCGTTGTTGGTATTTCACATAATTTTTCATCGAAAATTTTGAAAAGTAGTCTTGACGTGTTGCATAGCTGCATTGACTGTGTAAACACACACATCAGTGGTGGATCCAGGATTTATGTAGGGGGGGGGGGGGGTCCTAACCTACCAGGGGGTCTGGGGGTATGGAAAAAACCCCACAGTGAAGCTGGGTAAAATTTTAAGAAAAGTAAGGCAGAATTATGCGTTTTAGGCCTATATTTTTGTATGTGCTTTATAAGTACTCCTCATGTTATTACCATTATAATCTACATCCAAACAAAACAACTGTGTGTAATAAATCAAACAAACCAACATTAGAACACATTTGGTTTATTAAAAGCTGTAACTCCATAACTACGTGGCCGTACACGCCATATACCAAAGGCCTAGGACAGCGGCACGAGTTTGGTGTCCAAAAGTGGCTCTTTAGACGTTTTATTTTACGTTAAAAATGTCCTTAGTTATTGTGAAATAAAACCAGTTATTCAAGTATTTGAGAGACAACTATCAATTGAAATTTCAAAATCTCTAAAACATAATAAAATATTTCTATTATATCTAGTGTATTTTTGATCCGCCTGGAGGGGGGCACGTGTCCCTGTGTCCCACCCCTGACACACATCATCAATATAATGTTGAAATGTGGCAAGTTCTTGGGATGATATGACAAAAACAAGTCTATGACGAGAAAAAACGGTTCTTTTGGCTTATTATTTCCTATGACGAACCTTTGTAACCGAAATAGAAAAAAAAACCATCAACCCCCACCAAATCTGTTGTTTTGCGTTTTCAGATGTGTAGAATCGGAAAATCGAATTGAAAATTTGGGCCAAAAATCACCCCTGAATGACAGTTAAGACTGAATTCTCGGCATGGCTCTCAGTCAATCCTCAATAGTGAAATCAAACGGCTGATATATTAAAAAACCTTATCAAAAAGTATCAAAATACGTATGATTTGTTCTTGATAGATTCCCCTTTCAATTGATCGAATGAGACAACCAACTTCGACATGCAAAAAGAACGGCAACACAAATGTTTATTTGAACGTGCTTGCGGTTAGCAAAAATCGTCTAATATCATTTGAGGTTCTCATCTGCTAATATAATTGCAAAAATTTATTTTTCAAGAATTTTTTTTTTTTTAATTTGAGTTTTTCAAGTCCTGCTATATAACTAAAGGCAAGTGAGGCATCGGAAGGTGTTTTATTTTTTGTAGTTGATTTTTATTCGTTCTATTTGTGGTTTCCAGCGTTTAGTTTGTATACAGGTATTTTCGAATCAGATTTTGTATCGTTTACAAGTCCCCGTGAAGGTTGCTGTTCATGACAAAAGTCGTTGGGGTACCTAGAAGTCAATAGGAATCAATTACATAGTAACCAGCTGAAGGACTCTTGAGGATGATTTCTTTCCCAATCTACCGGGGGAAATATAAATTATATACAAATGGAATGCAATTACAATATATATAGGAGGAGGGAAATGCCGAAGTTAGATAATGTACCTACTTCAGACACTAATATACGAGTTCGTAGATCAATGATTATCGTGGAAGGGTTATTCTCGTACTGGCATGTGTTTATTTGTTTGACTTACCAGTCAAAACTTAGTCCAGTTAAATCTTCAATTCTTTGTGGAACTTGTAATGGGGGGGGGACAGACAATCCATTCAAACGCTGTTCATGCAGCTTATACTGTTGATTAAATTACTTCTTTTTTGTTCAATTAAGATTTTCGGTCTAGTTTTGATATATATTTCAAAATTTCAACGTCTAGTTGTGAAAGGGAGTAAATGTAATACTTGGTGATAAATCCTTAAATAATCTTCATTTTTGTCTGAATTTAATAACCTTTTGTTCGACTCCGACTTTAGTCTACCAGTAGTTGTTTCAATTCAAATTTATTTATCGGGTTTATCAGGTTTATTTCTGACTCCCATTAATAATTCCCCTCCCTCCCCCCCCCCTGCAACCATGTAAACTTTTCTTGAATTTGACGACGTGTCAAAACGAAAAAATCTGGATTGAAAACATTTAAATTTACACCCATTAACGCCATTTTCACATTTAAAATGAGATTGTCAAAGTCAGAGAGGATCGGACTGGTCTGCACCCATCTCAACCGATTCAGCATCCAGTATTATTTATTAACGATTGCTTGTGTCATTGTGTGGTTTTAGGTTCCGAAATTATGATTATTTGCTAAGTGTGAATTTCTGCAAATCTGAAACCTAATCCAGTCGAATTTGCGTCAAAAAGTACAAATAAATAACTCCCCAATAGGCTAGGTCAGTAAAACCCCAAAAAACGTGTTAGAAAGGTTCTTTCAAACCAACTGACGTCCGTGTGCGAAGGAACGGATTTCTAACATCAATTCTGAGGCCTTTTGTGTCCTGTCAAGGGTACAGCGGACATATGGACATTGCAGATTTGGAATCTACTTTCTTGAATCGTAAAATGATATATTATGATGATTGAAAATAATAAACTGATAGGGACGTAGCCGTAATTATGTTTCGTTCTAAACCAATGTTAACATCAGTGTTACGCCTTTATCGATGTATTCGCCCTATATATAATACTACACTTCAATTTGTACCATTAACCGAACAAAAACGGATAGTATTTGATTTGAACGTATACCCAATCATCCACTTATCAGAATTCGGGCCCGATTTCGACCGTGGAATGGGTTAGGTGTTGAAGATCCGCTTTCGCCGTATCAAGCGCATCGCAGCGCCAGACGGGGGTTTCCGCCATAGCGCCAGACGAGCTCAACCTCATGCAAATTCGCCGCATTACGGCTACATGAATAATTTCTCGCTCATTCATAGGCCGCGGGAATTCATCCCAGGGAGACCACTACTGCAACGCTTTGCGGGTTGTCGGTGGGAGGTCGGGACGTCAGGTGTAAAAGAGGCTTTTGTAGCCGGGTTAATGTTGTTTACAGTTCCGCGTGTCATTGATTCTTTTAGTGCTTGCGTTGCGGGGTTTTGTCGGTGGAACGAACCGAGAGAAATACCGAGGCGAACGCCTCACTTGACGATGGGGATGCGCAAAGTCGTATAACAATGTCGTTGAAGTTTAACGACCAAAATTTACAACAACCAAACGTTCAACACTAACAAATAGCTCACAAACGAAGCGGCTCTCAACGAAAGTGAAACATATCTGTTTCTCTAGGTAATTGTATCTGGAATGGGTAATTATACGACAGGGTATCATCCTGTCTATTATCAGGACCTCCTCCTGGCAGTATATCACTTCTTATATTGTTCTTGCAAGGATGAAGTTGTGGTTCAAACAAAAACTACCTTCCAACTTGAATGAGGCAAGTACCTTCCTCATCCAGGTAACATGTACGTTTAGACCAGGGGTTTCCAAACTATTTGCCCCAACTATATGTGGAGGTGGTGGGGCAGGCCAACAGGGGGGTTTGGGGGGCTAGGCACTTAGGCGCTTGAAAACAGTGTTTTTAAGCCCTCATAGACGAGTTTGACAAATTCAGAATTAGGCCTAGTATAGGAACAACAATTAGTTTTAGTGATTAAATATATTTTTTTAATTCCATGATTTCTTTTTCGTTGTTCAATAAAAATTTTAACCATTGAATTTTCAGGAATGGAAAATTTTGCAAGTCAGACAGTTGAAATTAGGGTTTTTAAGCACTCCTGGACGAATTTGACAAATTGAAAATGAGGCCCAATATAGGAAACAAAACGTATTTGTGTATAAGAAATATATTTTGTATTAATTTATTTAAAATTATTTACATTCAAAAAAATATTTTTGGAAAACCAATCTAATGTGATGTGTGCAATTGTTTTGTGCTTACAAGGTCTTTCCACTTATTTAAGAGAAATATATTTTGTATTTATTTATTTAAAATTATTACATTGAAAAAAATATTTTAGGAAAACCAATCTAATGTGATGTGTGCAATTGTTTTTTGGTTACAATGTTTTTCCACTTAGCATCATAGTTTGTTGTTCCAATCGTAAGCAAATTTGACATTTGTCATTTTTGAAAAGGTTTGTTCGCTTAGATACGTTGAACCAAAAATTGATATAATTTGTCTGGCAAAACTCTTGATTCCCTTGAAGTCATCACATTCTGGCGTTAGCCTAATTTTTTCCATCCATCCATGTTTTTCCGCGGCCCGGGGCCGTAGTTTGGAGACTCCTGGTTTAGACAATTGATATGTTTGAAATAATCTTGAAAGATGTAGAATGTAAGATTATTACAATGATTCTAAAGACAGAATGCCGCGATACATGTCCCCGCAGACACCGACGCCTTCAAGGGTTCTCCGTGTACTGCGGGTCTGTCACGCGGACTGTGGAGCTTATAGAATAATGGTAGACCATTCAAGCGCGATCGGATCACTACAACCTGATAAATCGGTGCTTGGTGGATTTTAAGTTAGGGAAATCGCAGAATATGATCCTCATATTGGATCATCTATAGCTTAATCCTCTCATTCCCTGAAAAATTCATCAAAATCATGTAAAATTGGCTTGTTACAGGACCTTCAAGTTCGCGCATGCGCATACCTACTAATGACATAGTCAAGTTGGAATGAATATGAAATTATCAGATCGTACTTTCCCGACTACGCTGAAAATTCGACCGCTAGCACCAGAGAACTTTTATGCTTGATGGACTTCAAGTTTTTCGCACGCGCAGACTGGTGTATTGATTTGTAGGTAATGAAAAGCACCGGCAGCCTAACACGTACATTCTCTGAACATTTCATCAAGATAGGATGAAAACAGTACGGAAACACGCCAAAGGTATCAGTGGGTGTTAGAATGAATTCATTTCGGTGAAGTGATTGGTGAAAAAACATCAAGTAGATGATTTCTGGATATTGGCCCTTATTCTTCCAAAGTACAGATTCAGAGGTTTTGTGCATTTTTGCCTTACATTGGTCTAAAGTAAGCTGCCAAAGAAGGGGTATTGAAGTTTTTCTAACACAGCCTTGTAGAAACAAAAGAAATTGATTACTTGGTTGGCTGGTTTGGTGTCTCCGTTGGTGCGGATGCATGGTTCACACTTGTCCAAATTTCCGAGATTTTGGAAGAGTAGAACCTACATCGGGCAACGCGTGTTATCTATATCTTGATTCATGTACGAATAAATCGTTCAGTTACTGTCCTTCTGATCAATCTCTGTAATTCATTTGAACGAATCTGTGATGACCAATCTTGAAGACGCCAGGCGACCTGTATGATGTTCAAACTCAATTTCAACATCATAAATATGGTAGTACATTGTTCACATACGACGCCATAAATTATTTCCGAAACGGAACCCGTTATTGGATTTTAGGGATTCATTGAATCGTTAGTGCCAATCACCGACAAGAGAACCGCCCCATAGCAAATACCACGACCACCCTGAAAGGGCCCCAAGGGCGAGAGTTGAGCAGGGATGTGAACGTGATTCAGCCTTCCCTGTGTGGTGGTTATGGATAGTTCCCCATTTCGTTTCTTGAAAATGCCAAACCTGGGAATAAACCTGACGCTTATAAATGTATAATTCTATTTAACATCAATTAAAGGAACTGTCAAGCACCCATTACTTTTGCTTCTTCAATGTAACTAATCATAATTGAAAGACTTGAAAGTAATTGCTCTGTCGTTAATTATGCCTGATACTGGGAATGGAATGTTCATTACAATCCTTAAAAAGTTATTGGAATTTGTAATGGATATTGGGTTCCCTTAATTAACAGCTCAGATAGCTATTAATACAATAATTATATTATTGATCCTGCAATATCATAATTTTTATTTCTTAATACTGCATTAGCATCAGATTATTTATTTGGTCATCAACTAATTCTGCTCGTCCTATCAACTATAATTCTGGAAGTTCTATCGCATATCCGACTCCGATAATAATATTCGTGTTTTCCAGCAGTAAAGTTGACCGTTGCGTTTTCTTTTCAGGCCGTTCCGATGGAGGATTTCGTCCTAGCGAAAACTCCAGGGCGGCGGGCGGGGGTCCGGCGAGACAATTAACTAATTGCCCCTCCTTCCTCGCTTTTCCTGAATTTTCGCAAATCCGGCCCACCCAGGTCCCCGATCCTCTGTCCAGTCTAATCAAGGACTATAAGTCTTTGATGGCGTCCGCTTTCACCCTCTGTCGACCCCCAAACCCCCGTCCGCCATCAACACTTCACCACGAATTAATCACTACGCAGCGAAGACCCACCCTTTCACAATCACTGGATTTCTCCCCCAGTTAGACAGTAACGGGCGGAGTTCAACTTGTTATTTACCTGGGGCCAATCACCGAATCTCATAAAAATTAGCTAAATTGCTTCGACGTTCTACCTCAGACAACACATTTCTCGTTTGCTCCATACTTAATCCAATCTTAGATATATGGTACCCACTGCCTATGTCCCAGATTCCTCGTGAATTTCGTCAGAATTAGATTGTAATAGTTTCAGTACAGCTTAGTCCTAGGCTACAGAATTATGTCATTCTTAAGCTTCTTCTCTATAGAAACTTGTTGTTCATTTCCTATCAGCTGGCACGTACTCTGTTTGAGTCAATTGACCAGCAGAAATGCTAGTTTTCATTCTACAGTCATCTGTACAAAGATTGATGGATCGGATAAATTGATTCAGAAGAATTAGTACAAATTAATACGCATGATTGATGGTAGTAGAAATAACAAAACTGAATCCTTGCTACTCCCTTTATATTACTTTAATAATTATAGGCTTGTCTCGTGCTGTTCAGAACGGTATTGGCGATTCATACACGTCTTAAAATCACCACAATTTTTGGCATTTGGTCTACAAGTCACAAAATGCATACAAGTCTACAGAAAAAATACACTCTGTGAACTGTACATGACACAGTATTGGTATACAATGTTATGACTATAACATTTTTATAGTTTTAAAACAAGATATCGTCCCTTCCAAGGCAGAGTGTCATAAGCGACTTTTTCACAAGTTTCCAGGAGACACAATAAACTGTGTAAGATGATCATTTGCTAAAATACCGTTCTAACTGGTTGGAATCATGAAAAATACCATTTCTGTTGTAAACGAGGTTCTATTGTAAAATATTGTTTTACCTACTGTTTGATGGTTAAGATAGTTATAGCATCGTGAGGGTTACATGGCAACATTTCAGACCCTTTTTTGGTCATTTAAAATGAGTTAATGCTTAAGATTTTTTCACTGATGGATAGAACTTAACCAGACGAACCCAACGGCATAAATAACTCAAAAATGGTTAAAATGTCGCTTACGACAGTCTGCCTTGGAAGGGACAATATTTTATTGTTAAAATTACAATCGTCAACGTTAATTTCGGTTAATTGGAGTATATATTGGATTGCGTTGCAAATCCCTTATTCGAGGATCCTTGTGGAATCACAAGTAAATTTTCACTTGTAGTAATTAGCTTTGCAATATTTGAAACACTGATGGAGCTCAAGGTGATAAAGACAAAATAATTTTGGTTTTCCCTTTTCAATAATGAACTTTTAAAATTGACCACGAATCCCCCATCTCTCCCCTATAGCTGTTGGGTGGTACAAGATACATATATCAAAAATCGAATATAAGACAAATTCGTCCGTCCGTTCGTTTCCCCGAAACTGCTCAACAAAATTTTGGCTCCCAAATCCAACATCGATTCAGTAATCTCGGCATCTTCGTCAATCAACCTTAACGGATTATAGTTGAAACGATTTAACATTAAAAAAATCGAAATCCCAACAACTTAAGATGTAAGAGCGTGGTTTTTTGTTTGGATTCAAACAGGAATTAGTTACGTGAATAGAATGAGACCACTTGAGTTGCTGTACGGTAATCCGTTCGCTCATTTGAAAAGCCTCGTCTTAGAGAAACGAGAATCGATTGTCTACGGTCAGGTAGATTGTCGAGCTGGAGAGCCCATTCGATGGGAGGTCAGAGTTATACTGCGAGGCTGGGGACCGCTCAAGTATTTTCATCTTGAATGCAATTACAAGGTAAGGAGGCTCAGGTGTGGGGTTTAGATAATGTACCCCAGACTATGTACATACAGGTAATTCACGTTAACCTTGATTTGAAGCTCTGTTACAATAGTTTTCTGGCGTACATGTAATTTATTTATACGAGAACAGTATGTCCCAGCCCAAGCAACTATGCATATTGAAGTGTGGATGCAGTAATAAATACTGCAATAAACTAGTCCCACCGTATTTCTTGAGACTCGACACAAAAAGTTCGTGTGGGTTCCCTTGTAGAATCTCAAAAGTACGTCATGACAATACGTTTATCCAAATGAATTCTGAATTAATGTTTTAAGGAGAAAATGTTACGAAATTCTGTCTGTGTAATATAGCATTAGCAAACTTAATTAAACCTTTAGCAAACTAAATTAAACTTTTAGCAAACTGAATTAACCTTTTCGCAATTGGAATTAAACCTTTCGCAATTAGAATTAACCCTTTCGCAAATACAAGTGAACCTTTCATTAAATTAATTCTCTGCACCAAACATGATCAGAGGACATGGAGTCGAGCGCAATACCTTGTAAGTTCCCCGTGGGCAGCCAAACTTTCTTTGGCCTTCTCATTCTCTACCCGTAAATTATATGTAGTCAACTAGTTTAATGGCCCTGCTACGCAGGTTAAAAAGAAATAGGTGAATAACACAATTTTTTTTTTTTTTTCGTGATTTATTAATTGCGACTGAAAAATCAAATACATTTCATCTAGCAATTTTACATATCAATAAAGGTACACTCCAAGAGGGTAGGTTTACAGCAAAATCTAGCCCTTTATTATATAGCTCAATTAATTAGCACCGAGTTCGATTGCACTTCTATTCACGCAGCACAACTAAATCCAGTGGTTTGTTTCGCTTGAGACGTCGGATTTCACCTTCGTTGTCCAAAACGTAGAGCATCTCCGGGTTCACGTGTTTGTGGAGGCGATGTTCATGCTTCCTTGCGTATTTTGCAATAATTTCATAGACTGTCTCCATCCTCAAATCTCGATGAATATCATCGTTTGGCATGTACCAAGGGGCTCCAACTATACTTCTCAGTATTTTATTCTGAATGGTTTGGATTTTCTTAATATTTGATTTCTTGGCACAGCCCCAGATCTGTATCCCATAGGTCCAAATAGGGCGAAGGATCTGCTTATATATAAGCAGTTTATTCTGAAAAGAGAGATGGGAATTCGTTCCCATTAGCCAATACATCCTTCTGTACTTGATTTTAAGTTCTTCTTTCTTCTTTTCTATGTGTTTATTCCAGTTTAATTTGAAGTCAAGTGTCAAACCCAAGTATTTAACTGCTTCAGTATGCGGTATTTTATTCGAATTGATCTCAACATTCAAGATTGGGACTTTTCGGTTAGTGAAGTTGATGTGGGCTGATTTTGATTCGTTCAGCTTCATTCTCCACATCTTGGTCCATTTATAAACCTCAGTAGTAGACGTCTGTAGTTTGCGTGTTGCAGCTTCTATATCATCTCCAACAGAGAGGATAGCCGTATCATCTGCAAAGGTGGCAACAGTTGTGCCTTCTTGTTGGGGTAAGCCCCGTGTGTACAGGAGGAGTACTAAACAACACAATGAGGGAGTATAATAACAATATTAAAAGTCAAAAAATCGTATATCCCAAATCCCCGAGGAGAGGACCACGTCGCTTGCCCTGGGAGACGCTTCCCCCGCTGGGCCCTCCTTCCTTCACTGGCGGGGTCGGGTGGAGGGAGGAGCAGGTCGGTTGCCCTGGGAGACGGGGGCGAGAATTCCACCCGCCCAGCGTTACCACCCCCTGAAACGTCGATATACTCAGATAAGCTGGTTTTTATATAGTGTGATAAGCTGGTCTTTATATAGTGTGATGTTCGCAGGTTTTCTTTTTTTTGTTTTTGTTTTGTGAGGAACATTGTCGAATGATGAGCGACAGCGATTAGTTCGGTCAGAGAAGCTTTAAAACGATTTGATGGGACACTAAACCACACTTTCAAATAGTTTTTTCGGGTTTCCTCCGCAATTTCTAAACTTCGTGAAAGTCAACGAAAAGGAAGGATGGTCGAAGTGTTAGTGAATCAACAGCTGTTATTAGGAACACAACTCGACGAAGACGCTGAAGGTTTAATCGTGAAAGGGTTAGTTCTAATTGCGAAAAGTTTAATTCAGTTTGCGAAAGGTTTAGTTCCAATTGCGAAAGGTTTAATTCCAATAGCAAAAAGGTTGATTCAGTTTGCTAAAGCTATATAACTTTGAGAGGGTTGATCAGAAACTCATCAAACCTGCTCGAGTATGATTTTGAATGATCTACCACGCCCAACCGGTGGTCCAGGATTAGATGTGGGGGAACTACTGTTGAGCCCAAAAATGGTGTTTCGCCGTGACTATGAAATGAAATACAGAATTCCTCCCCACCGATTTTGAACTGAGCGATATTTGGGGTCGGCTCCGCCATGTGCTCGAGGTCTGTGGAAGGTTTCGGAGAGCACGCGAATATCAGATGATCGAAGATTCAACGCACCGCTTGAGGCGTGAGTCAACCCATCGCGGGCTCCTCTCGACAGCCAATGCATACCAATATTATTGCAGCCGCTACGGTAGATTGGCTGGACAGGATCCGCGGTTCCCGCAGAACGCAGTTAGTTGCCACAAAATCCATCAATCCTTGATACCCAATTCCAGGGCGTGCCACCACGAATGAACCTCTAGTTTCTCTCGAAAGGCAGCATAAATCCGTTGAGTTGTCTATTTGAATTTCGAACAAGAGACCGTTTTAAGATTAAACGAATAACTTACTACTAACTATTTGAGCCTAGGATATCTACATTGACTCTGTTTGTATAAATTATCACGTTCGTGTCTCATGATACGTGAATTGATTGACCTATGAAATATGATTACGTTAGATGTACCCAAACCACGCACATCAATATTCATATACAGTACTAATATACGTATATATATTAGTCATACACGACTAATTACATAACACAATATTTTAGTACTAAAAGTAAAAACCAGAAAAGACATTTATTTAAAGAATCTTCAAAAAAACATTTTTCGGGAACGGGTCAAGATAGACAAGCGCGTTTAGCTTGATATTTTATTCAGTTGCACTCAATTTCGCTGTATTTTCAATTGATCAAGAGAAAAATATAACCCTCTCAGAATTGGTTGCTTTACGTTTCAAGAAGCGTAGAATCCGAAAATCGAATTTTAAAAAGTCCGTTTGTCTTGGAAAATGAAATTATAGAACACGTAGATAAATGCCATCAGGCGTCAAGTTAAAATTAAAACATGTGCCCCCCATGTTGATGTGCAGAAATTCGGACAGATGCAGATATCAGCAAAATCTGCTGGTACACATAAATTTTCAGCTCATGGTTGGTAACACCTATTAAATTTGAAAACTTAACATTCTCCCATATCTCAGATGCCAGCTGGGAGCCGAAAATACACTTTTCCCTTGTATCACCACTACAGAAAAGAGCTTAGTTATCCACGAAGAGAAATACACTTCAAACCAATGGAAAATCCAGTGCCCAGTTTATAAAACGCTGCAATTCTTTCACTGGGGTTTATTATTCCATTTGGCCCATTCATTTGTTCATGATTTGAATTTCTACTATGCTTTGGAGTGTGCGTGTTTCACAGGTGATAGAGCGATTATTGAATTTCAGGGAGGTACACAAACATGATCAACTGATCAATCCAAGTAGGTATTTTGGTTGAGAACCGATTTACGTGCTCTATGCATATCTCCTGAAATTCAATAATCGCTCTATCACCTGTGAAACACGCACACTCCAAAGCTTAGTAGAAATTCAAATCATGAATGCAAGCCAAATGAATTAAATTGCATAATAAACCCCAGTGAAAGAACTTGCAGCATAAGATCATGCCATACATCGGGAATGGTTTGAGCTACAGACCTGGGGGGGGGGGGGGGCTTATTTGATTCCTCATGGAAAGTTCTTTTTAAAAAAAGCCCATATTTAGGCCGCCTTGGTTTTTTTGAGGTTTTTAGGGATTTTACAAAATTTTGACAACCCTTAAGTGTCACTTTAAATTAGGTGAGACCAATATCACCGGACCAATATTCATTTTTCCTGAAAATTTCAGATTTATTGCTTCAGCCGTTTGGAAGAAAACGTGCGTACGACGTACGGACGGAAAAATTTTCATTGCAGATGTGGATTCTACACCTTTGAAACGTAAACCATGAAATTTTCAGGAGGAGGTTAGACATTTTTTTTTCAAGAGCAATTACAATAGTTTATTATTGAATAATAAACCAAAATCAAGAAGAGGGTCAGAGTTACAGATCGTAATCCCCGTGTAATATAATATGACGGCCACTGGGTTTGGTTATAGGGCAATGCGCGGTCCTTCGATTCCACCAAACGCACCGGAGTAATTTACCAACTCACAAAGAGCACAATGGAACCCAACGGGAACAACAGGGGTTCTGGCGAATCGATACTGTCGAATGCCCATAGTCTGTTGTTTTAAAAATGACCGTCGTTCTGAAAAAGCTCTCGTTCGCCGGCCCGAAACCATAAATGAATTATAGCTTCCGAGCTAATCCTCCGAAATAAAATTTGTTTCGGTCCTACGTATCCTTACTCGATAATAAACGGGGTTTCGTTCTTTTTTTTCAGCTCTAGGTGGGAAAAATGCGGCTGTCAGCTGTAAATACCTCTCGATTCTTTCACGTCGAGCTTTAGGAACCGTAATAAAAAGCAACATTTTCTATATCAAGCTATTTTATCAATTAATGCAAGAATCGCCGCTCAGTATTTTTATATGTAGCAAACGAATTGTAATCTCTTATGGAGGGTGAACAAATTGCATTGGCCATGATAGAGATTTCTACTTCCTTTTGACGTAGTAGACCTCACCGAACCTATTGAGTTTATATCCATGTCCACTAATTTTTATGTTAAGTAACATTGGACGTAGTTATCTTCAAATTCAATGGAAGTGTCATGATTAGTTAGCCTTAAGACTGTGCTCCGCGAATTTCATCGTCTCCGAATATAGCCTGTAAAAAGGAGTCATTCAAGTGAACTAGTTGCCCCGTCAATCGGCTTGATATACCTGCGACACCCTGAGGACACGCCTAAAACAGAAAACCTTCCGGTTTACTGTAAGTCTAAGCACTTTCAAGAAAAAGCAGAGGTGATATATCCACAATCATCACAATCTTCCGCATGATGAATAGTTGAAAACACTTGCCTTTCTCCATCACCTGGGAGGGCCAATCCACAATCATTGGTTTAACACAGAACAGATTCGTTAGTTATTCTAACCAAATGATCATGCCACCTTTGATTGTGACGCAGCATCTCTTCACAAGTTCTTATTTTCTGCATTACAGAATAATGTTTTCTTGGCTCGCAAAATGCCACCCGTACTAAATTGGTACGGATCTTGAAATCCGTACTGCATTGATTTAACCTAGTTTCAAGGATTTCTAGCAAACAGAATAACAAGCCAACATACTGTTATTCATAGATGTTGGCTTCAGGTGGTGTGAGCTTTCATTCTATGAATTAACTGCACCTTGTAATGGATAAGGACTGAATTATTCAGGTTCACGAAACTGACGCCTCAAGACGGTACCTGTATCCGTCACCTGAACCTTTCTGGGTGTTGCTGGCTAATCGCTTCAAACCTTGGAAGGCGTTGCAACTGTATTTCCATCGCCTCGTTGTCTTACCCTTCAATGATTTTAGGTAATAAAAGCTGCCGAAATCAGGAAATCGTAAAGGTTCACATTCCACTTCAACCTACTCAATCTTCACAAAATCCACTTGAAAAACAACCATTCATCGATTGTACTACTAATTTGCATCAAAAGGTGCCCTTTACGTAAAAATGTTTTTGTGTTTTCGATATGAACTCACTAAATGTTATAAGGCACCTTTCACATCTTCTTTTCTTAGATAAGTGGTCTTCTTCACTTATATTCTTTTCTTATCCAAGGTCCACCACACCAGACCAACCTCATTTACTTTTGGTAGATTTTTGAAATTCAATGTTATTGTACGGCACGAATTATTTCCACAATGAATCAGCAAGAGCCTTCAAAACATTCGACAAAACAACTCGAGCAATGTTAGCACTCTCTGCCGACGCTTTATGCCGCCTTATTGTTGAGAAAGGGAAAAAACCGAGAGTTTTCCATTTATTTATTTTCACCCCCCGCTCCACGGTTTTCCCCGCAGAATTTCCCAAGGAGCGAACAGAGTCCAAGAGTCTAATTTGAGCCCGCGGCACTCTCCACTCCCTCTTGTGGAAGGTATTCATTAAAACTGTCCCCCAGGGGCCCACTCTTGTCCCCCGCCCCTCATCTTACCCCTTCAACGAACATGAATATGCAAACTTTTTTTTTTCTTCTACCCCTTCTCCGACGCTTTTTCCAACCCCGAAAGGGTGGTTTGGGTGTAAGTGAGAGTTGCTTTAGGCACTAAGGCAAGAAGGGAGGGTGTATTATTACTGGGGAGTATTATTGCTAAGTGCCTCAAGGGCTTTCGTCTCTTACGCTCGACGCTTTCAATTCCCGAAGCTCGGGAAAGGCTCCCGTTTTAGAGTCGAAACGTTCGTTTCCATAAACGTAAATTATTGTTTCCGACCTGTTTTTCCGGCGAGGTAATAAAGGAAAACAGCGATTCCGATTCAAATGGCAAGATAAAATCGACCTCAAAGTTCCACCTGCCTGCGGTATTTCCACAATTTTTAACAGCTTCCCGCAGTTGTCCACAAAAAGTCACTGTAGACAAGGATTGTGGTTGGAAGAAGAAAAAGCGAAGTTGATGCAGCAACGATTAATCTTAAGATAATCGTATTGGTAAGTAATAAATGCATTACAGTGTCGTCGCTGAATCCCATTACTATATGGCTAATAAACATAAAATTCGAACTTTGCTAGATTTATCGTACAAGAAACAAGGGGAAAGGTTGTCCGAGCGAGCTAAGGCATCAGTCATTTGGCTTTTTACTTTCAGTGAGAGTACTGATTTGCCTGGTTCGAATCCGGCAGGCACCAATGATTAGGGCCAAAACCCTATCAAGTGTTGTATACCTGTCCTGTTCATCTCTGATCTCGATGTCACGTGAATCCAAATCGCTCCCAGCCCAGGAGGGTAAGGCAATGGGAAGCCAAGAGCGAAATCGTCAGACCTAGTTCCGATCTTCTCTAGAGGACGGCTGGCGACCTCCGCGACCCCTCCGGGTAGTCGGACGAAAATCCAAGTTGAAATTCCTCGTTTACTTTACGTTACTTTACTTTTTTCTTCGTACAAGAAATGTTTGAGAGAGCGAAATTGGGATCAAACAAAAAACAATCAGATGAAAATAGTGAAGATATAACAATTTAGCACTGAGCCCCTCCACTCACACAAAACACTAAACCAAACTGGAACAATAAAAGAAGGACATGAATCTGTTGAGAATTCTCGCTTGAGCAGCGATTGAAAAGATAGAATATTAACCGCTCTACTCCCTCCCTGTCAACAAACAGCAGGGTTAACCAGGTTTTTTTGCAAAACCAGACATTTGGGAAGGAACACAATAAGAATCATTAAAATCGGGTGAGAACTAAAGGCTGAGTGGCCTAGACAAAATTTGTCACGCAAGTGACAGATCTTTCCATTTAATGACAAGTGGTGATGTCACGAAGTACTCCTGACGAGATGCCCGTCTCGAGTAACTCCTTGGCCACTACATGGTCGCAGCCGCAACCTTGATGTTATTAGGGGTCACCCCTTTTAGGTCACATACCGCTTGCAGCAGGTCGTTCCTATCATATTTACTTTTCTCAGCCCTCCAAATGTGCACTATGTTCAGTGTTCCACTGACATCTTGAACATCCAGAATTAATGCAGACCCGTAGAACATAACGGCAACCATATCTGGCTTCTTGCCCCTGTCACTTGGCAAACGGCATAGTCTCTCTCCACATCCATGCCCCTGGATGACTAAACACCTGCTACCTGCTTGGCAACCACATCATGACAGAGAATACTGCCACCGTGGCTAAGTGGCTAACAGTGTCAAAGGCTTTATCGAAGTGGCAAGATGGAGCTTCTTGAGCTGGTATAAGCATTACTGGTTATGCTGGGTTGGCAGTTAAAGTTCATCATTTCAACAATTTATTTAATTTATGATCTCGCATGTAGAGTATGAATACATTAATTGTTGGGAATTTTTCATAGTTAAAACGAATTGAGTATAGTCACAAGCATATCAGGGAAGTTGTGTTGGGGGAGGCACGAACGCATATTTCTATCATATTTTCCTTTTTCAAGTACCCGTACTTGAAGTATGGTTACCTGTAGGAATTGGCATTTTCAACCCTCGTTGCAATCAAATTTAAGTACAGGAATAAATATTTAAATTATACCCTTGCTTCAACTCAATCTAGAATTCTTACATTAATTGAAGAAAATGAAAGCTCAACCATCGCACTAGTTTACGGTATCTATTTTTCCGTCTTAGAATCATTTCCTTGGTTGAAATGAGAATATACTATGAATGTACTTTGTGTGTAATATTTGATTGTAATATGGGATGGTTTAAATACACGTTTTTTATACAGTGTAATACTTGTTTTTTGTTTACCCACAACTCTACTAAAGGGAGCGTATTGGATTCCTCTTGGGTGAAGGAGTGGTGAAGCAACAAGGTTTGGGAAGGAGTGAGCCAGTCATCTTACAATCTGTTATTCTATACCCATGGAGAATCAATAGACCAGTTCTCAGTGCTTCAATCGGTATCAATGACAGCATAACCCCAATTTTAGCTCTTTCTAAATCAAAGAGGATGATTTACCCATGGTAGTACAAGCAACGAGGAACACACAAAGAATTAAGCTGCTGATAATCCTTCAATAGCCGGCCGCTCACATGCGGTGTTCGCTGAACTCCGAGCTTCTCCTCAGTCATTACCACATCCATTCCCCCTCCTGGCGCAAAAACCGAATTTTCGAGGTTTTGTGTACAACTAGACTAAAATTGGGATCGAACCAAGTAAGAATCAATAAAACTGGTTGAGTGTATCGTGAGTAGCTTTGACGTAGCCTGCAGTGAAAAAACACGTTTTTTTGTTTACACAGCTTAAACCCAGATTATTTCTATTATTCATATGTGGAATTATACGAGTTTATTCCACTGCCTTTCTCTACTGAAGTAAATCATGATTGTTCTACGTGCGATATTGGTAGTACGACAGTACCTATATAATATCGTAAGTGAATATCCCACGACAAAAATAAAACAGGACGCAGGCTCCGCCATAACGATCAGCTCAAATCATTGAATGAGCCCAAACACAAATCCGCGGAGATTTACATAATGAAGAGTCTCATGTAGGGGAAATGCCGCCCCCGCCTCGTCAATGCTCCCTAATAATACGCTGGGCTCCCTCAGATTCTCTCCCCACCACTAAAAACGCCTATTGCGTTAGCGATTTCATTTACATCTACTTTGGTTTGAAACGGTGGTAGCGTCCAATATCCCACTCGTTGGATGTTGGGTGGTGTAAAGGGTGGGAGAGGTGTTACTTAATAAGTTGAAAATTGCATGTTACTGCATGTAATGGCTCTGCGGAAAAAATCAATATCTAACGGGACGAGGTTCATAAGAAACAGAACATAAACGTAGTAAAATCAGTGTTGATTTAGTTTTATTATGCCTCATCTCCCTGTGAAAGGGGGGTGATTCTAAACGACGACAAGCCTAAGTGACAATTGACTTATGACATATACACCTTTTGACAAAACAGTTACCCAAGTGGAAAAGCAGTGACTAGATGAACATGAAATATATGATAAAGTCACAGATCACAGTAAAACCCTAGGCCTATCCCAGACAATAGCAGGGACAGAATCTCGTTAGATCCAGATAGAACCTCAATCCACAGAGAGGGCCCAAGCTCGATCCAAAAGTCCATAAGAGCTTCTATTCTCCACACAGGCGTTTGTAAGACTGGTTGCAGAATTCACTACTTTCTGAGTCCTTCAAGTGACATGGGGGTCACAAAAAGTCTAATAGGGACAAGATCCTAAAGAAATTCACACAACCCAGCGTTGGCGTTGTTATTGAATACCAAATTGACGAGAGGGATGATATCATTGCTTAGTTGTATTACAAGGAGGTGATGGAATCCCTTCCAAAGGCTGAGGCGATAAGCCTGCAACATCCACAGGGTATCCTAGACGCCGAAAAGTTTTAGATTGCCGAATTTTGGTGGAATGCTTTAGAAGGGCCCAAAGGCAGGGCATGTGTAAATATGTACCTAATTTTTAAGTGAGCGCAATTAAAAGCATCGCCCATTTAGCATACGAGTGACGGTATGAGGGATGGGGGCGTTAGAGCAGCAACAAAGGATGAACATTTGGAAATACATTGTATTAGTACTCGTAGGTTGATAAGTCGTGAAAATATCCCAATGGCAAACATTGCTGCGGTTGCAGTGGCAAGCAGAAATCTCTGGTGACATGTACAATAAAAAAGCACTTTTAGATTGGAGAGGAATGTAGATTTTAGTAGCATGCTGAATATGATTTCAGGACAGATCAGAATAGTATTTCGGTGATTGCGGAGCAAACATCCTTCTTCGTTAATTTCACTGTAGATGGAAGTTTTGATGGATATGGTTAGTTGGCCCTTCCTGATTTTAGAATCCGTCGCCTTGGCAGATGAATCAGACGTTTTCAAGCGTCTGGGTCATCCTCTGAGCGTGGCGGAGCATTATATCCGCATTCAGCTCAATGGAAGGGGTAACTATACCATTCCATCACCTCACAAAGTTCATGTGTAAGACTATTCTTTCGAGGAGTCCGTCGTCGTTTATCAATTAGAACCGAGCGGAGACTTGGGTCTTTTACATTACATTAACAATAGTCAATTCATTAGAGTTTGGATTAATCGATTTCGATCGTGTAAAACTGATATCGGTATACCGTAGAAACAAATTTCGAGTAAAAGTGTCGATATTCTTCAACATCCCCACCGTAGAACAAGGACCTGGAATGGACTAGTTGCCCCTTCAAAATACTGAAACTATAATTTTACGACACCCAGAAAGGTACCCTTAAAGCTGAATTGCTTCGAGTTCATACTCAGACTTAGCAGTTTCAAGAAATGGGAGGGGGAACTGCCCATATGTTTTACAGCAGATCAATGGTTCATTCCGTTAACATTGCTATTGGAATGAACTTATTTATTCCGCAAATCTATGGAAGTTATTACCTACAGGGAAAACTCCCGCAGGTTTGATTAAAATTGGCTTCGACTGAAAGTTGATAAAGCCGGCGGTCTTTCTCTAGGATTCCCTCGGGGGAAGGCGTGAGTTCGAATCCTGTGGAGATAAAAATATTTTTTTACTTCCTCTCTATCAAAGATAAGCTTTGTGTTCGTGCAAAAAGTTGAAAAGATTGTCTTCAAAATTAAAATTACCCCTATTTTCAACTTACTGATCTAATTTAGTTCCGTGTTTAGCTGGATGTGTGTAAGACACTCTGTTCGTGTGTCTTGAGGTAAATCCATGACACTTTTTTATATCGATTTCGATGAAATTGTCAAGGGTTGTTTGTGTTAGGAAATTTCAATGCCGGCGGATCAATTAAAAGCATTGTGCGTGTGCAAGCTGGTTTCAGACCGTAACACAAAGGAACGGTTTTCATAGGTTTGCGCAGAGTTTAATTCTTTATAATAAGTCTGTACAACAAGAATGAGAATGACGAGAAAAAAATATCGCTCCCATCAATCACAAAATCATAAAATATTGGTACTCAAATTCAAGCCCCAAAACTAACGAGCAGATGAAAAAGTTTACTTTTTCAAATTTTATCGATTATTTTTGTTTAAATTGCGAAAATGTATCTAAATATATGGTTATTTATTGAAACTGAATAGACCTTTCAGCCTGAGCGGCCTATCAGACAAAAATCGAGTGCACAGTCAGGCCTAAATGGCACTGCCCTGTCAGGCCGAAACCGTTCAGCCTGTCAAACCACAATGTTGCAGCTCTGTCAGTCCAAAACGGCACAGCATCGTCATACAAAAATAGACCGCAAGGGCCTATCAGATGACAATTGTGCAGCACTGTAGGTCTAAATAGCTCGTTCACACTGGTATTGTCGTGTCAGGCCTAAATTACGATGCTCCATCAGGCCAAAATAGCTCGGACTTGTCAGACTGAAATGTCAAGCTGTAATGGCTCAACTTTGTAATGCCGTGATTGGAGCTCTGTCAGTGCGCTAAGTCGGGATTTGACATGGTTCGTTGTAAAGTGCAGTATAGATATATCCCTGTAGCTGAAAAGACAAGTTATCGTGTACATAATCCAAAACAAAATTGTTACCCTGAGCGTTGTTTGAGCTGAATTCCGCATTCTATGATCATTCAAGGACAGATAACGGAGTTGAAACCTAAACAAATCCCCACAATACGTTCCACGGAAACAAGAAACAACTCGACGAAGAATGAACGAATAATGGGATAAAAGAGCAGAGCAGTATGATTCTCACAATCCGGTAAATGGATATTTTTCCAGTTATTTTCATCTCTGGCTCGTCTGTTGTCTATGAAAAAAAAGCCCTTTCACAGATTTCGCCGGGCTCAAAGCCCCGCTTATTATATTGTAACTACTCCCTTTGTGCGTTTTTCCTCTTTAAAAAAAAAACGAAAAATAAATAAATAAAACGAAAATAATGATTTTCAAGAAAAAACCCTCTTCGATGCTTAATTACGCGTTATAGGGGGAGTTCTCTCTGAGCGAAAATATTTATAAATAAATAAAACGTATAAATCATCCGTGAAAAGCAAAAGTAGAGCCAAAACGTCCCTGGAACATGGATTAATTAACAGAAGGTCCGGATAGAGGAGTTTTTCTCTTTTTTGTCCATTCCAGATGAAAAAAGAATTTAAGGGAAAATGTAGGATTTTTCCCCTCCAGCCCGTTTTCTATCTCTTTTCTGTCGTACAGTATAAAACGGGGTCGGGTATTTTTTTTCCCCTCTCTCTCTCTTTCGCACACATTACCGCTGGATCAAAGGATTAAGAGCGGAGACATATTCGTATGTCCGGAAAGATAAGTCCTTCAACTAATCTATATAATGCTTTACCCCCACTCCCTTTCCATCCGCCTACGCTCCGCCACTTCGCCCCTCTATGGGCCCGGTATATTCCGTATATTCCGTTTTACCGGGCGTTTGACCCCACCCCGCACTGCGGACCTTTTTTTTTATAAGGCTTTTTCCGTTGTCGCCTTTGCCGGACGGCCGTATATATGAGCGTGGAGGAAGAAAAAAAAACTGCTAATGAACACACGAGTATAATTAACAGTTTTCAGGTTTCGCGCTGAGCTTCTCACCTCCCCTCGCTACCCCGGTGTTTTGACCTCGACAAACACCGTCTAATTAATTCATGGCCCTAATTATATGAATGGGAGTAGCGTCGGAACTCCGGGTCGGGTCCGGATGGCGTGGAAAAACGCTGGAGAGGGAAGCGGGAATGAGGGGATTTCCGCGATTGTTTTATGCTGACCTTTGTAAAAACGGACTCTGCTCCCGCAGCAAAAATCTGGGCACGAGAGACTTTGGTACAAAGGGAAAAATGAGCTTTTATTCGTTGTTGAAAGCTCATTCCTGTAATAGTGTTGCTGGATCTTGAAAGAACCGTGTATTTTAACATTGCACTATCCACCAGAATAGCAGGAACGCTGCGTTTTGTAGGCAAATTGGAGGAGGAAGTAGAAGCTGAAATATTAAAGATGAGTATTATGGAGAACATAGCTTTGATAGGAAATCATCTGGATATGGTATGTCATGTTGTCAGAGAGCAGCATTTACAAATTGAGATTCGTAAGATTCGTAAATAAGACTGGTTATTTTCCGTCAGTTTAGAGAGCTTTAGGATGGACGGATGATTGCAGACAATCTGCTGATACCCAGGGTCTCGTGAGCTCACCATTCGGATGGGGTAGAATAACGCTGGAGAGGGAAGCGGGAATGAGATGATTTCCGCGATTGTTTCATGCTGGATGGCTTTAATATGTTCAGATTCGTTATAATACCTCAAAGACTGGTTGCCCTCCATCAGTATAGTTGTTTCAGGATGGTGGGATGACTGCTGACATTCTGCTAATACTCATGGTCTCATGTGCTCACCAACCGGGAAGGCTAGAAAAGCTCTGGAGAGGTGAGCGGGAATATGAAATGTCAAGTCGTCATTCATATCTTCAGGTATGTTAGAAGTAACTTGTTGGACATTCATACAATTTACCAGGCACTAACCGTTCTCAATCAGTCTAAAGAGCTTCAGGATGGATGGATGATTCCATTCATTCTGCTGATTCCCTGGGTCTCATGTGCTCACCATTCACTAAACCCACCATCGATATGGCGAATAAAATGCTGAAGAAGGAGCAAAAATGTGAGAATTTCGCAATATTTTTAAGCTAGCTTTTGGGAAAACTTTGCTACACCAGCTAAAATCTCGGTACGAAAGGGAAAAATGTCGTATTTGGCCTAGCCGTCTTCACCTTTCACACAACAATGACTGGAGCTTTTTCTTGTTACTCTGGGTGATCCTCTGTAGGAAATGCAAGATCTCAGTTGAAAAATTGCTCCTGGTTGAGCAGCTCTATGTACACTCTTCTCCTGGATCTGAGTAAGCGACCTTGTCCTAAAGACCTTCTCTTGCAGGTGAACTGTTACCGAATGACCTGCCAATGACGACCTCGAGTGCTTTATAAAACCCCTAGACAGCATCGCCTACTGAAGGAGACACAGAGAGAAAACACCACGATTGAAGAAACCCATTCAAGCCATCGTAGTCATCCTTCTTGAAGCTGTAAGCAAATCGCCGGTAAAGGAGTAGATCTAGCCCTGGGTGGTATGGATTTGCTGAATTGAAATAGAAGGTGGGAGCGATTGAAATTCACTAATGTTTTAGACAATTGGAGATTCAGAGCTAGAGTCCCAATGAAACCCAAGTCCAAGTTCCTAGAATTTTTTCAGTCGTTTGTCCACTATTGTGAATTGAAAAAATGAACTCGCTCAGTGATCAACTGTCAATAATAGCCAATCAAACTACCTAAAAAATATGATTCATGAACCCTGAAAATACCTAGCTGGGAAATCGAAGTAAAATTTAATAAGTGGAATAATTAGATGCAATAATGCGGAATCCCTTAAGAAATGTTACCTACGTATGGATCGATCCTGACGATGCCAAGAAGAGGAAACCTGAAGAGCACAGTAAAGAATCACTATCCTGGGGGGATCGTACCAATGATCCCACCTCCAAAAAAGTCCCAGAATCCGAAGAAAGTAATAAATGTTTTGGATTGAAGTTGCCAGAAAATTTTAGAAATGTACTAAACGCACAGCAACTTAGTTTTTTCACATGGGAACCCGCGTTTTTCATTCTGGATTCGAATTCTACGCTCAATTTCATGAAAAGTTTACTCTTCATTTGATTTTTTCGGCTAGGCACAACCCGCTGCCAAATCATCCAAATTGTAGAAACATACAATTTATGTCGGCGAACCCAAAAAACACACATCAATCTTTCATTTTTGGTTTATTACGATAATAAACGATTGTAATCGCTGTTGAAAAAAAATTCTAACCCCCCCTGAAAATTTCATGGTTTACGTTTCAAAGGGTGTAGAAAACAAATCTGCAATAACAATTTTACCGTCCGTACGCCGTACGCACTATTTCTCCCAAACGGCTGGAGCAAAAGATCTGAAATTTTCAGGAAAAATCCATGTTGGTCTGGCGACACACCGATTCTTGAGCCAGCTCTCTCACTTAATTTAAAGTGCTCTTTAAGGGTTGTCAAAGTTTCGTAAAATCCCTAAAAACCTCAAAAAAAAGTCAAGGCGGTCTAAATTTGTACTCTTTTTGTAGAACACTCCACAAGGAATCGAATGAGCCCCTCCCCAGTTCCGTAGGTCAAACCATTCCCGATCTATGGCCCGATTTTTGGTACCAACATTCGCGTTATTTTGGTTTATTATTGTTTTTGTGTTGATATCAGTAACCTAGTGACGTAGTGATGTAGTAATGTGGATGAGTGAGTGAACTCCTAAGAGGCTTTGTAGCCGATACACGGGTTGAAGCATTCTGATAACCATTTAAAAAAAAAAGAAAAAAAAGCTGCAAATTCTTTCACTGGGGTTTATTATTCAATTGGCTTGCGTTCATGATTTGAATTTATTCTAAGCTTTGGAGCGTGCGTGTTTCACAAGTGATAGAGCGATTATTGAATTTCAGGAGGCACACAAATATGATCAACTGATCAATCCAAATAGGTATTTTGGTTGAGAACAGATTTACGTGCTCTATGCATATCTCCAATTGAATAATGAACCCCAGTGAAAGAATTTGCAGCGTTTTTCAAAGCATATGCGGATGTGAAAGGGTTCGAATTTTGCCAAATGAAAAAATGGATTATGCCATGTGAATGTAATGTTTTCTACTGCATTATAATGATAATGTGTGAAATATTGTAGTGTATACCATAACATTATTATGTACTCCGAGTATATCTATAAACGAAGCTATATCTTATAATTGTGAAAGTACCTAGGAGGGAATCGAAAGTAAAATTCAATCCAACGACGATGTTTACACAACTTGTTTGATCCTTACCGTCTGGTTTTACTGGAGAAAAAATAAAATACCGGCAAAGATTGCTCGTGAATCAGAGTCCGCGTTCCCCCCTCCACAAACTTGGTGATATCTTCCTTTTCAACCTCGCTTCGGTAGAAGAACGCGGCGTTTGGAAAACCTCAAACCACAACCAAATAAACACCAACCTTTCCCCTGAACGAGCAATATATATACGGCTATAGGGCTCCCTCTTTCCACCGCTGCTTTATCACCTTCCTGTTCTGCGGAGTTCGCACTTCTGCCTGCCGCTGGGATCCTTTCCCCTTCCGTTTTTCTCTTTATATTGAACAGTAAATTCACATAATGCACTAATCCGTGAAACAGGGTTTAATTAAAGAATATTGAAGTTCGCCGGGGAGCAATATAAGGGGTTAAGAGAGAACCATTAATTGAGGGCGGGTCGGCATGGGGTGAACATTTGCCGGGCGGCATATCCCTATAGTTGTTTCATCCTGTGTTTGGTGAGAAATTAATGCTCTGGAGCCCGAAATTGGGGTGTAACTCATATTAGTCGTGTGTTTCGTTGTGCGCTTGAGGATTCAACCGGTGGAAATGAGTTAGTAAGAAAGATAAATCACTTGAAAGGTGATTCCCCATGTCGGACGCTGTTCGAATCACTTTTCGACCGTTTTTCATCAGTTTTCGGGTGACTCTGGGAAACGTAATTGGCACTTGTTATGAAGAAACACAATAGTTTCACTCACGCAGGCAGGTCGAGCGATTTTTGAACTTGCGCGTCCTGGTAGGTAGCGAAAAATCATTTACTTTCGGGAAATGATTTTTTTTGCCAATAATCAGAATTTTCTTTCCCGTTTTATTTATTAGGTTTTAGACCGTTCTGGACAGCTTTCATTATGAGTTTCAGGGAATAAGCTGGTTTGACAATAAATCAAAAATTAATACTTCACTCTGCGCCTGAACAGACGTAATGCCTATAGAGCTTGGATTTCCCTCTAACCCTTCAATCTGGCTCAAGTTTGGAGGGTAGTCGGCGAAAAAATCTTTATTAATCTCATATTAATTAAAATTGATCATACCATTAGCTGAATATGCGCATGCGCCAACGTGAATTACGTCCAGCAACCCTGATTTATACAGTTTTCAACCGATTTCATCAGCGAATATGAAGTTTGAAAAGTAGATGAGCATCTATTTTAAGGGGTTTCATTGTTCACACATCAATATTACTGTGTATATGACAATCAACTATTGTGAACTATGCAATATTCTCTAGTATTGTCGAGCTTTTCAAGTTATTCCCTCCGCAATCACAAGAAAAATAATCTGACCTAATAGAGGATTTCTATTACACCAAGAAACCTACAACATAAATCTTTAACACTGGATTACAAAATAGAATAACGCATTAAGTAGCCAGTCCGCATCAAAAGCTCATCTTCAAGGGGCTGTTAGATAGACAGATAGTTCAATTTTTTGAATAATAATTAATGACCGAGCTGTATAGTGTAACAATGGCCCAGCTCGGAGTTGGTTCCTACATATAATTTTTATCAAATACCTAAAACACTATATTTACACCACATTGATAAATGAAATTTGAATTCCACTTCCATAGAATGATACACTTAGTACATGCGTCATGTATATTGATGTTCATGTAATAAAATCATTAATTTTCCTTTATAAAGTACTCATTCGTGTTATCTCTAATTAGTTTACAAGTTTCTTTTTTGAACACCTGTTCACTATTTATCTTCATTAGATTTCTAATTTTTTCAAAATATTTATTTACTATTTGCGTTCCTCTGTATTTTCTCGCCATTTGAGCAAAGACGTTTTCAACTCTCGACAATTTCAGTCTATGCGATTTTGATTGCCGCTGTCTCACATCAGCTAAATATATACTTTTGTGTTTATGAATTGGTTTGTGCATATCCAATGTGTACTTATTCAATGTGTGTAGGAGGACAGTTAAAAAACTCAAATCATGAAATAATGTATCGGATGAAGGATAGCGCCTGGGCTTATTGAACAATGTCCTTAGTGTCATTTTTTTACACTTAAAAATGTTATCAATTATTTACTTAGAAGTGCTTTCCCATATTACAATGTCACACTGTAAATTTGACTCAAACAGCGCCTGATAAATGTTGAACATTAGTAGTTCTTCTGATAGTAATTTGATTCTATAAAGGGCATGGCCACATTTTCCCGGCTTTTGATAGAAACTTTGAATGAGGTGGGTCTAATTCATTTGAGAATCATACGCCCCTTCTAAATAAATTAAAGTATTCACTTTTTTGATTTTCGAAAAGTCACATGGAAAGTCAATTGCCTCAACTGACTTTAATTTGAACCTAATTATATAAAACACCTGTATGTACTCTTAATCGTTTGACCAATCGCCTTGAAATTTAGTCAGGCATTTGGTTGACAAGGAAGAGGAAGAGGTTCCAAGTTGATTTTCCTTTTGACTGTGTATGTAGGGGAAATTCTGTGCAGAGTCCCCGAATTTTTCCAAATTCCGAATTTTTAGTTGCCAAAATTTTAAAACTGGTTAGTCCTCTATTTCCAATCTTCGAGATTCGTGGTCGGTCTCATTCGGTTAATAAAAGTTCAATATTTCAAAAAGACGCCCCAGATTTCATTTTCCAGGACTTTATGGAGTACTAAAAAGAATATAAGGGAAAAAAATGTAAAAAATTGTTGCTTATTTTCGATTGGATGTTTGTGGTTTTTGACGATTTTAAAAGGTCTTACACAATAAGTGAGTATATAATCGGAATCTGCAATGAATTTACTATGTATGAAGTTCGAAGGGCCTTTCGAAGAAGTCCGTGGTTACGGCTAAATCCAGTGTTGAGATATGTCCAAAAAACTCCGCATACAAGGCCTGATTCAAACCAAACGTAAAAACCACATTCGGACACACATTCTCCAAAAACCCCTCGAATAGATTTTTTTCAAAGCAGGTAACTCAAAGATCATTTTTTTCTGCAAACCAGTAAACCTAATTAATTCTTATTACTAGTTATCTTTAGCAATGATCGGACAGTAATTAAAATTGTAGGTGACCAAATTACTTTTTCTGATAAGCTATCCTCAACTGATTTTTTAATTCTCCATTGTTCCAACGATTCATTTTTTTTCCCAACTCAAAACCTTGCGTAGCAGCAAGAGTGACGTCCCTAAGTATAGATTTCTGAGTTACATACAATTTTTTTCATCAATTTTAACACTTTAATTTCATCCTTTACGACGATGATTGAAAAAAGGGCACAATTTTTGTACAGGAAAATGGATCCAAGTCCCAAAAAATTCCGATTTTTTCTTTACAAAGAATGTGTTGATATAGAACTAAAATTATGAGATGGTTAAGATTTTAATGCATTCCTAGATCGATCGCAACGATTTCCATTGAAAGTCACCCTAAATAAATAACTCTAATATAAACTCTAGTTGATATTAAATATGACTACAAGTCTAATATGTAACAACAGTAAAACTGTATTATTAGGTACGTTTGTAATCAAATAAGAAAAAAAATGTTCAACTCCCCACCAAAATTTATTGGTTTACGTTTCAGAATGTTTAGAATCCAAAATCCCGTCGGTACTACTAGACCTTTTTTTTACGAAACTGCTGAACCAATGTTAATGGAATTCGCGTCAAAAATTACTTGGGATCTGGTTAGTGCAGAATTCTAGTCAGCAGTGTCTCACAATCCTAATTGGTGAACGTCAACATGAGTGTGAATTTGAACTTGTCTGAACACTGTCAAAATTAAATTAAAATCGCCTGGTAAATCGTGACCAAAGATTCAGTTAAATATAAGCTACAATAGCTATGGAATTTAGTTTCCAAAACTTCCTTTTGGAAGGTTTTTTACAACATTATCACTTATCATATAAAGTGAAGTATACCTAGTTAACTTCAACGTCCGTTTCGATAAACAGCATATTGCACCAGTGTAGATATTTATATATCAGCTTGTGTTACATACTAAGAGACAAGTGGAGTTTTGGTGTTCAGTTAGTTATATTTAGATAATATCCTCCTACCATGTATGGTGTATCTAGAAATCAATTACAAGGTGTGGATACACACTGATCAGCTAAAGCCCCTTATGGCTAATTTATTTTTCAATCTATCGAGAAGTAATGTAACTTGACCTCTTTTTGAGTCATCTCGAATACTATTGCAAGATAGTAAACGTCCGGTTTGGAGTTAGCAAAGTGGTGCAAAAACCCCTTTTTCATCGGACTCTTTGAAACTTGAACGCACTACTGTTTTTCGGGACTTACTATCCGAATTTTATTATTGCCGTACTCCAATCAAACTTTGTAAAGATCGTAATTAAGCATTTTAATGGGTAAATTGCAGCTTTTCAGCAGTTTTTATATTACGATGAATTCATTTTATCACAGTATAGTTCGTATACTAATGTTTACGCTGATTCCAAGAAGTATCGTTTTCTCATTCTTGCACAATTATAACTGACTTTTTTATTTGGCGAATTTCGTTCCAACGTCCAAAAATCAGGATCGGCATTTGCCAGGGTAATATGATAACGACAGCCTACAGTCGAGGATTTAAATTTAAAATATAGTGGTCCGAAAATGACCAAAATTGTATTTATTCACAATTGGTACAGGCTAGTGGGAGTAATTTTCAAATATATCTCAGAGCTGAGGAGATTGAGACTGGTCCCTGATCTCTGCTAAACATCTGAACAAGAAATTCCAATTTTTAACAGAAGAAAACTAATGGAGACATGCTATTCTGATGTTCTCCGTTACTGTTACTTTTTCAACTGAAAATCCTCATTAAAACACCTCATTAATTGAATTTTGTTAATTAGACGCTTAAACTGCATTCCCGCATACATCCACTAATTTTCCTCGTACTAGAGATACAGTACACACATTTTATTTACCAGAAACGAATTTTGTAAAACTTGCTTCTTTTAAAACAAATTAATTCATTTTCAATTTTGAATAATAGATTCTAAGAAGACATTTTTCCCTCCCAAAATCCATACCCGGATGAGTTTGTGCATTAAAATAACGGATGAAAACATTATTGGTAACAACAAAATTCGTGTTTTTTTTTTTTTTTTTTTTTTTTTTTTTTTTTTTTTGAAAAATTGATTTCTGTATGCTTCGGCACCTCTGAGCGCCATTTCTCCAAAACTGCTGGACTAAAGAATACAAAATTTGGCTCAAAAATCATTCATCAATCCGGGATGTCAAAATCAATCAACCCTGAAAGATAATTTGAAGGGCTCAAATATTAAAAAATCGAGAAATCCATGACTTCCGAAGATAGAGGATAGTCGTTTTTTAGTTAGATTCGATTGAAATTAGATCCGTGAACTGAATGGGATCACACGGGCATAAGAACTGGGAAATTGTTTAAAGATAAAATCGACTACACTGGCAAAGTGAGATCTTGGCGCAGTTTTTACCGTTCTGGCATCGTGAAAAAATATTGGTTGCCACAGTTCAATTTCCGAGTGAACAAATTCCAGGTTTCCCTAATCATGCGAAAGTTTGGTGATCAAAGGGCTTTTCCACGAACCAAACTTCAATTAAAAAATAAGACAAGTTACGAATATCCGATATAAAATTCAATGCGCTTTCCAATGGCATCCTCAAATATTAATTTGGTTACTTTAGAAATTGAGGAAGTTATGACCAATTTAATGAAGAAGGTCAAAATCACGAGAAATCGCAGCAGGGTTCATCACTTTTTTAAAATAATACATGATCCGGCCACAACCCGCATAGTGTGCGCTCAACACCCAAGGTTTTGACAAAATGCGGATAGGGTACATGGAGGGAAGCGTGACACTAGATAGTTTAGTATTTTTTGATGCTGAATCATGGTAATATCCGTTTCTGATTTGGCTATATTTCGATCAGGATGTAAACGGAAAATCGGAATTTTATAATAGGAAACTCGATTGTGGGCTCGAATGTTCATGAAATTTTACGTAAAATCCAAATGTAAAATGAAAAATAGGGGTTCCCAGTTGAAAAAATGTATTTGGTGAGCACTAGGCTAACTTGCCCCAAAGAATAAAAATTTTAAATATCGTTTTTAAATAGAGTTTGAATATAGGAATCGATCTCCAAGAGTGACGCTAGATATTTCAGTATTTTTTTACTCAGAATAAACTGGTAACGTCCGTATTCTGATTTTGATCAGGTCTTCAACAAAAAATCAGAATTTTATAGCAGGCGCCTCGATTGAGGGCTCACATTTCATGAAATCCCACGCAGAATCCAAAACTAAAATTAAAAATAGGGGTTCCCGATTGAAAAACCGGAGTTTGTGAGCACTAGGCTAACTTGCCCCAAAAAATTGGAAATACGTGTTTTAGCGTTTTTTCGATACCTCTCACACTGAGGAAATTGAAGTAAATATCAATCCATTAAGAACAACCCTTTATATATAAATATCTATTAATTTTTTACGAAAGTGTTGATCAAACAGAAGTATTTCTATAATATTATTGAGAACCAAGAGATAATGTAATGAATACTTCAGTATCAAGTATGGTGAGCTTAAAATTCATTATAATGAACAAATTATTTGGAATGAAGCTACGTTAAGGGAGCAATATCGTATATGACTCGTATTAGATTGAATTCCAATTCGGGTTTCAATTTAATTAGTGAAATGGATATTTTATTGGGTTTTGAGTCGAGTTAATGATTATTAGATGACATTCTGTTCAATTTCAACAGTAACATCGAGGTACTTAAGAGGCGCTCTGGAACGTGAAAGTGCTCGTGATTGTACCAAATGAAGTTAGGTGAATTCAATTATCTACCATATTGAATGAAAATATGGGATTTACAAGCGTTCAACGTGATGATTGTACATGTCGCATAATGAGTTTCACAAAGAGACTTCTGCAACGGGGACAGACGAGGGGGGTTGGGGAAGCGAGTGGGGGTAAAAGTGATTTTATCCCGGTAAAATTCCGTTTTAATTAGCCGCCTATCAACAGGCGTTACCGCCCCGCTGCCCGGTCAAACGCTCTGAACTCCCGGGTGCTGTCCCGCGGGAATGGCCTATAAAAAGAGGAAAGTTTCTATTTTTTTCCTCCTTTGAAAAGAAACTTGAAGAAGATCGGGGGGTTTTCTTTTTAAAGACCGATAAATTCGGAGGAAACCCATTTTAAGGAATAACGATATGGAAAATTCAAACGCTTGATTTGTGGGATTCTGCAAATAAGGGTGTGTCCAACGGTGAAACTCCACTGTTATAATAACACGAGTAATAGAACACGATTACGTCACTGTTTATCGATTAATACAACTTAACGCTTAAACCAGTCGATATTGTTGAATTTAACTTGAACTCTTAAGCAACAAGTATATCTGATGAAGTCAAAATGATTAATTTTAGTTTTGATGAATGGAACGGGATTATACAGGTACTTATTAAATTACTGTTGATTAATTAATGTTGTGTATGACTGAAATTTATGTATTAACTATGTAGGGCGATGTATTATAACGTGACTCCTACGAGCAATCGAGTCTCCTCAATTCCCTAACGTAATTGTGTACCAAACCTTGTCAAAAACGAGACAAATATTATCTTGTTGTGTGTGTGTGTGTGTGAAAACTAACCCACATATCTTAAGTAAGTATCCTTAAGGAGGTATTCCGCACAACAAAACCTTTTAAAAACTACCTAATAAATTGAGAATTCGGAGAACAACAAAGTGCAGATAGTTTCAACTATCCTCATCATCTGCTTCTGTATTTCAATGTTTCTAACTTCATACCGGAATGGTTCGTTTGGTGTACGATACATAGGAAGTACATTAATTTAATGGCACTTTATATTCAATATACATTAGGGCGTTTACTCCATTCAAAGAATTTTTATAAATATTAGTAACGACAACACTCGGGGAATTTTAATAGTCACACCTCACGAAAATTATGACTTTTACCTCGTTTAGAACTGATTGGAGTATCGGTAAAGTTTCAAAGTCAACAAATTGTTAACATGTACGAATTCGGTAAAACACTATAAAGAATTGTTAATTTCATTTGAGTACTTCACAATTTTTGGATACTAGATCATAAAAGCGATAATTAACTCATTATTAAGTTAGTAAATTAATTAACAAATGATCAAATGAAGATTGATGTTAAGTTTGCAGCTTGATCACCAATCAAAAGATTTTGTTATACATAATGATCAAAATTTTCGTGGTTTACACAAATGTATAGAAGTCGGTGCCTTTATAAATATTTGTAGATTAAATTATGATTTATTATGTGTTTGTAATCTTTAAATTGGTAATGTTGATTATGAGATGTGGTTTAGGGAGAAATATTGGAAGTTTGTTGTTCAAAATTGTGTTTTCCGTATGAGTAGTTGGGTACATTCATCCTTTAGTTTCTGATGGTTTGTAGTGGATTTATTATTTAGGATAATTTGGGTTGAGTTTAGTTGGGGTGTGGATGCAAATGATGGGTTCTGGGTGAAGTTTGACTAATTGATGGTTCGGCGATGGGGGTGCAAACGTTTATTTAAGAGAAAATTAGGAGTCGTTGGGATATTTGAAAGGCGATATGGGATGATGATTTCTTTTTTTTTTACCTTTTTAACGTTCCAAAGGGCGCAGAAGTGAATTCGCCGGGCGGTAAGTCACAAGAGCAACTCGGAAACACAGAAACACGCAACACGAAAAACACTTGGGAGTGGCGACGGAGCGCGGAGGGTTCGGATGAGGAGCACGATTGACCGCGAGATGCAGACTGAGGCGGGATGCTGGGATGCTGGGGGACGAACGGGGGCGGCTGGGGGCGCACTAGCTCGCCCTCGGTAGGGCCGGAGTTCAGGGCGACGCGGGAGCCATCTCTCGGCGGGGCCCCGCAACGCTATCGACCCCCTCGAGCCCTTTGCCCTGTAGGGTTTTCCGGAGGGGGTCGCTCATTAGACAAATGCCCTTTTCCCTTTTTCTTAGGGGGGTAGGAGTAACGGGAAACGGATTTTCTTTGGGCCGTTTTCCTTGTCTGGTAATGGGGCTATTCGTCTTCGTCTTGTTTCGATAGTTGGGGACTCGATGGCATTCAACAATTTTGACGATCCGAAGAAATTGGTCCTTTTTCCTCCGAATAATCAATCATACTACAGTTTTGAAGCCAAACTACGCCACTATAATAGCATCTTTACTAACTAACACTTGTCGAGAAAGGCCCTTACTCAGTAACTAAGTTGATCTGCAATTCTGAACAGTGCTCCGAAATAGCAATAGCACCTTTATAGCAATTATAGTTCTTAGGATAAGTACCGTAAGTCTTCCAGAAAATGATCCAACGATTTGGGCCAGAGGTCTTCTATTTATAATGGGAGAGCAACCATACACACAGTTTTGGCTGGGACATTTCTTTTTCCTGAGTTAGCTTTTTTGCTAGTATCTAATCCTAAGATATTACGAAGCAACCTTGGTACCTAGTTTGGCTTGTCACGAAACCAATACCCCAGAATTTAACTGTATCGATCCCCCCCGGGCCATTTTTCCTGTTTTCTGGAAGGGGTCGCTCATTTGAATTTAGTTTTGAAGAAAAACTGGACCATTTCAATATCATCTTTAACAATTGGAACTCATAGAATACCACGCTCAAATCTGCCAAACATACCTGACAGAGTGGGTCAGTGATAATGTTTACCTTGAGAACTTCTAGTGGTAATGGGATGCAATCTGGACCATTCCTCTCTTTAATACTTAGCATAAGGAACTAAGAGTAGGATGGAGTCATTGGCACCTAGTTGAGACAGACACAGAATCAACCCCCTAGAACTTAATATTACAGGCCCCCTCGAGCCCGTTACCCTGTAGCGTTTTCCGGGCTGCTCATTAGACAAATGCCCTTTTCCCTTTTTCTTAGGGGGGTAGGAGTAACGGGAAACGGATTTTCTTTGGGCCGTTTTCCTTGTCTGGTAATGGGGCTATTCGTCTTCGTCTTGTTTCGATAGTTGGGGACTCGATGGCATTCAACAATTTTGACGATCCGAAGAAATTGGTCCTTTTTCCTCCGAATAATCAATCATACTACAGTTTTGAAGCCAAACTACGCCACTATAATAGCATCTTTACTAACTAACACTTGTCGAGAAAGGCCCTTACTCGGTAAATATGTTGATCTGCAATTCTGATCAGTTAGCAATTATAGTTCTTAGGAGAAGTTCCGTAAGTTTTCCAGTAAAAGAACCAACGATTTGGCCAGTGATATTCTGGTTATAATGGGAGAACCGCCACACAGATTGTTCGGGGGACATTTTTCTTTTCCTGAGTTAATTTTTTTGTTAGTATCTAATCCTAAGATACTACAAAGCAACCTTGGTATCTAGTTCGGCCTATCACAAAACCAATACCCCTGAATGTAACAGAATTGAACCCCCTCACGCCATTTTTTCTGATTTTTGGATGGGACTGCTCATTTGAATTGAGTTTTGAAGCCAAACTGCGCCATATCAATATCTTTAATAGCTGTAACTCACAGGCTACCGCTCTTAAATCTTGGAAACATATCTGGCCGAAAGGGTCAGTAATAATATTGTTTACCTAAAGAACTTTTAGTGGTAATGGGATGCAATCCGGACCATTCCTCTCTTCAATTAGCATAAGAAACTAAGAACAGGATGCAACCATTGGCACCTATTTTAGACAGACAAAGAACTGTCAATTGGTCTTATCACTTCCGAATAATCAATCATACTACAGTTCTGAAGATAACTAAGGCACTTTTGTAACATCTTTACCAACTAGCACTTGTAGAAAAAGGCCCTTACGTCTTCCAGAACTTATCGGGCCAAATAGGACAGTGAAAATGCATATCTGAGAACTTCAATGCGATAATGGAATGCCATTCAGAACATTGCTCCCTTAATGGCGTTTCCTGAAGAACTATGATGCAACCATTCACATCGAGTTTGACAGACACAGAACCAATATTCAGAATGTCTCCTTTCGATAGTTGAGTATTCGATGGCAATCAACGAGTCTGATGATTGGGAGAAATTTATCTTCTCTCTTTCAAATTATTGATCATACTTGTGTTTTAAGTTTTTAAAATCATTCCATTCAATAGCAGATAGTCAGAGACTACTAGAATACGTCCCTTAAGTCTAT
The DNA here is from genome assembly GCA_031894815.1 of Creontiades dilutus. Lineage (NCBI taxonomy): Eukaryota > Metazoa > Arthropoda > Insecta > Hemiptera > Miridae > Creontiades > Creontiades dilutus. Next base: position 195,357 of record JAVIWC010001268.1, on the reverse strand, counting down.
CAAAGTATACCAAGCTGACTAAGTCAGTAAATACGTTGATCAAACAGCATGAACTATCAATCATTTTAGCAGCTGGAAGCCAAATTGAGCCATGTAAGCAGCATTTTTACCGACTACCACTTGCAGAAAAACCTTTCGTCTTCTAGAACATGCTGCCCCTTATAAGACAGTAAAAATGGATATCGGAGAACTTCAAAGCGATAATGAAATGCCATGCTAAACATTGGTGGTGGTAATGGGATGCAATCCAGAACTCTGGACTCTACAGTACTGGTATAAGAAACTAAGAGTTACGTCATCATCAGTATCAAAAATGAACTGAATGTACATCACAGAAAGCACATCTTATAAAGGCCCAAATGAAAGTAAATTGAACCCTACTGGCTCAAGGAAGTGTAGACGAAATCATTATTTTATGGACAGGAATCGAGAGATAACTAAACTCCTTCAGGAAAAAATCAAAAACTTGGATCCTTTCATTAAACTCACCCTTGGACTGGGTGGAAATGAGTTTAGTTTTCTTGACTTGTCCATCTCATTGACTAACAAAAAGCATGATTTCTCCAATTATAGAAAAAAACACTATAGTGATAAAACCATTGTTGAAAATCATGCCTCCTTCCATACTATGATCAACAGGGCACTGTCCATACCAGTGGTTGGTCAACAATTCAAAGTATAGCCGTAAGTAATGGAGAACTTGTTGATTCCATATGGAGTAAGGTTCTTCGGAAAACGAGTAGGGAAGGGGTTTGTAATTTAGTGAGAGAAATTGAGTTGGAAGAGAAAAAGTGGATCAGCATACTTTATTATGGGAAAATTTCGGATATACGTGATAAAAATTTGTCGTCCAGAGGTTTCAATGTTGGGTTCAAGAATAAAAATAATCTTCAACTTCTTTGGGTTCGGTTAACGATAAAATCAACGGATTGGTAATGGGGCTATTCGCCTTCGTCTTGTTTCGATAGTTGGGGACTCGATGGCATTCAACAATTTTGACGATCCGAAGAAATTGGTCCTTTTTCCTCAGAATAATCAATCATACTACAGTTTTGACGCCAAACTACGGCACTATAATAGCATCTCTACTAACTAACACTTGTCGAGAAAGGCCCTTACTCGGTAAATATGTTGATAGGGCCCTTCTCATACCAGGCCGTCAGTAAGCATGTTGAAACGGTTTGTCCCAGTCTTAATATAGCTTTTCGAGTCAAATTAAAGGTTTTCCATTTCAAAATATAGGTTTTCAATCTAAACTCAATCTCAATTTAAACTTTCGACGACTCAATTTCAACTTCTGGCATACCACTTCGAGCTTTTGGCATATCAATTTATACTTTTCACAAATCCCAACTAACCCAACATTCCACCCCATATAATGATCAATAAATGTTTTTTCTCTCTCTAAATATAGGTTTTCTATCTCAAAATAAAGATTACCTTTTGTTCTTTGGAGAGCTTGCGGCTGACACCCGTTCGTCGACGAGATCGGGCTCCTTCCAAATGTTCACAACTGAATGGTTCACTTCTGCTCGAAATTCGAGGCCGGGCCCACGGAGACCAATCACGGAATCGCGGTCATTAAACATGTTCAAATTGATCAAGATTTTCGCACCGCAGCAAGATCGAAACGTTATTAGCGACAAAGGGGGAGAATCGATGGTTAGAATACGCTGCGTAAAGAAGGGATGGACGCGTGCAATAAGGATTGCATAAAGAAGGAATGGACGTTTGCGGCAGAAGTCTCCCAGATCATGCATAAGGAATAGTCCATATCGAACTCGATGAAGAATGGACAGGCATTCTTGTATTCTTTAAGTGTTTCAGTCCGCTACAATGAACGTATCTTAACGATCTTTATTTAGAAACGAAAGATCTTTATTTTGGAATGAGAAATTATATTTTGAAATGAAAAACCTTTATTTTGTTTTGGAAAAGCTATTCATATCTAAGGTTAGAATCGGGATCCTAATTCAAGGTTCATTTGTAAGTATGGTTTGTGTATTTACGTTCTCAGTAGAACCGATTTTGACGGGAGCAGTCTTAAAATTATCACCGAGTTCGGGCTAACAAGATTGGCTAGGCCGATACCTCCAAAACATCCTTTTACTTCATAACTGGCACTACGAGTATTATTCACAATCGTTTGGTTGCTGAACGTTCGTTATTAGGTATGCTTCTTTTGGGCATCGTTCGGGTTTGTTGGGCGGAAAATCTTTACAGCTGAAGAAGGCCAGGACAGGAAGCATATATATATATATATAAGATACATCTAGTAGGACAAACCGTTAGTACCAAATAAATTAATATTTTAGTCGAACAACTGTTGCCAGGTGCGCTCGATGGGAGAAAAACGCTGCAAATTCTTTCACTTGGGTTTATTATTCAATGATTCATGATTTGAATTTCTACTAAGCTTTGGAGTGTGCGTGTTTCACACGTGATAGAGCGATTATTGAATTTCAGGAGATATGCATAGAGCACTTAAATCGGTTCTAAACCAAAATACCTATTTGGATTGATCAGTTGATCATATTTGTGTGCCTCCTGAACGCAATCCAATTGAATAATAAACCCCAGTGAAAGAATTTGCAGCGTTTCATGCATTTCTACAATGCTTCGACCCGTGTTGTATAGGCTACAAAGCCTTTTAGGATTCTACTAAGCTTTGGAGTGTGCGTGTTTCACACGTGATAGAGCGATTATTGAATTTCAGGAGGCACACAAATAGATCAACTGATCAATCCAAATAGGTATTTTGGTTGAGAACATTTAAGTGCTCTATGCATATCTCCTGAAATTCAATAATCGCTCTATCACCTGTGAAACACGCACACCCCAAAGCTTAGTAGAAATTCAAATCATGAATCATTGAATAATAAATCCCAGTGAAAGAATTTGCAGCGGTTTTTTCAAGAGCGATTACAATGAAAACATATTCTATTTGAAAATTTTAAATTTCGTAAGACGGAGCGTGCATATCAGAATGCTTCAACCCTTGTATCGGCTATAAACCCTTTTAGGAGTTCACTCCAGTCTCCACATTCACAACATCACTAGGTTACTGCAATTAAAAAAAAACTCATGTGTTTGTTTTGATTACTTGATGCAGTGAATGTGGATGCAAATGTTGGCACCATAAATCGGGCCATACATTGGGAATGGTTTGAGCTACGGACTTGGGGAGGGGCTCATTCGATTCCTCGTGGAGTGTTCTTCAAAAAAACTACAAATTTAGGCCGCCTTGACTTTTTTTTTAGGTTTTTAGGGATTTTACAAAACTTTGACAACCCCTAAAGGGCACTTTAAATTAAGTGAGATTTTTAGTGCTGGCTAAAGAATTGGGGCGTCGTCGGACCAAGATTGATTTTTCCTGAAAATTTCAGATCTTTTGCTTCAGCCGTTTGGGAGAAATCGTGCTTACGGCGGACGGACGGAAAATTGTTTATGGGATTCTACACCCTTTGAAACGTAAACCATGAATTTTTCAGGGGGTTTAGAATTTTTTTTCAAGAGGGATTACAATGGTTTATTATTGAATAATAAACCAAAATATGTTGTGCTGAACTGAAATTGGCCTATCTCTCCCGAATCATCAATCACACTTGCATTGAGAACCTCATTGGATACTTCCAGAACTTCCTGGAATAGTAGTCCAGTAAAACTGTTTCTATAGAAATTCATGTGAAAGAGGGTGCAATCATGAACACTTCCTCTTTAAATTATTGTCCTACGAAACAATGGTATTTTCGATTATGCAAAGAAAACGGTATCATCTCTAATATATAATTATCAATCATATTTGCATTGGGAAGCCAAAGGACGTCTTCCCAATATTATGTTTAGTTCAGTTTTTTATGTTCATAGAAAACAGGAATTCCGGAACTTTTCATCACAATTTGAATCCTTTACAATCAAATTTAAGAACAGTTCTAACTTGATTGATGTCTTTTCTATAACTTTGGAGACCTTTCCGAATCGATTGAGACCATTCCAAACTTCTGTGTGAACATTAATTATTAATTTGAAAACCTTACAAACCAATGAGACAATACCAAAACAATCGCAGAACTTCCAGCACCAATTCATTTGTAACTTTTATAGATCAATTTGAAAACTTTTCAAACCAAATTGAGAAGTAGGTATCTATCCAAACAAATTGAGAGCTTTCCGAACCAATTTGAGAATTTTCCAAAAAAATGCCAAAACGTCACTTGCCACTTTCAAAACTCTCCAAACCATATTGAGAACTACTCAAGTAAATTGGAACCCTTTCCGATTCAATATGAGGACTGTTCAAACTAAAGTGAGCTGATCACAATGATTTTTGAGAACTTACCAAACCTTTTTGATAACTTTCGAAACCAATTTGAGAGATTTACGAACCTTTTTGAGAGTTTTCCGAAAAAAATTTGAGAACTGATCAAACTAAAATGAGCTCTTCACTAGAATTGTTGAGAACTTTGAAAACCGGTTTGATTACTTTTTGAACAAATTTGAGAGCTTCCCAAACCAATTTGAGGACTATTCAACCTAATTTGAATCCTTTCCAGTCCAATTTGAGAACTGCTCAAACTAAATTGAACTTTTCACTAGGATTGTTGAGAAGTTTCCAAACCTGTCGGATAACTTTTCAAACAAATTTGAGAACTTTTCGACCTCATTCGAATCCTTTCCAAACCAATTTGAGAACTAGTGAACCTAATTTTAATCCTTTCCATTGCATCTTGAAAACTGTTCAATTGTATATTGAGCAATTTCCAAACATTTTCGAAGAGTTTCCAGTCCAATAGGAGAACTATCAAAACCAATATGAGTACTTTCCAAACGAATTTCAAACCTTTTCAGGACAATTTGACAAACCAGCTGTTCAGTAGGATTGTTGAGAACTTCCCCACCCTTTTTGATAACTTTTACAACCAATATGATAAGTTTCAAAACCAACTTGAGAACTTTTCGACCGCATTCTTATCCTTTCCAAACCGATTTGAGAACTATTCAACCTAATTTGAATCATTTCCAGTCCAATTTGAGAACTGCTAGAACTAAATTGAGCTGTTCACTAGGATTTTTGAGAACTTTCCAAACCTTTTTGAAAATGTATTTCCCCAACCGATTTGCAAACTTTCCAAACCACATTGAAACTGTTTTCGTATAAATAGACATGCGACCTAAGTAGGAAGGACATACAGAACATTGGTGTAACTATTTGTAACGTTTTGGAATAAGTTGGTCTCTAATATCACGTACCAACCTTGAAGCATTAGCAGCCCCTACAAAGGTTATGTACAAGAACGCTACGAACCAGATCAAAGGCAGATGAAAAACTACAAGCTCTTCACTGATACTCTGAAATGTAGCAATCACCTTAATGAATTGTTTAACTGTTTCATGCAATCACTCATTTGAATAAACCCACTCATTCAGCTTTAAATTCAGGTTCATTACTCCAACCAACCGTAATAATTCATAATCGTAAATAAAACACGATCCAATTACCACCGTACCCACCATTTTATAATCAAAAGAGCGATTTCACGGCCAAGGAATCGAAATGATTAATGAAACGCCATTTGGTTTGCACAACGGAATCTTCTCCCCTTTTCCCTAATAAGCAATGTCGGATGCTTGCAGTTTCATTAGAACCAGTCTTTCTGTTTACTTATAAACGAAACCCTCTCTTGGTTTAAATACTTGATTTAAAGGTAGTATTTGCAGACGCCATTTTCTGTCTAATAACGCAGCTTCCCATACGCCTGAGCTGGTGATCCTTTTGTATTTGAACCGTCGAAATCGCAGTCCAATTAATTGGGCGTCCATTCTGGGGGTTGGAGGAGGGAAGATCTCGGCAAAAATCCTCCGGGTTCGTTCTCGGGGAAAAGCTTAAGGTTTCGGTTTCGAAAGGGATAAGTAGTATTCTGGAGGAACAGAATCCTGGCTTATGTCGACCCGGCCATATCATTTTTTTTTTTTTTTTTTTTTTCTTCAAAGGGAAGAGGATCAGGTGCGTGGCCTTCGAGGATTAATGTCGCGATAAACAAAAATTATGTTTTAAAAGGGGGGAGCCTTAAGAATTAATCCTACATGAACCCGAGTTTATGAAGTAGGTAATCGCTTGAATGGGAGAATATTTTTAATCCTTTTTAGTCAATTAACTGCGAACGGACAATTCCATTTCACAACTCAAGGTAATGGAGCAAGGTAATGGCTCAATAGTGAATAGTTTGTCATGTTTTAATTTGAATTATATTAGTGACATCTTCGATGGACTTTTTTCTTTTTAATTTTGCTATGTTTCCCAAATATCACCCATTCATACAGATGCCAGAACGCTGCTGATTGCCAATCACGTTTATACATCTACCAACCAATTTGTACAAAGTGCACAGAAGATCAATCAAGAAGTTTCCATGTTGGAAAAACCGCATAACTGAATTTGCGAATGAAAAACTGATAGAGCATCAATAAACCAATCACAACCAAGGCCTTTCGTAGTTTTGACAAAGGCAGTAGCCGATATAAGAAAAACAGTTATGTGATAATAATTTTAGTGTTTTGTGTATACATAAAAGCGTTAAAATCCAAGAATCATTTCAGAATGCTTTAAAACGAATTTCAGAGAATAAATTTCTAAAAAATTTAGAGTCATCGTACCTACAAGTTTTATTTTATATGAAAATTCGCTAAAATGGATTTGTGTCTAATCATAATATGGGAACATAACGCTGTATATTATACAGCGTTTAAAACTAGCAGTAAGGGTACCTTTTATTTTGGTTTATTATTCAATAATAAACCATTGTAATCGCTCCTGAAAAAAAATGTCTAACCCCCCCCCCGCCCCCCTGAAAATTTCATGGTTTACGTTTCAAAGGGTGTAGAATCCAAATCTGCAATGTAAAATTTTCCGTCCGTTCGCAATACGTCGTACTCACGATTTCTCCCAAACGGCTGGAGCAAGATATCTGAAATTTTCAGGAAAAATCAATGTTTTTCCGACGACGCCCCAGTTCTTTAACCAGCTGTCTCACTCAAGTTAAAGTGCCCTTTAAGGGTTGTCAAAGTTTTGTAAAATAACAAAAACCTCCAAAAAAACCAAGGCGGCCTAAATGTGGACTTTTTTTAAAAGAACTTTCCAAGAGGAATCGAATGAGCCCCTCCCCAAGTCTGTAGCTCAAACCATTCCCGACGTATGGCATGATCTTATGCTGCAAACATTTGCATCCACATTCACTACATCAATAGGTTACTGCGATCAAAACAAAATCAACAGCGTTTTTTTTATCGCAGTAACCTAGTGATGTAGTGAATGTGGATACTGGAGTGAACTGCTAAAAGGGTTTATAGCCGACACACGGGTTGAGGCATTCTGATATGCATGAAGCGCTGCAAATTCTTTCACTGGGGCTTATTATTCAATTTCATTCATTTGGCTTGCATTCATAATAATTATGAATTATTTGAATTTCTACTCAGCTTTGGAGTGTGCGTGTTTCACAGGTGATGGAGCGATTATTGAATTTCAGGAGATATGCATGGAGCACTTAAATCGGTTCTCAACCAAAATACCTATTTGGATTGATCAGTTGATCATATTTGTGTGCCTCCTGAAATTCAATAATCGTTCTATCACCTGTGAAACACGCACACTCCAAAGCATAGTAGAAATTCAAATCATGAATGCAAGCCAAATGAATGAAGTTGAATAATAAACCCCAGTGAAAGAATTAGCAGCGTTTTAGTACATCTCTCTTAATGTGAGAATATTGTCACCTAATGTGAAAATATCTCACGCAATGTGAGTTTTTAAAAGCAAAACGTATAAAAATGGAGGGCAAAAGTTCAACTCCAAGAAGTAACTGCAGTAAGAAGATGGTCCCTGGAGGGCGCGTCCTTGGGCGCCGGATAAATTAGGTGAGTGTGATGTATCGCCTTCCCTTTTCTCGGAGGTTTGCTACTGTTCAGACCCGGGGATAGGCCCCCCGAAATAGCGGGAAATAACCAAGTTGGTAGGAAGGGAAGAGAAAGCGGGAGGCAACAGTAACTACCTACCTTCAGTTCCAAAACTGACACTCCGCAGGTCTACGGGAAAACGCCATCTCGCCAGTCAGGTCCTGAAGTTTGTAAACTATCTTCTATTGACAATAAGATGAATTGTCTGGGGTTGAAACGGGAGGAGCGGAAGGTTCGGGGGGTCTCTGCCAAAACTTTGGGGCCGTTCGATGAACCTACAAGTATGTTTAGAACTTCCCGAGTGCCAACTAAGAAACGTACTTTACCATTAGTTAGTTCTTGGGGGAATGCGGTCTTGATCCCTTGAGGTCGTAAGAAACCCAAACGGTACGTCCATTGATTAAATATCGGAGTCTAACTGAAAGGTTACTCTTAAAAAGATATAGTATCATTCTTTGTGAAACTTCCGGTTCGTATATTGAATTAAAATGGCATGAATGCTTTTGAAATTGGATTTAGTTTGATTTAGTTGCTTGGTGAACAATTTTAAAATAAAGAACAAAGTTGATATTCTGAATTCGAACTGACGGTCTCTTTTCACATTTGAAATCTTTTAGATGTAACAGGTGTCCCAGCTACGCAACATACTGCAAGTTTCATGTTTTCAGTTTTGAACAAAACGAGTATGTTATTATTGGTTTATTTGCAATAATAAACCATTGTAATCGCTCTTGAAAAAAAAAACTCTAACCCCCCCTCAAAATTTCATGGTTTACGTTTCAAAGGGTGTAGAATCCAAATCTGCAATAAGAATTTGTCCGTCCGACCGCCGTACGCCGTGCGCACGATTTCTCCCAAACGGCTGGAGCAAAAAATCTGAAATTTTCAGGAAAAATCAATATTGGTCCGATAACGCCCCAATTCTTTAGCCAGCCCTCTCACTTGATTTAAAGTGCCCTTTAAGGGTTGTCAAAGTTTTGTAGAATCCCTAAAAACCTCAAAAAAAGTCAAGGCGGCCTAAATTAGGAGATTTTTTGAAGAACTTTCCATGAGGAATCGAATGAGCCCCTCCCCAGGTCCATAGCTCAAACCATTTACGATGTATGGCCCGATTTACGCTGCCAACATTTGCATCCACATTCACTACATCACTAGGTTAGTGCGATCAAAACAAAACAACAACGTTTTTTTGTTTTGATCGCAGTAACTTAGTGATGTAGTGAATGTGGATACCGGAGTGAACTCCTAAAAGGGTTTATAGCTGATACACGGGTTGAAGCATTCTGATATGCATGCTCCGTCGTTACGAAATTTAAAATTTTCAAATAGAATAGGTTTTCATTGTAATCGCTCTTGAAAAAACAGCTGCGAATTATTTCACTGGGGTTTATCATTCAATGATTCATGATTTGAATTTCTACTAAGCTTTGGAGAGTGCGTGTTTCACAGGTGATAGAGCGATTATTGAATTTCAGGAGACATGCATAGAGCACGTAAATCTGTTCTCGACCAAAATACCTATTTGGATTGATCTGTTGATCATATTTGTGTGCCTCCTGAAATTCAATAATCGCTCTATCACCTGTGAAACACGCACATTCCAAAGCTTAATAGAAATTCAAATCATGAATCATTGAATAATAAACCCCAGTGAAAGAGTTTGCAGCGTTTTAGGATCAACTTCCATTTCTATGAATATGTATCGTGAAATCCCAAGCCGCCTTACAACTGGTAAGTCTCCTTTTCCATATCTGCGGTTTCCTTAACATAACCCAAATTCTCTCTTGATTTCATTATCGGACTTACGACAGATTCAATAAATCTATATAAACTCCAATCCGATTTGTTATCCATTAAAATACCCAATTCAACATTAATTTCTATTGTCAAGTTTAAATTATTGAAATAGTAAATTAGGTTTTGGGTAGAAATAAGTGTTAATTATCGTAGATGATTCCAACACTATTTCATGGTCTCCTACAAGCTCTACTTTGTTACTTAAGGTCGGATCTCGTCTTATGAGTTTCTGTTTAAATTGATTGCTTGCTGGTTTCCTTGAAGCACTTCATCGTTTGCGAGGCAAACACTGAATGACTAAATTCACTCAGTTGATCACGATGCACAAAATCAATGAAATTAATATCAACACGAATTCGATTGATAGAATTGACTTGTAACTTCATCTTTTCCCGACTTCCTTTTAATTCCACATAGTGAACAAAAATGTCTAATCTTGGAGCAGGATTTTCGTCGATTCTTATTTTCGATTTCCTGAATCAGTTACAGTTTTGTTGTAGCATTTCATCGTCTGAGAGACAATCAGTGTATTATTTAATTCACTCAGTTGATGAGGATGCAGCCCGTTATGTCATCCGTTTCTTAATGTCCCCGAGTACCGAACAATCAATGAAATTGATATCAAAACGAACTTGTTAAATGAAATTGATTTGTTACTATCACCTTGTCTACACCCGACCTCCTATAGATTCTGCTTATAGCTAGTGAGCTCTCAACGTCTGAACCAGTTGTTATTGCTATTTTTCTTGTCGTACTTCATCAATAATTGTTTAGAAACAACAAGTGACTGAATTCACCCAGTTGATCATGATGTAGCCATTGATTGATGTCTCAGAGAGGCTGCCAATCAATGCAATTTAAACAAAATGAAATTGATTTTTGATGATCTTATTCTCTTCTCCACCTTTTGATTCCACTTAGATCGTACTAACGAAAATTCCAAATCACGGAAAACGATCTAAACCGCTAAGCTAGGTCTCAATGTTCGATTTGTTGGTTTCGTAGCTTGCTGATTTACTGGTGGCACTTTTTTGCTGCTGCTTTCCTTAAAGCACTTTATCAGTGAATGATTGAATTCACTCAATTGATCTGGATGCAGCCTGTTATGTCATCCACCTGTTGATGTTCCAGGAAGGCTTCCAATCAATGAAATTGAAATCAAACCGAACTTGTTCTATGAAATTGATGTGATTACTACATTTTCTTCTTCTGGCCGACTTCCGGTTAAATTTAGAGAATGGGACCATGGTTTACCCGGGTGCCGGCTCCTGACATCTGATTCTACGTTTTTGTTGCTTGCTGATTCCTTAAACAAGTTTTCTGTCTGCAGGTTCCTTGTGATACTGCAACGTGGGTATTGTACAGAATGAATATACAAGCTACAACAGCTGGGGAACACCTACCACCTAAGCCCACAAGCTCGCCCTGCCGCTTCCCCGACCAAATTGTAAATTATTGACTCCTTTCCTTGCCCACCGCCAAGCCATCTTGATTATTCACAAGAGACGAACGCACTCTGAACGACAAAAGAAGAGGAAATTACTCAATTTAAATTTATTTTGAAGTAAATTTCTCCACTTGAATTAATGAATCGCGAACAACTCTTTCAGAAATTCTGTTGATGTACCCTCCGTTACATTCTTTACATAGATATAATTATATCTCCTACTAATATTGTAGAAGAGAGTTGAATAATAATTATTATTCAAAAATTTGCAATTGAACTCAGATGAATAAGCTGAAGTAAGGATTCTAGATAGTTCAAATTGAAGCAACATTTAAAATTACAGAATGTTACAAGATAAATTGTGAATAAATTCTTGTATCAACTAAGTCACTCTCGCCAGAAACATTGCAGGAATTATTACATAGGGTTTATTACTTCTGTATTGGAATAGATTTTCCATATATATTACTGATCTATATTGGGCGTAGTCCATGTTAAATCATTTAAAGTCGACACTGGCCACAAAAGAGCCCCATTCATACTTCAGTAAGGTAGATTGATCGAAACAGTCATAAGGGTCCTTCAGCTGAACCCCTCCGTACTCTCCATACCTTGTAATTTACTTCCAGATGTCCCAAAGACCGTTAACACCAAAATTTACTTGCATTTTTGTACGGAATTGATAACAAAATACCAACAATGGTGAACGACTATTTACGGTATATGGACACGATGTTACGGGCTCTTTCTTTCTATATTTGTTAAAACTTTTTCTCCTACCTACTATACTTTATACAAATTAACTGCTCTCTTTCAAATTGTGAACTACCATTGTTCGCAAGATGAAATCAAACAAAACCATTCTTTCAACGCCAGATGATTTAGGATTTTGATAGGAGAAAATAGATTACACAACATTTTGTCGCCAAAATAAATGCCAAATATGATAACTACCTAATATTCGGTTCGCATTTGCTACACACGACATAGAAATCCACGAATGAAACCACTGGTGTCCACAATTATTCAACATAAGGCTTGAAAAACCCAACAAAAATGTAAAAATAAACACACTCGGTTTTAATTATATTGACCGGGCGCATCCCCGAAGCTCCCCATCGGCGAGTTTTTATACGTGAAGCTCCCCGCTAACTTTCTATTCGTGTACGCGTCCACGCACTCGTTCCCTTCATGTATGCGAAGCTCCCCTTCTCCTTTGTCTTTATGTAGGCGAAGCTCCCCGTCAACTATATACGAAAATCACCTAATACTCCAATAATACTGATAACATTATTTGCAGTGACCTACACTGTAGGATACTGCGCAACCATTTACTGCAACCACCTAAAAAAAGATTCTACACTACGAAGTTCAGTAATCAATAAAATTATCTTCAATTCCATCCTAAATAAACTGCATGGTACATCGGAGTAGATCACGAGGAAGCTTGGTGAACAAAACTATTTTTATAAATTGGGTAAGGGTGATGGTGTGCATCGTATTTCTCAATCAGTATCGCTAGCCACAGATCTTTTTTAATTTATCTACTTCGCCTATAATTCACCTGTTCTGTGTTTATTTTAATGTAAATATCAGTCTGACCGCGACCTCTACGAGTACCGGATGCTACACACGTGGATACGTTCATGTTGTTCGACGATCACTGAGAGCCAGCCCGTTCAAATCATCGATAAGGCTTGAAACGCCTTTCACTTCGGACGGGGAGGATGGCGTAGTCACCCATATTGACTACCTGCAGCCATTCCAGTTGAGACCACAAAACAGTAACTGATGAACGTTCATGGTAGAGAATATACGGACTATTCATGAGGGAGATTAGGAATTTTAGAAATCCGAATGACCATTCATCAACAAAAGCCAACATAAACACATTCGTTTTTAATTGTATTGGCTGCAGGCTGCCATCCCAGTCGAGGCAACAAAACAGGATCTGTGAACGTTCGTCATGGGGAATCAACGGACTATTCATAAGATAGATTAGGGATTTCAGAAATCCGTGGACAGAGTTGCTACTTTGACTCAACACGCCATAAGTCGTTGGTCTTATGGTGACTCTGGATTGCAATTTAAATAAAATTCTATTAACTTTTTTGATAAACCCCATTTATCGTAATTTCTACTCTCAAGATGGTATTTTGTGACAGTAAATTAGGTTTTTGGAGTAGAAATAATGGTCATCTATCATCGAGACCTAATTCTCAATGTTGAAATGGAGAAATATCATCAAGAAAACCATTTTCTTCTAATGGATTCGATTCAGTTCGAAAAATATTCAATAAACTTCCCTCCAAGGGAGCGACCTGGTCGCCAAACCTTTGTGAGAGAAACAAAGCTTTACTCTCACCTGGGGTTGGCCCATAAAGAAAACAGATTTCACTTTGTTTTCACTATAAAACCAAACGTAATCTTTCGTGCTGGAAATGGGGTCTAAAAGGCAAAACACGGATTCGCTTTTAGTCGGGTATTATGATAAAAGATCATCTCCGGTCCGAGTTCAACTTTTTTTTAAATTTTACTTAATGCAATATAATTTGCCCCTTGTAAATTTATGTGTATTTCCATACATACAGTTTTATTTTACTGATTGAATATGAAGCGATAAATGCAAAACTGTGTCGTTCAATACGATGAAGTACGAATAATATCGTCGGCTTTGATGCGGAAGACAAGTCCAAAAGTTTGTTATTGAATGAATCGAATTTAAAGTTTTGTCTTTCTCAGAATCGTTCAACGTAGAAGTTCGTATGTTTCCGGATCATCTTCTATACTTTATCGAACATATTTATAGCTTTTCCGCGTCAAATTACAGGTTTTTCGAAACAAATTGAAGGTTTTCCATTTCAAAATATAGGTTTTCTATCTCAAAATGAAGATTACCTTTTGTTCTTTGGAAAGCTAGCGGTTGGCACCCGTTCGTCGACGAGATCGGACTTCTTCCAAATGTTCACCACTGAATGGTTCACTTTTGCTCGAAATTCGAGGCCGGGCCCACGGAGACCAATCACGGAATCGCGGTCACTAATCACGTTTAAATTTATCAAGATTTTTGCACTGCAGCAATTTCGAAACGTTAGGAGCGACAATGGGAGCGTTAAGAATCGATCGCTAGAATACGTTACGTAAAGAAGGGATGGACGCGTTCGATAAGGATTACATAAAGAAGGAATGCGGAAAAGTCTCCCTGATGATACATAAGGAATAGTCCACATCAAACGTATCTTAACGATCTTTATTTACAAATGAAAGATCTCCATTTTGAAATGGAAAACCTACATTCCGGTATGGAAAACCTTTATTTTGTTTCGGAAAACCTGTAATTTGACTCGGAAAAGCTATATTTGAAACAGTGAATCAGAGGCGACTTCTGCCTTGATACCCCGGGGGTGCACCGAGACCGTAACGGACAACCAAGAAGCGAACTTGAGACAAAAATGTGCTTTTTCAGCCAAATTCCCATTTTCAACTACCAATAGGCAAAGGAGATTAATCTAGTCCGCTTTCTTGGCTTCAAATGGTGAAACAAGCGACTCAATCCTACCTCTAAAAGAAGGTCACGAGTATGTACGTAAATACATACCTTGAAAAAACGCAGCAAATTCTTCCACTGGGGTTTATTATTCATTGGCTTGCGTTCATGATTTGAATTTCTACTAAGCTTTGGAGTGTGCGTGTTTAACAGGATAGGGTGATTATTGAATTTTAGGAGGCACACGAACATGATCAACTGAACAATCCAAATAGGTATTTTGGTTGAGAACCGATTTACGAGCCCTACGCATATCTCCTGAAATTCATTGCTCTATCACCTGTGAAACACGCACACTCCAGAGCTTAGTAGAAATTCAAATCATGAACGCAAGCCAATTGAATAATAAACCCCAGTGAAAGAATTTGCATCGTTTTTTTATTGAACCACAATTCCCCACCACAATAAAAACATCTATTAACCCCACTGAAAGAATTTGCAGCATTTTTTATGGTTATCAGAATGCTTCAACCCGTGTATCGGCTACAAAGCCGTTTAGGAGTTCACTCCAGTATCCACATTACTACATCACTACGTCACTAGGTTACTGATAGCAACACAAAAACAATAATAAACCAAAATAACGCCAATGTTGGCTCCATAAATCGGGCAATAGATCGGGAATGGTTAGACCTACGGACCAGGGGAGGGGCTTATTCGATTCCTCGTGGAGTGTTCTTCAAAAAGAGTACAAATTATATGATTTATTTAAATTGGTCTGTCCGCTCATCCCATGCCACCAAAACATGGAGACTAAAGAACTTGCTTTTCTCGCGACAAAAATGTAAGTTTCTAGTTAATTTTTTAATTACACATACTCGTTCTGGTTCCCAGTGGAGTTAAGAACAAGAATTATTATTGATTTTTCCATTTATTTTTGTGTTAACTACCCTATCCTTTATTGTTTTAGTTGGTCAGTTGGCTCTCATGTAGTCTAACGTCTCGTATGCATCTTCCTTTATTGAATTTTATACGCCGAGTTGGTTGAAATCTGTCTGAGAAACCTAAAATTATACTACATACAACAAAAAAGCACTGAGAAGGTTCACTAATACAGTAATAACGAACCGTTGTGTAATGATTAGCAGCGTTTTTATTTGAAATTTGTGACTTGTATGGATAGTTTTCCCTTCCCGTTTCTTGAAACCGCTGTTCTTGAGCATAAACCTGAAGCTTTTTAGCTCCAGGGGTACCCCATGGGTGTTGCAGGCATACCGTCTCAGCCTTTGGAAGGGGTAACTCAGGGGTGCCCTTCCCCTGAGTTACCCCGTATGTAAGTTGGTACCCCTGCTCAAAACAAAAATGTGGAAAATACTCGTAAGCACCTCTTATTTTATCTAAAATTGAAAAGAGATTTATATAGGTATTGAAAAAATTCAAACACAGTCGGCAATATACAAAACGGACAATATTCGAGCACTCATTGCGACATTTCAGATGGAAAAACAAACCATTTTTAAATTGATAACTAGGTTCATCATTATTTACGTTCTATCTAGTGATAGTAAAACACTCTTTCAATCAACTTTACCGCCACAAATCTTTTGGAACCCCCCCCGTAATTGATCCATTCCATCAACTTCTTGTTACGACTTAATCCAGAACTCTCTTTTCACATCAATTCACATTCATTTGTATAATCAGTTTGGATTAAAAACAGATCGAATAATTGTTTATCTGTATATGATTGAATTTTATCGATATTGGAGCCCGAAAAAACTACATGCATCGCTCTGTGATGTTCTTGGCTGCCTCCACGCGATTGAGACCCTAATTCGGTTCCTTCTAGCAGCGTAGCGGAATAAATATTTAAATAAAGCCGAATACTTTGAAAAAGTAATGGAGCCGAAAACAGCTGAGGTAGAATTTTTAGAAATAAGGGGAGAAAGGATAGGATTTGGAAGGGAATATAAGGTAAACGGATTCTCAAGTCAATAAACACCGCATGTTTTATCTGGGTTGGGTCTCTACAATTTCCTTGTTCCTGGTCTGGTTTGTTTTCCGAGGCATCTGGTCAACTTTTGTAATCGGAAAGCGTCAAACGCCTCGTCAGAGGTGCCGAAGATGTGAACGAACCTCTCGCCTTAGTTCGGATTGTTTGTGTACCACATCGGAAGATATTTTCACCGCACTCTTTTGTAAGGTGTTTAGACGAGGAGTAAACATATATCTTGATATTGCTGTGAGTTTTTCGGTTCCGAGTCTACCTATAGATAGCGGAAGATATCAGCAGAGATGGGCAGCTGAAACTCGGGGAAGGTGGACAGCACGTCTGATCGGGGAAGTGCAAAGATGGACGGAGAGGAAACAGGGCGACGTTAATTACTATTTAACCCAGTTCCTGACGGGGCATGGTTATTATCGATCGTTCCTAAAGAAAATAGGGAAGACTCCCGAGGCAAGGTGTGTGTACTGCCGGATGGGGGACGATGATGTAGAGCACACATTCTTTATATGCCCAAAATGGCAGCAGCTAAGGCAGGAGTTGGTTGGAGTAATAGGTGATTTTAGCCCAGAAACAGTAATAGAAAAGATGATACAATCTGCGGAGAACTGGAGTGCAGTCAGCACATATATCACTATGGTGCTCAAAGAAAAGGAAGTGAACAGAAGCTGGGAATGAGCCAGAGTAGAAGTAGTGAAGACCAGGAGGACCCTCACGAGGTTAAAAAGGGGGCTGTCCCGAAGTAATGCCAAAAAGCAGTCCCGGGACAGTCCTAAAAGACGAGAGGAACGGTGTTTTTTAGTCGGTATGCCACGATGGAGACCCCGACACAAAGGGTGAGGGGGACACATCTCTTGATATACCCCCCTCACTGTCAGTCCAGTAATGGATTTTTCACCAACCTCTATTAAAAAAAAAAAAAAAAAAATAAAAAAAAAAAAAAAAAAAAAAAAAAAAAAAAAAAAAAAAAAAAAAAAAATAAAAAAAAAAAAAAAAAAAAATAGATAGCGGAAGATATGATTGCATTTACGAGAAATCAAATAAAATTGTTTCTCCCAAAATCAAAATTTCCACTCTCGTTTTACGTTTAAGAGCACTCAGAGCAACTTTCATGTCTATCTGCACATCCGGATATGCTTACCTTGTGTGTTTGAAGATGATAAAACAAGGTAGATAGGCAAAATTGGCAACAACAAAATTCTGTGATTCTTCATCTTTCATAAATTTCCAAATTAAAATTAAGTATCACAAGTCAGAAAATAAAATTGTTAATTCTGCAACAATTCCGCATAATTTTATTTTCCCTCACACAGATATTTCATCTGGGAGTCTTGGCGTTGGTCTTTTGATAAAAACGCTACCACTTACTAGGAGGAATATTCACGCACAAACACTGAACGAACGAACAAACACGAGCCTCAGAATTCTAGCAAGAAGCGAACGGTAGTAGCGTCTAATAGGGATACTGTTGACTGATGAGTACACCGATATTAAAAACATCAAAAATCTCGATAATAAGATGTTTTCACCCAATATCGGATGACATATCGATGCCGTTCTCAAATATCATCATCGATATCAACATCGATGTTTTGTCTCGATGTCCCATCCCTAGTTTGGGCCGTTACAGTTTTGCGCTGATGTTTTCTATGGTTTTCACCTACCACATCCACCTTTAAACCTCCTGACCGTAATCTGCCAAGCTGGAATCAATTGACTCGCACCGCTTGTTGAGATGGGTGGCAAAATGAGCTTGGGAAACTTATACTGTACAATTAATTTCATGAGGAGACGTGCCCGAGATTTTTAAGCGAAAAGGGAGTCTTACCTGATCAACCAGTGCGGTGCGAAAAATTGAGGGAGGTCAAGTATGTGGTGGTGAACTCAAAGAATATTTTTATAAAGGCAGAAAAAGAAATGAAGGGAGAGAATTTGTTAAAACCATTACTACGCTGTTCGAAAAAGGGCTGCCAAACTTACGCGTCGGATCAGAAAAACCAATAATTTTGTAGTTATTTAGATTTTAAGAGAAAGTGCAATACTAATCTGTCCTTGCGTGAAATCGTCGACTGAGTGTTCATGTGGTGTAACACAGTTGGTGTTATTGATGTTGTGAAGTGGACGGGGCGGAGTTACCATACTGTGATAGACTGGTATAATTTATGTAGAGATACATGTGTTAATTGTTGTGACAAAATATGAAATGGGTGGGGCTGACTTGGGAGTTCAGGTAGATGAATCACTGTTTCAAGGGATGCGAAAATGTCACAGAGGACGTTTACTAGCCAGTGATCGTTGGACCGAACAGACTGCCGGTGACAACTCTTCGCACGATTCTGAAAGTTCTGGTGCCGAAAATGAACCACCAACAACGAGCAGAAATTGTGGTGATCGAGTACAGCGCTCGTGGGTGTTCAGGATGTGCCTCAAGTGACTGGATCGAGTATTGGACTGCTTCTTCGCCGACATAAAGCACTACTTGTAGTGAAAATGATCCCCGCCATCGCCGACAACAAGGTAAGATTTCCATAATATCCTGACTTTTCTTGTGCTAGGTAGCCCATTGCATTACGGTACGGGTAGGCCGCATCTAGCGAGTAGATACACATATCAACGAAAAAAGGAAGGAATCACGCGACACGTGTACACAAAATACACGTGTCATATTTTGTATATGCATACGACGTAGAAATCCTCGAGATCAAATGAAACCCCTACCTGCGCTTCACTTGTCCGCAAACATACGGGGTGTATCAGACAAGGTGCGCAGTACGTCACCCACGCGTTTTACAACCAATTTCCAACAAAGAGTGCAGTTCATCTCGCTTAGTTTTTTAAGATTTTTTCGTGTTTTCGACCTGGTATCAGTAAAACGGCAATAACTCACACACAGTATTGAATAAGATAAAAGTTGAGGATACCGTTGGAAAGTGGGTTAAATTTCCTATCTTTCAAACGTCAAACCAATTGTTTTTGCTTACATCTAGTTGGCCAAAAATTGCTGTACAAAGCAAACTTGAATGACTTTGAATGAACTTTGAATGCGAGAAAACAGCGGAGCAAGTTGAGGTTTTTGTCGCTTGGTAATGGGCTTCAAATAAGTACCTAGGCATTTTTATAGTATTTTTTAATAGTGCTCAGGATGGCCAAGCTCCATGCATGAAAAGTGCAACGAAAAAAATAAATAATAATCTAAATAAAAGTGGGGTTTACCCAACGCCTTGGGACATGTGAAGTTGAGAGGGATGGAAGGAAGTGCCCCTTTAGAATGACCACCGGTTTAAGTAAGAGCCCAGGATGACGCGAGTGGTGATACCACAAAGTACTCCTGACGAGATTCCTCCTTGCCGCAGGTTGTTTCTGACATATTTACTTAGCTTAGCCTTCCAGGTCTGCTCCATGTCCACTCTGCCCCTGACAACTTGGACATCCAAAATTATGGCAGACCCATCGGGCTTAATGGCAACGATATCTGGCTTCTTTCCCTGGTCACTTGGCATATGATACCGTCTGTCTCTCTCCACTTCCCAGCCACATGGATGAAAATGCAGCTGCTATCTGCGTGGCAACCGCATCATGATAGCCACCATGAGTTTTGGACACTGCTGCACCTCATGATAGAGGTTTTCATTTTTAACCCGATAGGCATGGCTGAGGGTATCTACTACCCCACGGCTACCTCTGGAACACCTCACGGCGGTGGCTAGTGTGTCACATACACAAACCCATGTATATATATTATATATACAGATACTACCTGGTATAGTAACACAGTAGCAGTGTTGGTAAACTCATTTCTATGAGTTCCTTATGGTTAAGGAAGGCTAATGTAAGAATCATCTTGAAGTACATGGTATGTAAGAATCATTCTGAAGTAGATGGTATTTTAATGGATTATTATTATTCAGGTATGTCTTAGGAGCTGCCGCATCCAACTATCCCCTCATGCCTTTTCATTTGATGATTGCACTCTTTCTGGTGACTTGTTCCCTTGAAGAGAATTTTAGTCAGCATTGTAATACCTGCATCAAGAGACGTGTATCAATAATGAACAGAAAAACATTAGTTTCATTTCCAAAGTTTTCCATATTCACATTTTTGGAAGAATTGGTTAAAATTGTTTTTCATGGTCGATTATAAAGTTTCATTATTGAACTGATGATCCAAAATTTTTTGTGTAACATTAAATTTTGACAGTATTTTAGTAGTATGGAAAGATCGGTTAAAAAATGACGAGTAGTATCTGGATTTTGAAGGATGGCAAAATGGATCCGTATTGCAGGAAAACTTAGCTACTTTCAACGCTAGTCTCTAATTCAAGTCTCGTATTCAGAAGCGCAAAGGGAAGCGTCTGTAAGCTCGTAATGTGGATGGAGGTTAGCGTGGAGTGTGGTGTGGGAGGAGGGGAGAGGGGCTAAGTACTACACTAAAACTCCTTAGCCGTTCTAAAGTCTGGAGATGACCTAAATATGGCGCTAACGCCATTCCACCTGAGACAGCCCCGGGAACTTGGCTGTTAGCCCGACCTTCTCCTAGGGCCGTGAAACTCCTGTTAAACCGTCATGGGATATTTGAACGCACGCAAAACTCAGAGCGGAGTTGAAATAACAATATGTAACTCTGGGCGTGAAACCGCTATTACCAGGTGCCCTTTAAAAGGTGCAGGATATTAATAAGTAAAGGACGCGTTACAAGGGGACTTCACATCGACTTTAAATACGATTTTGGTGAATAGATCATGATTGTGGTTTTTATTTTCAATAACGAGCTTTTGTAACCGTATAGGCTTATAAAAGCCTTCGCAACTTTTTAAATTCCCCTTCGCGTTTCAAGGTGCGTAGATTAAAATTCCTCCGTACGGTCCATGAAATGCCTCAGATTTTATGTAAAATAGCTGCAAATTATTATATGTAGATGCGGATCTGAAAGGAAAGGGCGGGATGAGGGTGAAGAGTGGACTGGACATCTAGCACCGTGCTAGTAGCACGGAAGCCGTTGGCTTATTGTGCAGGGTGACGCAGATAAGTCGAGTGGATTTTAAATAGTCGCCAAGTCGTCAATGTTGAGGATATCGGTTGAAATTTTCAAAATGAGAAGTAACAATGGAAATTTATTACAGAAAATAATTTTCGTTAATTATGAAAGCCCAATAAATGTCTTCCTTCTTGGGTGATGCATTGTTGGAGTTGGTCCTTCACTTTTTGCATAGCTCGCTCATGCACAGTGATTCGAATGGATCGAATCTTCAATTCTTGAAGGGTGGGGGGTTAATTGGTGTACGTCCTGGCTTTTAAATGACCCCATTAAAAGAAATCACACACCGTGAGGTCTGGCGAGCTAGGGGTCCATTCCACATCTCCGTTAGATGCCCTGGGAACAGAGTGTGTACTGCCTGCATGGATGTTCTTGCCATGTGGGGAGTTGCGCCATCTTGCTGGAACCACATTGATGCAGTGTCGTAGTCGTTCTTCAAAGTTGTGGAATGAAGAATTCTTCAATCATTCGTCTTTATCGCTGAGAATTCACCGTAACTGCATGCCCAATTTCATTTCCAAAAAAAATTAAGGTCCAATTATTCCCAACTTGAAAACCCCACAACAAACTGTTACCTCTATCGCTGTAGTAGTTAATGGTGTAATTCCCGTGGATTAACGTCAACCCAATACCGGCAATTCTGCGTGCTGACGTAACCTCCTCTCTCGCCTCCACATCTTGGCATTCCTCTGGCACCTCTCGCCTCCACATCTTGTAACTGCATTCAAGATCAAAATACTTAGGCTGCCGCCAGGCACTCGTTCTAATTCCGACCTCCCGTTGAAAGGGCCCTGCAGCCCGACCGCCAACTTAACAGATTTTTCAAAATGATGAGCAAACGGGAGATCCAAAATTAACCCAAGTGGTCTCAATCGATTCACAGAACTAATTAATATGTGAATCCAACAAAAAAACTACCCTGTTACATCAATAAGTGTTTGAGATTCCGAATTTTTGATAAATTAAAATCCTTGAATATCAAAGTTGATTGATTACTGGCACACCCAGTATGGATGATGTATATTTAGCAAATATACATCTGTGAGCCTTGCTAAAGGAGTTTCGAAGGAAAGTTTCGGACGGCCGACATCAGGCGGGCAGATATTTTAAATTCCATTTCTGATACACTTATCTTGAAATGTAATCCAACGTAATGGAATCGGTGGTCTCACAGACTTTTGGAGATGAAACATAAGCAACGGAAAATCCAAAATTGGTTGTGTGTGATACGCCCCTCATCCCCTAAAACTCACCTATTATTTTACCCAAATTGGGGCAACACCGGGAAAACCAGCTATCATTTCTATATAAATATACTATATGTCTCTATGTATATGTTAGTGTGTCTGTATTTGCATATTTCATTCCGATCGACAGGATTGAGATAAAAACTTCGTTCTCTCCCAATCAGCGTTTTAAAAGAAGGGGTGCGTATAATGAAGGAAAATTTTTAAAGTGCTTCAATCAAATTTCGAAAATTGTACCTGGAAAAATTCACAAAAAACCGCAAAAAATTGTTAAATTTAGATTTTTAAGTATTTTTTTTTTAAACCACAGAAAACTGTTTTTTTAAGTAGAAAGAATTTCCAAAAAACAGTAAAAAAACTTCTCTTTTTTTAAATTGGAAATCTTTTTTTTTTTTTTTTTCAAGTTAAAAAACTTTGAAAAAATTAATCACGAACTGTTGATTTCAAAATTGAAGGTACAACTTATGCTTGGTACGTACTTGAATTCCAATAAATCTACTAAAATGATATAAACAAGGTGAAAAGAAAATCATTGTTTGATAGGTGAATAATTTTTAGGATAATTTTTTTAATTGTTGGTTAGTACAGATTGTCCTCGGATTTCAGCTCACTTTAACAATATTTTGGGAAATTCGATCATTCCGCATAACTGGGACATTTTTGTGATAGTGTAGAATGAGATCTCAATAGCGTATATAACACATGATATTATCAACCTCCATACCCATCCTCACATTGTCTCAAAAGAATCAAAACAAAGATAAAGTTCTAGAAACTAAACAATCGGCTGCCACGGAGCTCCAAATAATGTTCAACCCGGCACACGCTCAAAGCGCTTCATATCTCAAGGGTTTCTATATGGAAAAGTTGAAACAGACTAACAATAGAAAAGTTACTTACGGTATAATAACGTGGTGCCTTTTGTACGATTTCAGAATATCCAAAGCTTGGATCGACAAGCTACTATTATTTTACTAACTATATCGCACCTCGTTAGTAACTTGAGCCCACCATTTTTGAAGAACTGCACGTAAAGTCAACTACAAAAGGTTGAGAGGAGTTTTTCTATGGGCTTGCCAGAAAGCAGAAGTAATGTTTGTACAAGGGTTTCATATTCAAGCGTGCTTAGAGCATGCTAAAGATGATACGACCATGTTGAAATTCATGTTGGAATATTCAACTGCTCTTCCGCCACTACCTTCCAAATTTGAGCGAATTCGGATTACTAGAGCCTGGAAAATTGAATTGATTATTCCCCATGAGAGTTAATATTTCATTCATACAATGGCAGATGAATGTAAATTAGCAACGGTGGCATTTCAAGTGCCCCCAAGGACCTCAGGTGTTAAGAGCCTAAACAATCCGAGTTTAGGTTGTTTAAATAATTTTGTTCTTCTATGTTTCTCTTGAATTCCAATTGGAATATCCTCGTGAATATCTACGGAAATGATAACAATAACATTTAGTTTCAGAGACCTGCAGACGTTGATCCAGCTTAATAATACCTTCCCCACCGTTGACCATTCACACGAAAAAGTAGACACAACTTCGAGAAGGAGCTAATGAATACCTTCCAGTTGTAGGCCCATTAAGAATTAATTTTCGATTAAATCAATGATTTTGATAAGATAACGAAAAAGAAGAACCTTGTGAACCACCCAACTTTCAGAAGGGCCAATGAATAAATTCTGGTTCAAGGGCCATTGACAAGGAATTATCGATTATTATTAAGGAGTTACACGTTTGCGCATGCGCAGGCTGAATATCAATCTGTGTGTAATAAAACTTATAGAAAACTGTCTGCAGCCCAAGCTGTACATTCACTGGAATAGTTTTTAGACTATGACTTATATTCCGAACAACTTTTATTTCGTGTCTCTCTGTCTGTCTGTTACTTTGCGCGTCCTAAAATTCTTCTAACTTCAGGTAAGTGCGGGTTGCGCTCTAAATGGTCCATTCATTTCAGTTCATTGTTAAAAAAAATAATAATAGTAAAATAATAAAAATAGTTCGCTTTACGCATAGGTACGACAACGGAAAATCCACCTAGTATTATTTTCTCGGATCCAAGTGGGCCTATATCGCTCAAGTTCGGATAGTAGTCGGGGAAAACGGTTTATAAATTTCCTATAAAGTCCAGTGCGATAACATAATCAGTAGCTACTGCTTATACGCGATCGTGAAAAATCATCAACTCGGCAAGTATCTGGATCCCCGGATTTCGGATGAAGTTATCGGTTATTCTAAGAACGGTATCCATAAGGGTCTATAAGTCAATTACAAGGTAAGGAGACTCAGTGTTCAGCTGAATGGCCCTCGTGGCTAATTCAGCTCCTAATCGACCCACCGTGCTGAAATGTATTTGTGGACAAGGGAAACGTCGGTAGATGTGGGTATTTTGGTATTGTTTTTGGACAAAGGGACGAAAAAACGTTGGTTTTCACGGACTGACATTGAAGACGAAGTCATCCAACTATCTTTGGACATCTGGAAGTCAATTACATGGTAAGGAGACTCAGTGATTTGCTGAAAGGCCCTTGTGGATAATTTCGTACCTAATAATTCTACCAAGCCGAATCTAAAAGGAGCTCTTTTTATGGCACCTGGAATGGACATGTACGAGTCAGATAACGAACCACCGGCTAATTTCTAACGTTCTTTCTTCGTCTTCTTATTCGTTTCACAAAAACAGGGTAAAATGAAATTTTATTCTTCCCCTTCCTCTTTGTTGTCTGGTTTTCACATTCTGGAAATGAGCGAAGCGTGTCGCCTCGTAATATGACGACATATCCCAGGGCCTTCCAGCGTTCGGGGCGTTTTTCACGCTGATGTGCCCCTCGCTGAGACGTTGTCGAAGCATTCGAGGGCGAAAAGGCTCTCACGGGGGAAGGAAAATAATAAACCCACAGCATATTTCTCCAGTCGCGAACATCGGGGCCGATGGAGCCGCCGCTCACGCAAGAAACTCCGCTTCATCATTTACTCGCGGGGAAAAGGGAAGGGGAGAATCCCATCGGCCCTATTTAGCGGGAAAGGGGCTTATTAATGTCGCGGCCTGTGGGCCTCGGATGTATATCCGTAATAAACCGCGTGTAGCCGCTTTACCTTCCGTCTCCCTCGAGTACTAGCTAGGTACGAGTATCTTATCTTATCTGAAACCCTTAAAAGTACGCAGGTCTTGCAAGAAGATTTAATCACAGCACTGAAGGCTTCAGTTTTACTGTTCCTCTACTATAAAGCAAAGTGTCTTCACAAATGATTCTGGAACGGCGTAAAATTGGAATGAAAAGGCCGCCACCTGGTGTACGAAGGCTTATCTATATAAAGTTTCAGTCATGCAGCATCACCATCTGAGCTAATATTCACAGTGGCAACACACCATGGCAATGGCAAGAAAAGTGGACCGACGGGCAAAGAGGTAGGTGGATTGAGGAATCAAGGAGGCTGTGGAATTTCTTCAGTCTCGTTGTTCAATTCTGTTATCAGTTATAATTTGAATCAGGTGAGACATTTAAGGGTTGTCTTCTATACAAGATAAGGTGGACGACGCTTCAGGTCTGTGCTCAGTCTTCTCAGTTCCAAGAAACCATACCTGCATCTCACCAAAGCACTGCGGACTTGCATAACCCAAACATATCAGGCGAAGTAAGTGGTAACAACACCTTTCCAAAGCCCCTGTTGCTAATATTCAAACGATACTAATATACTTTATGGGTGTGAATAAACACACCCACTGCACCCCTGTAGTGCAGCCCCCCCCCCCCCTCCCGTGTTGTCCCTAAACGTGCGAGGAAATCAAAAATTATCGTTAAGAGTTCAAACGTATCACGTTCACTGCAGGACGTTTGTAGAACAAGTGTGTTTTGATATCTTAGCTGGCCCCCTATTTGACCAAGGATTATAAGTAAAGTAAAATTGCTTCTTGAAACTCGATCAAAAACATGCTTCAATAAGGGAATAAATGCTCATTAACTTCGCCAGTTAAATACATACGCACGATATGGCAGGAGAATTCCGCCTGCCGGGGGGTCACTCCAAAAATAATATTGATGGCATTACGAGGAAAAATAGTTGTCGCTCAGTTTTGTACAATGCTCAGGTGTGTACATTTACATTTTTATTTGGATTGGACAAACATTATAAGATGGTTTTGCAACATCAATAAAAGCATCATAATAATAATTGTCCAGTCACTGTGAGGACTATGATGCTGAGTCCGTCCAAACGCATTTGAACACGGGTCCGGGATGCGACCCCAGACATCTTGGGTGAGGACAGGCCTGAGTGGGTTTGCCATTGTCTTGGTGGAGGGAGGGTAATGCAACTTCTAGTCTTCTGTGCCATCAGAAGGCATCTCTCCTCCTCATTGCATTTCTGAGAGTCCTTCTCCAGGCCCCGAGACGCCAACTCAGCCAGGCATTACTACATTCCGGCGAGCAGTCGCCCTAAACAAGGACCATGAAGAATTCTCTTTCTTTTAGGACCCTGGTGGTCATCTTTTCCAGTATCATTAGAGGAAAGCCTGCCCGTTTCAGCTCAGCTATTGACATCTTGAACCATACACCTCGCCAGGTAACGGTTGCACTAATTACCTGAATCTGGGCAGATAGTACACTCGCTATCTATGCTCCTGCTTGGAGTAGTTGCTTAAGTGTGCTCATTTTCATCATCTATTATTAACAAAAATAAAGAAAGAATACAATTTGAAGAAAAGCTGTTAACTGGGCTACTAATTACCAACAGGGTATTCATTTTTTCAAACTCGAAGACAGAAATAAACTCATTGTGAACTCAATACTCGCAATATCATCATGGTCCTGGTAGCTCATTATAATTTGGCCTCATGAAATAGCGTTACCGACAGACGTTCGCGCATAACTTTTCAAGCTGGGCAAAAGCTGGGATCATCAATCTATAGTCCGGTCCTAGAATATTGCCCTCCAACCCTGCATTCTGGCGGAGAAAATGGAAATAATTTTCAACACGAAATTCTTCTTCGAAATTCGTTTTTTTGTTTTCCCTTGTCTAATGTTAACCATTTCTCCCATAACCGTACTCACATAGTGGATTCTCTTTAAAAGCACATAAACCAGTGTGGTTTGACGTTAGAATGAAAGCGGCGAGAGGAGCGGGGGTTACCCAAGATAGCCCGTTCTATTCAAGGAACGGCTGTTCAATGGCAACACCATTTTGCCGTCAGAGAGTGAAAACATGAAAAGTCAAAACCGAATTAATTACGTCATTCTATACCGTAAATAAATTCAAAAGCTTCCGTTAGACGAAGTGAAATTCGCCACTTAAACTTGACGCGGGGACACCGGCGGACATTGGGAACCGGCACCGTTGGTCAGGGGTTCGGCAAACAAATATTAATCATGGACGTCACTAATTGACCCGGGGAAGGCGCCTATGAATATTAAAGGACGACCTGAGGCCGGCAAACGAGCAGATGCCGATCGATGAGGCGAGTCTGTTTGCGAGTTGACGCTTCCCAGTGACGAGCTGACGGGGAACGTGATTTATTCAGAGTCGATTTGTACTGAACGATTGACCTCACGACTCCGTGTAAGAACTAAAAGCCGCTTTTTAATTGAGTGGTGGCACGTTGTCGGCGAAGAGATCGGATTGCGTCAAATTTGACATTTCGATGGTGAATTAGCGATTCAATAAAACGGAAACTGGAAAATGATGGCAATAATTTGAAGAAAAAAACGGAAAGCTATCGATGAAGCTGCAAATAAGCAGAACAAACAATAAAAATTGCTTCGCAATTGAGGATTGGATTCGGGAATCAAGTCATATCATAAACGCTGTCACTTCTGACATAAGGGTTCATCATTTTTTGAAGAAGGCGCGATTGTTCTTGTCATTCTGAGGTTTGTTATGTCGATTTTGGGTTCAGAAATTGAAATTGTTTGCTAAGGGCGAATATCTGCGGATCTTAAATCTATACCAATCAATTTTTCTTCCAAAATTACTAGTAAATGACAGTCTACTTGCCTATGTCAGTAAAAACCCCGAAACCCCACTCCTGGTTCATTATTCCCAATAATGAGCCTTTGTGACAGCATAGCAAAAACTGTTTTTAACCGATTTTATGTTTCAATTACGCAATCATTCCGCCGTACGGTCCATAAAAGGCCTTAAATAAAATTCATTATTTGCCGAAGTTTGTCGAAATTCGCCATGTTAATTGAGAACCGTTTGAACCGGTTATTTGTGGACGTCAAAAATCAAACCTTCGGGGAACCGCCTAGAAAAACGGAGTGGGGGTCATTTCCTGGCGGCAAACGAGCAATGCCGATCGATGAGGCTTGTACCTGTTGCTAGAGTTGACGCTTCCCAGGGAGCTGTGGGGATTCCGATTTGGGTCATCCCGATTGACCTCACGACTTAACCGTTGGAACTAAAAGCCGCTTTTTAATTGAGCGGTGGCACGTTGTCAGCGAAGAGATCGGATTGCGTCAAATTTGACATTTCGATGGTGAATTAGCAATTCAATAAAACGGAAACTTAAAATGATGGACAATTTTGATAGAAAAAAACGTTCATCGATTAGAAGCTTGGTTATAATGACAGAAACTTCAAACAAAAAAATAACCATGCAATTTTGAGGATTGGATTCCAAGGATCATAAACATAAACGCTCTCACTTCTGACATTTCATCATTTTTTGAAGAAGGCGCGATTATTCTTGTCACAGGTTTGTTGTGTCGATTTTGGGTTCAGAAATTGAAATTGTTTGCTAAGAGCGAATATCTACGGATCTTAAATCTATACCAATCAATTTTTCTTCCAAAATTACTGGTACATGACACTCCACTTGCCCATGTCAGTAAAAACCCCGAAACCCCACTCTTGGTTCATTATTCCCAACAATCAGTATAGCAAAAACTGTTTATAACCCAAAAAACTTTGTCACTTTATGTTTCAGGTGCTTAGATTCAACTTCTGCAATGGCGTCCGCCGTACGGTCCATAAAAGGCCTTAAGGCCGCTACTAACGATCGAAAATGTTGGACAAACATGGTTTGCCAAACTCGTTTGTCGAACATATTTGACGGTTTCATGTTTGAGGATTTGAGAACCGTTTGAACATTATTCGTCAATGGCAAAAAAATCGTTGAAAAACATGAGGTTCGACAAACAAATGTTATAGCGTCGGTGCGCTTCAAAAATCAAACCTTCAAACCGCCTAGAAAAACGGTGGTAGTGGGGGTCATTTCCATGGCGAAATAACTGTTGATAACTTCTAATCTTCATAGCTTGTACCTGTTGCTAGAAATTGCGGGTTGTGGTAAATCTTCCGTGGGGTCATCCCTCCAAGAGGTTAACTTGGCTGAAAGTTGTTCTTTCAAACAGCCATTCTTTCGCCCATAACAATCTGTTTTTCCTGAGCTCTGCTTTTGCTGCTTCATTTCCGATGAAGCAATACAAAAAACTTGGATGGGTTATATCCCTCCTCACCCAAATTGGACAATGTTTCATCAAGAAAGAAAGAAAGTACTGAACGTTGATGAAGCTTGATGGTGTGTTTGAAGGTTGGTTAAGGCGTGTGGGTATGACGTCAAACTTCATACATGTTTGACGAAGATGTTTCTCTAACCATGTTTGATCGTGCGCAGTGGCCTTCAGAATTGAAAAAATCCGCTCTTTCGATCATGGATTCCATTTGGGGTTCAGCTGGTGCTAACTTCTACCCAACCCGATCGCTTCACACCCATGAATGCTACGTGATAAGGGTTAAAAACTAGTAAAAAAACTTGCCAAAAACAAGGTGTTTCGAGGTTTTTAATTATGATCGGAGATCTTTCTACAGATGTTAACAAAACATCTAAGCATTGAATCAAAGAATCACAAAAGTTGTAGGACAAATCGACTTAAATGTAAACTCGCACATATGCATCCCAAATTTACATGTTTGTGATTGTTGAGTCAAAGGAAGAAACTGCAAGACAGCTCTTTCAATTTTTGGTTGCGAGAAAGAGCAATTCTTCATATCCCAACGATTTTTTTAAGCGAAGTTTGCACTCTGAAACTCATGAGATGATATCCCAAGAAGGTGACAAAAACATATCCGCAGCCAGCTACTGGGATAAAATAGGTGAAAAATCACTTTCAAGCGATTCTGCAACATTGTGCGCCCCTCCGGTTTAGCCCATTGCCAACTGCTCTGTACCTGGAACTTTTATCGAAGACAAGTAGCAGTCGTTCCAAGCCACTTTGGTATCACGTCCTAGAGAACGGTTCCAGCTGGGCCATCATACCTCTTTACTCTAGGTAGTTGTCACCCAGCAACATCGCTTTCGTTGTCCTTGGACTGTCGAGTGAGGATGATTGGTTTCGGACGAGGCGAAATCACGCTCACTTTATCAGAGTTTATTGCGAAAACAAGACGAAGGTCAGGTCATCAAGAGATAGTTTTACAAATTATTCCCGAGCGGCTGCCAGTTCGCCCTGCATAAACAATGAGACGACGGGTTCCTCCCACGCTCAATCAACGCGCATCTCCATCACCTCGTTGGTCGGTTGGGTTTACTGATTGACGCTGGTTCGGCGCACATATCGAAAAAAAACGACCTATTAAGGTGAACACAATTGGTTTACGGGCCTACGTTGAAAATAATTCCACACCGTTAATCACCTTTGTGGGCTCGAAAAACAGAGCTTAGGACCGGTTTCACTAAAGTTTTTAATCAACGTTTACTGAATAAATTGGAGATATCAGAAGGTAATCAAAGGTGCGCGGTTTCACAAACTTCGGTTCAAATAAATCAATGACCAAATAGCTAAATCGACGATCAAAACGAACCGACCAAATATTGATGGTTATCGTCCTAATCGATTAAAACGAGTTATTTACTCCATTTTTCATTACATTCCGAAATTCTGTTTTTCTGAGTTAACATCCAATGTGATACTTTCGCTATTTTTTCGTTAGTTATACACAGGATGTCCTACTTAAGAGTGGACATCCGGCTGGTGGTGGATTCTACTAGTAATTTTTGACAATAAGTGCCTTTCGAAATATTTTTGTGGAGCCTTATTTCCGAATTATTCAAGGTTTGAGATTCGCTTCTTGTTTACGACTTTCCGTCACGATCGCATTCTGCCATAACGTTCTCATTTTCCAACGAATTTCAAATCTGAAGATACCGTTGGAAGGAGCTAAAGTTTTTATTTCCATTTAAAATTTCTTTTTTCATGAGACATAGGGCCGCATAGACGCGTAAATCCAGGCCTGTTTCCACTCCTCTCGCTGCTATAGGCATCGGCTTACTAGTTCTCCCAGGTCCACCAGACAAACTTAGTTGAGCTCCGTCCATCAGTTTCTCGCTCATAATTTGTCTCTCATGTTAGTACCTACCTACTTGTTGATTCAATATATCTGGTAGTTCTACTACAATCAACAAACTGTTTCATTCATACGTGTTCGTAAATGTTCTTCGTTAAATGTGTGTCCGACTACACCATACGATTTATTGTAATTACCTCGTCAATTGGTCTTAGAATCCTAGTTATGATTATGTGTCCTCCAATAATAGTATTCCACTCAATTCTACCTACCCGAACTAGTAGAGTTTGGAAGAAAGAAAAAGAAAACGTTTGGCTATCAGGAACTTCTTAGAAGCCAAGGATTCGGGAGTTTCTTAGAACAGACCCCAAGATTCTAATAATAAACGAGTGAACTAACTTCGAACTAACACAACAGTCAGTTTGAAGGAGTCACTAACTAGAAGAATATAAAGAGTTCTAAGAGAAGTTGAGAAAGGGAGGTATTTTATGCAGCTAATAATACTTATTCCAACATTCAACTGACCTCTGTGAGGTGATGGAATGGTGTAGTTGCCCCTTCCAATAAGCTAAGTGCGGATTTCATGCTCAGAGGAAGACCCAGACGCTTGAAAACGTCAGATTCATCTCCCAAGGCGACGGATTCTCAAATCAGGAAGGGCCGACGACCCATATCCATCACACCTCTTAGTAATCTAACCGTTGTTATGAAAACAGTAGTTCTTGAGTTCAAAATCGCCATCTGAGCTCCGGAGCCCGACAAGATTACAGAGAAGTCCTCTCCTAGTGGAGCATTTAAGTCGAAAAAAGAGGAAAACCACGATTTGACAATAACTAGAATATTGTCTCACTTGTGGCACTTGAAGGGGTTACTTCCATGTAATCAAGGCCGTACCCAGGATAAAAACCAGGAGGGGATGAAGCTATGGTTACTACAAGAGTTTACCATAGAATACACGGATGAAAGCAAAATATTAATAATAATTAAACATAATTTTCAGTGGAGTATGTAAGTATATGTTGATGTTTCAAGAATTGTAAAATTTGTAAACTTTAGTTAACAACTGAGATTATTCAAATGAATCACGCCAATTTTCCAACCATAACGCTTATGGGTGTGAGGTCCGTAAGGGTGTATGTCCCAAAACCCTCTGAATCCCCTATTTGCGTACCCATTTTCCCCATAGTACCCATGGTTGAAGAGATGCGGGTGCCAAAAGTTATACCGCTCACTCTTGAGGTATAAGGGCTATAATATAGAAATTGCAGGCTTCTCGGAGTGTTTTTGAACTTTTTCGACCTAAACCCACAGGCTCAAAACACTTTGTGAATGAGGGAGATATTTTATGCAGCTAATGTTAATACTTATTCGAACATTCAACTAACCTCACAGTAATCTTACCTTATGAAGCAGTAGTTCTTGAATTTAAAATCACCATCTGAGCTCCGGAGCCCCACAAGAATGAACAGAAGTCCTCTTCTAGTGAAGCATTTACGCGATTAAACTATTAGTTTTGACCGAATAACGGATGAGAGATCTCACTTTGTTCGAACGCGGATTCCGGAAGAAGTTCATACACACGAATAAACATTCCTTTTGCAACACACAGTAGTTATTAGAACCTTCGCAATGATATTGTGCCACTATTACTCCGTAATGGATTATGGAGTTACGGTGTCCATACATCATCCCCAGCCCCGTAGAGAGGGGGGAGGCACTGGACCGGGTGTCCCAGGGCCTTTGTAAGGGGGGCCGCATTTTTTTGGAGAAATTATTTTTATTATTATTTGTTTATATATTTTATTTTTTATTTTTGTAAAAAAAAATTTTATAGGAGTGTCAAAATGCGATCATTCTCCTTTAATTTTCCTCTGTCTAGAAATTGCCTTAATAATTGATTACGGTACATGGATACAGTAGTTCGTAGATTTTTTTTGCTTTCTTTCTTTTATTGGTCCCAGATTAATTTTGCCCCTGGGCCCAGATTCTGTCTCTTAGGTCCTGATCATACCAATACGGCTAACATCAGTAGCAGCTGGTCTGTCAGTGACAATCCCAGTGAGAATCTTCCATGAGATGGGTCGTTTACAACCCTTTAGTTGAGCATTGAAGTTTACGTGTTTAAACCTCTCATGCTATAGGCATTGGCTTTCTAGTTCTCCCAGGTCCACCAGACAAACTTAGTTGAGTTTCCCACCATCAGTTTCTAGCTCATAATTTGTCTTTGATGTTAGTACCAACAATATATCAAGTACATCATTCAATATATCTAGTACATACATATACTCAACAAACTGTTTCATTCATACTTCTGTTCGCAAATACTCTTCATTAACCCTCGAGCCGTTAATCCGTCACTTGATATTTTCTTACCCCTCCCCCCTCTATTCTTCTTGCACGACCAGAGCTACCTTCAGTGTGAAAATATAGCTTCTGAGGTGAAACTTTACTCTTTTCGGACACTCCTGACCCGACGCGAGTGCTCACGTTTCCCATCTGGTTTAGTAAGTTTTGGATTAATTAGAGCGCTTGTAGTGAATATTCTGCCAAGGAACGTCACAGGGATAAATTTGAAAATCATCTTCAAATGTAATAACGACCAAAATGTACTCCACTCGAATTTCCAAAAAAAAACTTGGCACATCAAATTGTTCGCGTTAGCATCATACAACTCTCCCTGAATCCTCAACTGCTGAATGTATTGAAAAGGAGGACAAGCACTTATTTTGAAACGATAGGATTCCTTGTTATGAATACCGGTGATCCTGCTGACACTCAAAACCGGGCTGGAGAACTATCAGGTAAAAAAAACAAAAAGATGTCATTCTGAGTACAAAAGACAAAAGTACCCTCAACGTTGCGAAAAGTGCAAAAACCATACTGAATTGGTGCACGCAAGTCAAATTCGCACTAAGTGTTACAGAAGTGACCTCCAAAACCGTGGAAACGGAAATACACATGAATAAGTATGATGTGCATATTCACTTTTTTCTATTCATAAGTTTTGTTCTGTTAGTTGTGCCGTAGACACCTCCATATTTCGTGAATGCTGCCTGCAAAGAGCGTTTTATGTTTTGCATTATATCATGTACACATTCATTTTTCTCAGTCAAGACGACCGTTTTCCTTTTAGTCAGGACCAACTAAGTGTGGAAAAAAGTAGGAGTCATCCTGATAACAAGTTTTTTGGTATTGTACGGCCTACGAAAAGTCCCTATTTTGCAGGTTTGCATCTTAGGAGAATCTCTTGGGCACTAAATATTGTGTGTGTGATTATATTCTTATTTCTTTTATTTTTTGAATAAAGTTTGGTACATTTCGTAGCTGTGTATGTGTTCCTGTCTCAAAATTCCACGCGAGTGCTCAAGTGGTTAAATGTGTGTATGACTGCTTCATGCGGTTTATTGCAATTACCTCGTCAGTTTGTGCTAGAATCCTAGTTACGCCTTGTGTGTCCTGCAATATAATATTCAATTTTATCCACCCGAAATAGTAGAGTTTGGGAAAAAGAAGAAGAAAACGTTTAATTTTCGGGAACCTGATTCTTGAAGAAGCAAGGGTTCGGGTTTTAGTATCTTAGCACACATCCCAGGACTCCAGTTAGAAACAAGTAAGGGTTGAAAACTAACACAACAGTCAGTTTGAGGGAGTGAATAAATAGAACATCAAGATTTGCTAGTGAGATATTTTGTGCAGCTAATGTTAATACTTATTCGAACCCTCAACTAACCTCTTAGTAATCTTACCGTTGTGATGAAGCAGTAGTTCTTGAATTCAAAATCACCATCTGAACCCCGGAGCTGTATAAGATCGAAGAGTACTCTTCTAGTGAAGTATTTACGCGACTAAACTATCAGTTTTGACCGAATAACCGATGAGATGAGAGCACTCACTTCGCTCAAACGCGGTTTACGGAAGAAGTTTATTCTTACGATCATTTCAATCGCAGTCACAGAGTAGTTATTTGAATCTTCGCAATGTTACTGTACCGCTATAACTCCCTAATGGGTTATGGAGTTACGGGTTCCAAGGAAAATTATTATACCCGGGGCCAAGGGGAGAAAATCCGAGCCCGGGGGCAAAATTCTGGGGCCGTTAAAAAAAAAATAAAAATAAAAAATAAAATAAATAAAAATAAAAAATCTACGAACTACTGTAATTATGTACCGTAATAAATTGTAAGCCATTTTGAGGGAGGAAAATTAAGTCCTCCTCTCCTTCCCCCTTTTTTCACAAAACAAAATTCTCAATAAAATCAGGCCCCTTGTAACGAAGCCCGGCCCCAGAGACATCGGGTCCAGTGCCCCCCTCTCTAATAATATGATCACACATCCTACCAAAACAGCTTATATCATAGGCAACTGGTCTATCAGTGACAATACCAGTTGGATTCTCGCATCAGTTAGGTCGTTTACAACCCTTCCGTTAAGCCTAGAAAGTTTACGTGCTACTCTAACTGCTATAGGCATTGGCTTTTTAGTTCTCCCAGATCTCCCAACTTAGGTAAGTTTCAACCCATCAGTTTCTCGCTCATAATTTGTCTCTGATGTTAGTACCTACTTGTTGATTGAATATATCTAGTAGTTCTACTATAATAAAAAAAAATGTTTCAATCATACGTGTTCGTAAACGCTCTTCATTAAACGTTTGTATGACTGCTCATCATACGATTTATTGCAATTACTTCGTCAGTTTGTCCTAGAATCCATAGTAATATTCCATTCAATTTTATCCACTTAAACTAGTAGAATTTGGGGAACAGAAGAAGAAGAATTTGGTTTTCAGGAACAAAATTCTTTAAGAACCAAGGATTCGGGTTACAGTATCTTGGCACAAATTCCAGGATACTAGTTAGATAGTAAGGGTTGAAAACTAACACAACAGTCAGTTTGAAGGAGTGATCAACAAGATTTCCTAGTGAAGTGAATAATACTTATTCAAACCCTCTTAGTAATCTTACCGGTGGGATGAAGTAGTAGTTCATGAGTTCAAAATCACCATCTGAGCACCGGAGGACGACAAACGAATTCACTAAACATTTAGTCCAAGCCTTATAAAATAACATTTTTATATATTATATAAGGATACCCACGCTGAAAAATATAGTTACTATCAGACATAGTTAACAGGTTAATGAGTAAAACCTTCAGGTAACTTAATTTACTAGTAAGTATTTAGGTGGGTAACTCAGCCTTCCTGAATAAATGAGCGAGATCCGTTACCATAGAGGAAAGAAAATTCGGATGACATAATTCTGGATACTAGCGGAACATTGGATCACAGGTAGGTTAGTAGGGAAGTAACTACAAATGATAATCACACCATCAAAGGAAACAGTTGATTGATTGATCTGATTTACGAAACAGTACACAGCAGTACGGAAAGAGAGTAGGAAAACAGCAGGGAAAAGAGAAGGTGATCGTGGTACCTAGGTGATGGTATAGCTACCAAGATGGATGCGAAGCTCCAGCGCAACCCGTGGAGGTCGGGGTAGTAGCGCTGTCCCGGAAATTTACGTCTAGTAATACAAAAAGGCGGCCATGTTAAGTACAACCAATTTGAAGGAATCTGACAGATTTCAATACTCATGGAACTCATTTTTTCTGAAGCGGCAATGAATATAGAGAGCTTAGAAGGTTGTCTGGGATAACCTATGGGAACTTAGCGGCAGATGGTACTTAACTTTTTGGCTTAAGGACTTGAAAAATTACTGATTTCAATACTAATCAAACTTATTTTTTCTAAAAGTGGAATGAATATAGTAAAGTTGTCAGCAGTTATAGAACCACTGGGAACTCACCAGCAGATTAGTGTAAAGGTAGTTGCGTTTTTGAACTTTGGTTTCTTATTCAATAATAAACCATTGTAATCCTCAAGAAAAAAAAAATGCTAATGCCTAAAATTTCATATTTACGTTTCAACCTGTAGAATCCGTATCAGCAATGAAAAATTTTCCGTCCGTCCGCCGTACGCACGATATCTCCAAAATGGCTGGAGCAAAAGATCTGAAATTTTCAGGAAAAATCCATCTTGGCCCGACGACGCCCCAATTTTTGAGCCAGCTCTCTCACTCAATTTAAAGTGCCCTTTAAGGGTTGTCAAAGTTTTGTAAAATCCATTAGAAACCTCAAAACAAGTCCAAGGGCATGAATGTAAACTTATTTCAAGGACATACCGTCAGGAATCGATATATGCCACAGGCAAAGGTCCGTAGGTCAAACCATTCCCGATGTATGGCCCGATTTATGGTGCCAACATTTGCGTTTTTTCGTTTATTATTGTTTGTTCGTAACCTAGTGATGTCCGGCAGATAGCGTCGAGTTGTAGTGAATGTGGATACTGGAGTGATAGCCGATGTGAATACTTGTAGTAAAGTTAGTAGCTATTCGGGTTGAAGCATTCTGATATGCATGAAACGCTGATAATATATAGGTAAATATTATTCAATATTATTACTGGGGTTTATTATTCAATATTATTACTGGGGTAAATAAGTATTCTTTCACTGGGGTTTACTAAGCTTCGGAGTGTGCGTGTTTTACAGGTGATAGAACTATTGAATTTCAGGAGATATGCATAGAGCACGTAAATCTGTTCTCAACCAAAATACATATTTGGATTGATCAGTTGATCATTTTTGTGCCTCCTCTACATCTGTCTACCTTTGGCTAATCGTTTAAATTTAGATTTGAAGTTTTAACGCAATACGAGTGCTAAAGGACTTGATAACCAATTATGAACTTTATTGTGGGGGGGGGGGGGGTATTGAGGTAATAAAAAAACTTAAGAACGGGGTTTATTATTCAATTGGCTTGCGTTCAAAATTACTGATTTTTCAAGGATAGGGCGATTATTGAATTTCGGAGAATAAATGAATGAATTTCATGGAGCACGTAAATCTTTCTCGACCAAAATACCTATTTGGATTGATCAGTTGATCAGATTTGTGTGCCTCCTGAAATTCAATAATCGCCCTATCCGGTGAAACACGCACAGCAAATTTAGTGAAATAAATCATGAACGCAAGTAATAATAAACCCCAGTTTTTGAACTTTTTTATTATCGTGATAACCCATCATGATCATTAACATAGGCTACATGTACATATATATGCCTATATATAGCCTTGTATACAACCTGTAATGTTTTCTACATTAAACGAAGAACCAAGTTTCATGAGTATAGAAATCAGTCAGATTTCTCCAAATTTTGTAATTTTTGTACAAATTTTGTCATCAGGTTTCTCCAAATTTTTTACTTTTTGTACAAATTTGTACTCACTTAACACGGCCGAAATTTTGTATTCCATTAGATTCGACATGGGAGACAACAATTTATTCGCTCAGTGGATGGGATAGTTTGGTTTTATATATGCAACACAAATAATTAAATCAGTCATGTTTTTGACCCTGGGCTCCTGGACTATGTTGGAAATTCCATTTTATTGGTTATTTTGGCTGATCGTGGTAAAAAATGAGCCACAGAGGTTTGTTGTTGGTACTCGGGGACGAGTTAGACGAGAATGATGCAGATTTTACTATTCGGATTTCAAGCTCGACGACATTGATTTCGGCAAAAATATTTAAAACCCCCATTGTTACGGTCACTTTTTCTAGTTTAGATTAAAAAATAGTGCTGAAAGTGCAAAGTTGCACTAGGATAACATAATATGTTATTATGCACTAGGCGGAATATTCTTACCTGCACAACTCGTTCTGGTGTATCTTTTTTTGCAATTTTCGGATTTCGGTTCACGTTTTCGACTACGCGAAGCGGGGGCTTCCCCGCTCATATCGATATATTATACCTACAAGAACAGTAACAAACGAACCATGAGCATAAACACTATTAACGAAAACAGGAAAGAAGTAAAGTATGTAAAGCAAACCGTAATCGAACAAAACTGGGAATAGAACGGAGATAGAAACGGCCGTCCGTTAAGTTATCACTCTTATCTCTTCATCATGTACATTTTGCGGGCAAATACCTTCTTCATGTCGTATAAATCAACGTTCAAACTTTCCGGGACATATGCCTTCTATGCATGATGGGGTAGGTAACTGCAACTGCCTAACATTTCTGCAGGTTGGGGCAGTTCTGGCAGACAATGCAGACA
This sequence comes from Creontiades dilutus, assembly GCA_031894815.1. Taxonomy (NCBI): domain Eukaryota; kingdom Metazoa; phylum Arthropoda; class Insecta; order Hemiptera; family Miridae; genus Creontiades; species Creontiades dilutus. The sequence continues at coordinate 154,977 of JAVIWC010001268.1, read as the reverse complement.
ACAATTTATTCGCTCAGTGGGTGGGATACTTTGGTTTTATATATGCGACGCAAATGATGAAATAAGTCGTGTTTTGGCCCTGGGCTCTAGACTACATTGGGCATTTCGTTTTATTGGTTATTTTGGCTAATCGTGGTAAAAAATGGGCCACAGAGGTTTGATTAGTTCATTGGTACTCGAGGACGAGTTTGACAAGAATGGTGCAGTTTTCACTATTCGGATTTCAAACTCGACGATATTGATTTCGTCAAAAATATTTAAAAACTTCATTGTAACAGTCACTTTTTCTAGTTTTAATTTAAAAAATAGTGCTTAAAGTGTCAAAAAGTGTGCTGAAAGTGAGGACGTATCACTAAATTACCTCAATTATCGGATTGTTTACAGTATAATCCCAAAAGATATGAACTAGGCGGAATATTCTTACCTGCACAACACGCTTCTGGTATTTCTTTTTTCGCGATTTTCAAATTTCGGTTAATGCTTTCGACTACGCGAAGCGCGGGCTTCCCCGTTCATGTTTAGGCTATATGTACCTACAAGAACAGCAAAAAACGAACTATGAACATAAAAAACACTATTAACGAAAACAGAAAAGAAGTAAAGTTAGTAAATTCAGCCGTAATCGAACCAAACTAGGAGTAGAACGAAGATAGAAGCGATGGTTGGTTAAGTTATCACTCTCATCTCGATATCAATTAAAGTTTGGGAGTTGCGAGTTTGACGAGAATGATGCAGAATATACTATTCGAATTTGAAGCTCGACGTCATTGATTTCGAGGAAAATACTGGAAAACCCCATAACGGCCACTTTCCATGGTTTTAATTAAAAAAATAGTAGTGGGTGTAGGTAGTGGGGTGACCACATTCACTTTGAATCTTTTGTTTGAAGCGTATTATTTCTTCGTATTCGATTAGATACGTTTCGTCCTGCAGCGAGGACTTCTTCAGTCTACAACTTACTATGTCATAAATATAAGTAGAATTTAGGCATTGACATCGTGGGGCCACCACACTTTCTTCACACATCTCTTCAGTTGTTTATTACTTGAGGCTTATGCAGGTAAGTGAAGTTGCAAAAATATTCTCTCATCCTTTTCATACATACAAAATGTCATGATTGAAAACTTCGTTGGTATCAATTTTGACAAAAAGGCAATTAATTTTGACATTTCATGTCTTTGCTATGGCACACAACCAAATTGTCGTTATGTCACGTTACGTTACGGAACGAAATATGCTCAATGATTATTATGATTCGTAGAAGTGAGGTAGGTAGGTACCTATATGATTATAGCTGAAATTTGGCTATATGATTATTATGATTTGGCTGGTAGCCTCCTTAGGACGTGAACAATAAGGTGTACAGGGTCTTGATCAGCAGAGTGGCTACTGAAGCTAACTTCTTTCCTATCAACCGTAGGAAGCTGAAATTTGTCTCGTTAGGACATGAACAACAACGCTACTGGAGTAGGTGATGTAGTCTGGCTCGAATACACAGAAGAAAATGTCCCAATGTGTTGCAGACTCGTATGCAAGCATTTATGATTCTTAGAAGTGAGGTAGTTAGGTACCTATATGATTATAGCTGAAATTTGGCTATATGATTATTATGATTTGGCTGGTAGCCTCCTTAGGACGTGAACAATAAGGTGCAGAGGGTCTTGATCAGCAGAGTGGCTCCTGAAGCTAACTTCTTTCCTATCAACTGTGGAAAGCTGAAATTTGGCTGGTAGCCTCCTTAGGACATGATCAATAAGGTGTACAGGGTCTTGATCAGCAGAGTGGCTCCTGAAGCTAACTTCTTCCCTATCAATCGTAGGAAGCTGAAATTTGGCTGGTAGCCTCCTTAGGACGTGAACAATAAGTTGTACAGGGTACAAGTGGTACATACCGTTCTTTTACTACCCACGACGATATATGTATGGATGTAAATAATAAATAAAAATATGAGTTTAATTTTTGTTTTCTTTATACTGAAAAAAATGTAATTCACAGAGGAAGACAAGATTGCTAGAAGATGGAAGGGAAGAAGGAGGGAGGGGAAAGACATGAAATGTCCTAATGCGTTGCAGACCTGTATGCAAGAATTTTCCCTTTCTGCTATAAAATACAAATTCATCGTTTATCAACCAATTTTTACTTGCATCTCTCCTCTCTTCCCTTTTAGTCATTCATAATAGAATTGTAATAATTAACGCAGTTGATACCAACGAAGTTTTCAATCATGACATTTTGTATGTATGAAAAGAATGAGAGAATATTTTTACAACTTCACTTACCTGCATAAGCCTCAAGTAATAAACAACTGAAGAGATGTGTGGTGGCACCACGACGTCAATGCCTAAATTCTACTTATATTTATGACATAGTAAGTTGTAGACTGAAGAAGTCCTCGCTGCAGGACGAAACGTATCTAATCGAATACGAAGAAATAAATACGCTTCAAACAAAAGATTCAAAATTAAAAAAATAGTGCTTAAAGTGACAAAATTGAAAGTAAGGACGTATCACTAAATTATCTCAATTATCGGATTCTTTATAGCATAATCCCACAAGATATGTAGGAAGCGGAATATTCTTACCTGCACAACTCGTTCTGGTGTTTCTTTTTTTGCAATTTTCGAATTTCGGTTCACGTTTTCGACTACGCGAAGCGGGGGCTTCCCCGTTTATGTTTTGGCGATATATGTATACCTACAAGAAAGGTCACAAACGAACTATGAACATAAACAACACTATTCACGAAAACAGAAAAGAAGTAAAGTTAGTAAATTAAGCCGTAATAGAACAAAAAGTGGAAGAGAACGAAAATAGAAACGGTTGTAGTTTATTATCACTCTCATCTCGTTATCACTTACATTTTGCGGTCAAATACCTTCTTCATGTCGTATAAATCAACGTTCAAACTTCCCGGGACAAATGCCTTTTATGCATGATGGGTTAACATTGTTGGAGATTGGGGCAGTTTTGGCAGATGAATTCTCTCAATGGATGGGATACTTTGGTTTTATATATGCGTCACAAATAATGAAATAAGTCGCCTTTTTTTTTTTTTTTTTTTTTTTTTAAAATCACAAATAATGAAAAAAATCCTGCCTTAGCTGCTGCCATTTTGGGCATATAAAGTGTGTGCTCTACATCATCGTCCCCCATCCGGCAGTACACACACCTTGCCTTGGGAGTCTTCCCTATTTTCTTTAGGAACGATCGATAATAACCATGCCCCGTGTTTTTGAAAGGTCAAAAACAATATTATTGGGCATTTCGTTTTATTGGGTTTTTTGGATAATCGTGGTAAAAAGTGAGCCACAGAGGATTGATAGGGCATTGGTACTCGAGGACGAGTTTGACAAGAATGATGCAAATTTTACTATTCAGATTTCAAGCTCGACGATATTGATTTCGTCAATAATATTGAAAACCCCATCGTAACCGTCATTTTTTGTCATGGCTCCCACAATTTTATGCCACGGCTTATCACTAAATTATCTCAATTATCAGATTCTTTATAGCATAATCCCACAAGATAAGCACTAGGCGGAATATTCTTACCCGGAGAACACGCTCTGGTATTTCTTTCTTCGCAATTTTCAAATTTCGGTTCACGCTTTCGACTACGCGAAGCGGGGGCTTCCCCGTTCATAATTGGCCTATATAGGTATACCAACAATAATATTAATAAACGAACTATGAAAATAAACAACATTATTAGCGAAACAGAAAAGAAGTAAATTGAGAGAAGTAGTACAGAGAAGCAAGTCGTAATCGAACAAAACTAGGAATAGAACGGAAATAGAAACGGACGTCCGTTACGTTATCACTGTCATTTTGTTATCACCAACATTTAGCGCGTAATACCTTCTTCATGTCATACACAACTACGTTAAAACTTTAAATCGACGTTTTATGCAAAGGCTGTAAATCAATATTTACTGGTAACAGTGAAACCATTGATTACCTTGATGAAACTCGTTTGTTTTAATCAACATTCAAACTGTGGTTCCATGAAACAACCAATTTTTAGAGATTGCATGTGAAAATGCTTCTTGAAGCAGTAAATAGCAATATTTCAAAATACACTGCCAAGGAGATGGCAGAGCAGCTTCCTCGTCACAATCAAAGTGACACCATTATAAAATAGACAATGAAGAAACCTTCAGATGAAAGATGTTGATGTAATTGGCCAAACTTCATAAAAATTCGTTGTGACATTTCACAGACTGAAGTAAATATTAGCACTTGCGATGTAACGTGATTAGAAATCAAAAATCTGTTTAATCGTTCGTGTGTGACAGCAAGCCGGAAAATGTAAGGGTCAGTTTCACTATCCCAGGCCCTCCCCAAGTAGGCACTTATAGATGTTTAATGACAGCAAAAATACGTCAGGCATCAGGAAATCAATAAGGTAAAAATATAAAGAGCATAGTCAAAAATTACGGCTGCTTCAAGAATTTCACGTTAGCGCATGCGCAGAGCGTACCGCTGATTATATTAAGATGAAATTCCTATGGAATCTCACGAGACCTTATCGGCACAATCCCTCAAAATTCGAGCTAAATTAATTGAAAAATGTGGAAATTACGGCAGTTTCAAGAATTTCAAGTAAGCGCATGGGACCTCAAGAGACCTTATCCGCATAATCCCTCAAAATCTGAGCTAAATTCATTGAAAATTGTGGAAGTTATGGCGGACAGACAGACCGACAGACACGGAACCAAATTTGTTCAGTAGGCTATGAAACGCAAAATGCGAGTGGAAATTTTGAATTCGGACAACAAAAATCTTTTGGCTCCCGAAAGTGAACACAAGGCCTCCGCTGTTTCGCAGACTCTGAAGCAAAACTGTAGATGTTTGACTTTTAATGCTCCACTGAATTGTTGAGTTCGTTGTAGAAGCCGGTGACAAGTTGTGATAGGATTTGACCGTCGGGCACAGGCACCCATTGGGTTTCACACAGATGTAACTTCTTTCTACAGTGTTGTACTGTTCCGCACCGTCAGAGGTTCAGAAAGAGGTGATGGAGCTGTCCACTTGGGTTACCCAGGTGGTAGCAGAAGCTCTGTTTTAGTATATTCCTACCACAGGGAATATCACGAAAGGAAAAACGTACAAATTATTACACAGAGGTTCATTATTTCTGCATTAGATAGCCTTCCAACGTAAATCTCGGATCCATATGTACTAGACGCAGTCAGAAGTACATTATCTAAACTTTTCGCCTCTTGTCTAGTCTAGTCCAATCTCGATGTCATAAACAGAGCCCCATTTATATTTCAGCACGGTAGGTTGACTAGGTCAGAAAATAGCCCTTGGGATCACTCACCTGTCAGGAGTCCCCTTGTCAAATTTCAGATACCCCACAAAAGAAACCTTAAATTTAAATTTCATTTCAAGTTCAGCTCTTAGGGTGATAGCACGTAAAGTTGCTCATAACAATAAATCCCTGAATCATTTTCAGTAAGGAACCTTAATTATTGAACAAAACAAAACTTTTAAGCCCCCTCAAAATGGTTTCTTTACGTTTCAAGATGGGTAGAATCCAAAAATAACTTTTTTTTTAAACTGTCCTCTGAAACTAGAGAACCAGCGTTTATGTTACTTACCTATGACTTACTTTTCGAAGCATGAGGAAGGAGTTACAGAAGGAGCTAACAGTTTAGAAGAAATGTTATTGGACATTCTGACTATGGAATTAGATAAACGCTGCCCAGCTTCCCGATTGTGATGCTATTGTTTTACTCCGCTCGGACGAGCCAATCCCAAGGCCGTCCCAGTCGTCCACGCTCCGGCGATGGGAAACGTTGTAGCTGCCTTCAGCCGGTAAAAATTGACCGAGTTATGAGGTCATCCCGGTTATCTCCTGCTATTTCTATATTGCCGAAGTGATACGAAGGCTGAGAACCAGAATTCCGAGAGACTGACATCCCAAAAAGGTAAGTGCGGCATGTCAATTAAACGTATTGATGCACTTTCCTAAAATTGCGATAGTTGAAAAGAAACACCTGACCGTATGTTGCTAATCAATCGGAATTGATAAGCTTTCCTGCACAGATAACTATGAAAACAATATATTTTTGCGCATGCACGTTGATTAATCAATTGATCTAATTCTTTCTACTTCCACTACCTACAAAAATTAATCCATTAAAACTCCTTGATTCTACAAGATTGTGGCTATTAAATAATGAGGAATATACAGGGTATGCCATCAGACTAACACCCCCCCCCCCCGCCCACTCTCCCAAATACAATTTTTTTTTAAATCTACATGTTGCCAGGATCTCAATCAAATATAATGTCATTGAAAATTATTTTAATAGAGTGTAACTTTATTTACCAATTAATACACTTGTATTACTAATTATTACATTTATTTGTCTCTTATTTTAGAATATATAGGACCTATATATAGCGGTTTAGCGAAAAAGCCGAAATTCGTGTACGTCAACTTTGGTGACGATTCGGCACGGGTTAACGTCATCCTAGGGGAAAATATTTCGTACACGATAGTTTTACACCAAAAGGAAAAAAATGAGAGGGTATGCGTTCAAAAATATTGAAGTTGAAAAATAAGGGACACCCTAATATAGGTTCCTACTTTTTCCCATTTTACCACTTCGATAGTGATTAAAATTTTTCGTATTTAGTTCCAGTAGATTCAGCGACCCAGAAAACATAGAAATATGGTGATTTAATGACAATTTTCTAGCAATTCTTGTTTTTTCTCCCAATATTTTGGCCTTACTGTGTGGAGTACGGCGGACAGAAGGATTTTTTAAATATTTGATTTCCGGATTCAACGCACCGGGAAACGTAAATAAATAACATTTAGGGGAAGGTGGGGTTTAAAAATGTATTTGGTGAGCAGCTGATGCGTCAAACTGGGCTGATAACCAATTCAAGGATTATTTAACCCGTTCCCGATTAACGAGAACATCCCTGAAACTTCAATTATATTGTTATCCAATTATCTAAAACTAAGGTTTCATAATCAGAATGGGTGTTTTATTCTAAATCACCGCAATTCCGTAATGTCTCTATTACAATGTGTCGCTCTCGGTCGAGCGAGTGCATCTCTGGCCGTGACCTACGCACTAAGATCGGAATTCATGGTCGTGACATAAGTAAAGACTTTTCTACACTTAAGAAACTCTTGACCTACCATTATTTTTCACGCACTTTCATGAGCAGTTTCTTATTACCAACCATGAATAGCTCAAGTAGCCTCCGCACTTCAAAGGTTCATTTAGAATTCCTAAATTTAGAATTCCAAAATCACACTCACATTACTAATGAATACATTTATTATTCTTTGATTATAGAATATATACGCACTTTTCCCCATTTTACAACTTTGATAGAGATTTTTTTTTTTTGAATTTAGTTCCAATCGATTCAGTCATCAAAATACATAGAAACAACGGGCATTTGGCCTCACTGTGTGGAGTAGGGGGGGGGGGGGGGGGGGGGGTTAGATATTTTTTGTATTTGATTTTCGGATTCTATGCATCGTGGAAGGCGAATCAGTAAAATTTGAGGGTAGTGGCGAGGAACGGGGGCTTGAAAAAAGTTTTCTCTGTAGATTGCAAAGGCTCATCGTTGAGAATAAGAAACCAAAATGGCCTAATTATTGGTTTTTTTTAAAGAACGAAATAATATTCATTTATACTTCATTATTAAAGACTTCACTTATATTGTACAGACTGACGGTAGTCATGTAAATTCACAGCGTTCTTGAGGCGAAGTAGGATGAGCTCACCATTCTGTAATGTGATAATGAAACGGTCATCAACGCCGGCCACACTTGATTAGTTCCGCTACAGAAACCGCCTCGACTGAGAAACGTTTTACGAGCATCCTAAAGGCAAACTGATTTTAAATATTATTTTTGGTGATGAACCTTTGCGATTGTCCAAGATAAAGAAGAAGAATTGAACCCTCCCCCCTTAAAAAGATGTTGGTTTACGTTTGAAGATACCTAGGTTTCAAAAATCAAATTTCAAAGAAATCCGACCATCCGCTTTCTCCAAAACTACAGGACCAATGTTCACGAAATCGAAAATTCAACATAAACCCTTGTTAAGGTGAACCCAAGGAAGATATAAACGGTTGTGCAGTTAACTGATGGAGGCTGTATTTCAAACGAATGCGTACATGCTCAATCAACAAGTATGGAAATACATAATTCAATCAGTATTCATCGATACAGTGAACCAATCAAATAAATACAGGTGTTGTTGAATAAAACCTTAGGGAGCTTCTGCCAAAGTTGAGGATATCACAAAAAATGCTGCTTTGCCACTACTTAGTTAGGAAAATGAAGTCACTTTGATAACTCTGATACGAAGTCAGTCAAGTTAACAAGGGTGTGAGAGCCGGCTAAAACGAATGAGAGAACTGACTCCAGACTCTATTAACCAAAAACAGGAAAATTTTGTTTGGAGGGGAAGTGAAGAAAATTTAGAGTGGGGAATCGCGGGGAGCAGAGAGAGGGGGACAGTAGAAACCAATCAGGGACGGGGTTGCAACTACCCCGGGAAACCCCAGGGTGCTATGGGGGAGACTACGAGTGACTGGCTGTTTGCCAGAAAAAAGGGTGGCTTGGGAAAAACCAACGGCACAAAGCAGTTTGGAGAATTTGGAGTCCATTAAAGGCTTTAAATATTTTCACATAGGAACGGGATTATCGAACAATGAGGTACCAACAGCGGCGAGTATGGTCACCGTTACCTGCGGGCCTTGAATACGAGTCAAGTGTGGTTTTCAAGAGGTAATGACCCAAACACCGAAAAACAGTTTTACTGAGTTACTCATCATGTTCCAAAACCATTTCAGATACATCTGAACAACCCTCAATTATACCTTCATGTGATGTGAAATTGTAGTTTTTCTCTTTGGTTCACATGGACATTAACTCCCTGAATCGAATAAGAGCACACGGGTTGTTGTACAATCATGTGTTCGCTCACCGTTTGAGAAATCGTTCCGGTAGACGGTAGAGCTGAGAGCCTTAAAGTTCTTCAACGAGTGTCTGGTGAGTTGGGACACGTGGCTGGTGATAGCCCTAGTAGCACGGTTGATTCTCTACGAGTATACCGTCCGTAACGCCATTTTCCAAGCTTCAATTCAGTTGAGAAGAACCAGTGAGGAGTAAAAAGGATGTTTGTATTTTTATTGTATGTTATGAGTTTCAGTTAGATTTGTACGTATACCAGTGTACCTGGGAAGCATTGTCTCTGGTTGTACAATCCATTTGTGGAAGTACAAGGCGATCCGTGTAGGAGATTTATCCAACACAGAAATAATAAATATTTGTGCAATAATTAGCAGATTTTTCTTCTTTTCAGAGATCCTATTCACGCCGATCCTGCCAAATCATGTTGGAGCAGTGGACTCGCGAAGACAGCCCGGATCATGCGAACCCAAACATAGTTGGATATTCGTACTCGAACGATGTAGAGGAAGGGACTGTGGTGTACAATCGAAAATCAGTGATGGGGTACATAGTAATACTAGTTGGTTTGGCAATAATCGTTTTAGGTCTTATTGTAACTTTGCTGTATTCCATGTTTACTTCTGAAGCAATATATTCGTAAGCAAAGATCGAACTATATGTGTGGAGGAGGTCCGTTCTCAGTCGAATTTCAGAATGTCCCAAACGCAGGTGCCATGTTGTTCGCAGTTTTGAAATTTGCAGTTCTGGAGTTGTAGTACGGCTTTGCTAGGAAACTCCGAATGGTTTTGGCAATTACAGAAACCCAAGGAACTCAAATACTAGGAAGTCGCAAAGTGGTTCAGAACTCCTACTTAGCGCGACAGCAATCCTTGTACTCAAAAAATGAACAGGAAATCCAATAAGTAAATCTATATGGAATAACTGAAGGACGAAAGCGACTTATTCCGCATGTATAGTGCATATTTGTACAGTGATCCTCCAACTACAAAATAAGTCAATCTGAAAATTTCAGTTTTTCACTATAAAAAAAAAAAAAACAAAAAAACGCCCCTCAGGGGTCGACAAATGACAGAAAGGCAAACCAATTAAGGCACGACATAAGCAGAAGGGTTTGAATGTAATATTTTTTCAAATTCTAGATTTTCACCTTTGTTTCTTTTTATTTGTTTAAGTAATTTATTCACAATAAACAAAATGGGGACATTTTAAATACAACAGAAATAATGTTGACACTACTTGAAGTTAGGCTTAACCATGGAATACGGTGGAAAATTCCCCAATATGGGTGTATATAGGTGCGTAGGGGAAGAGTCAATCCCGCCTGAAGAAATCGATATGACTGATAACAGAAATGAAGAAGATTGCGCTATTCATTAAATAATAATAATAATAATAACTCCAAATGATGCTATAGGTTTGAGAAATACGAGTGAAAACATCATTTTCCGGAACTATGGTCTGGTAATTGAAAAAAAAAAGTAGCATACATAATTTCTCAAAGGTAGGTGCTCAAAGATAGTGAGATTTTGAAGTTAAATCGAATTAGGGCTTTTTGCAGAATTTCTACTCTACCAAATATATTCTTGTAAGCACTACCGTACAGCGAGAGGCTATAGAGCGCACAATCCACTATAGGATCCTATGTACGACCACAAGACGTGAAAACAAGGAGATCTAGAATTCAAAAAATATTTCGCACAGTCTCTCTTGTACATTTCATGCTTCAATTACCCACGGGGGTCCCTCGAACTAGGAGTAATCTGAATAATTCAGAGAGCCTGGAACCGCATGGAAAACCATTAGTGATATGCAATTGATATAAAACAGGAAATTTGCGAAATTTCAAGCTTTTCCGAACAAAAAAGACGCCTCCACAGGGGGCGGCAGATGACAGCATGTTTAGCCCTAAATTGAACACCCCGAAAGGGAACATATTGCTTCCACCATATTGGTTGGGTCAAAAACTGTATGCATTAATGGAAATATTAATAAACTGGTGAGTACCTAACAGCTTGTGAGTTTTATTTCAGTCCGTAAATTGAAGATCGATTTCGAGTTGTCCCTAAAATTTACATTGAAGGATCGGAAGGTGTCAAAGTTGTGTTTCACGCGCCTCCCGAGAGGAATGATTTTATCTGACGGGTGAGACCCGACTCTACCTCCATAGTTGACTATTTACTATGATTGACGTCTGTAATATCAGCGGGGATCGGGTGGGAACCGGGTGTTGATAGCGCGGACGGAACGTCAATGCCCCGTCAGTGGGATTCTAGGACCAATATTATTCAAAACCCTCTCCACTTCCCAGACCGCGAGTGTCGGACCAATCAAACCGGCCCAATCCCCATTAACAGGGATGTTATTTCAATCCAAAGAGCTTATTATTGTTTGAAGGAATTAGCTCGAAATGCACATGTCACCTCGCTACCTCCATTATCCAATCAAACTCAATTGTTTGACCATTGTCAATCCAAACAGAAACGATAGGAGCGGGCTTTCCCCGGTTCGGAGTTCCTATTTTCAGTTTCTACCCGAACGTTCAGCGTTAGTTGAAAGTGCGCAATTGGGTTTAAATGGATTTGGAGAGCAGTTGGTCCTTCAAACCGGGTTGAAAACCTTTTCAAGGGTTCATTAATTCGTTCCCGATTAACGAGAACAATTGCACAATGGAACATCTCTGAAACTTCAATTATATTATTATCCAATCAACGAAAAGTAAGGGTTCATAATCAGAATGGATGTTTTATTTCAAATCATCGGAATTCTGTAATGTCCTTACTACAGTGGAACGGTTTCGGCTGAGAGAGGACGGAATTAATAGACGTGACTTAGGTGAAGATTAATCTATTCCTAAGAAAGTATAGAAATGTGACTGAGGAGATGCTTAAGGTAGCTCTGTACCTACTTTTGTTTTGCACGCACTTGCACGAGCATTCCCTTGAGCAGTGACGTGAATAGCACAAGTAGCCACCGCGCCTCAATGCTTCATTTCCTTTCGCCTAAGTAAGAACTATGGATTCCGCACTGAACTACCCACAACGAAACTGTAGAAACCATGTCAAGAAAAACACCGAGTTTTTAGAAAGAACGTCATGTTATTCTTCTGTTACTGATGATGACTTAACGGCCGAAATCGATTTCAGGTTTATAGCTCTTTTGTGGAAAAATGCTACTTTTTTCTAGAAACTGTGTTTTTCTTGACCTATTGTTCTCGATTATTTCAAGCCGTGATAGAGAAGACCACTAATTCGATCGTCCGACGACCACTCATAATCGATTATTGTCCATACAATCTAAGCAAGACGATTTGAAGCAACTTCATCCGTAGAGGGATTCCTGTTAGGATTGATCCAAACAAGGGAACAGTGGGACAGCCCGAACATGGGAAAAAACAAAACCAGACGATTCTAAGATCGAATCCGTGAAAAAACTGTAGGTTTTAGTCTGTGTGTGAGCATGTGTCTGGGTAGCAGCGCCTGCAAATTGAGAGATAGCCCGCACTGATGCTGACATTGATTTTGTCAGGCAGCAATTTCGGTGCGATCGAGCAACCCCACCTGGTCCAAAACCCAGCTCATATGCTGATTTTGCTGCTGCCCTGCTTGATTCAGTGGATATTAAAGAAATCAATACACAATTCTTCGCCCTCGCAAAAGTGAAATCCATCATGGATCATTTTATCAGATTCTAGTGAGCTGACTCCGCTCAAATTTTGAAAGTAGGTCGAGAAAGAACGATATGTCTTTATTCTAAAATCTACAGAATTAGCATTATGGACCCGCAATACATATCGATCTCCCTCTAGAAGGCGTTGATGTTTGCAGGAACATGTCCTGGGGCCCTTCGGTCCCGTAAATCGTCGTAACAACCTTATATTCATCATCTTTTGATAATCCAAGTAATTTCAAAAGATGTACAAAAGTTCATAATACCTGGTTGAGGAACGTATGTGCACACACATTCTAAGCAAATGTTTTTTCGTTATTTTTTGCATTCCTTACGTAATTTTTCCGCGAATACAGCTTCATTCGGCAATTTCGTTGGCACCATCGTACTGTATGGGTACTGGTACGTCCGTTTCTCGCTGAAACACAAAGTACTATCAATCAAGATCGAGGTTATGTCCGTCAACGCCAAAAAAATTATAATTTGCTTTACATTTGCGTTTAGAAGATCAAATTTTTCGCACCTTGACAAAAATATCCGATTTTCCCAGATAAAATAAGATCATAATAGCAGCAAGGTATATTAACATTCGTGTTCGGCGTCCTAAATTATAATTCTGTTGTCTCTGCCGAGCGTATATATTAGCAGTGGACTGTATACGACTCTATTAACCTTTTACATCAACACCGGATATAATTAACCCCTGGCAATGAGAATAGAAACGTATCAAGGTATAATAATAATTAACGTAAACTAACTGGTAATTATGTGCCGCCAACGCTGGAGTTGAATGTTGTTTTAACATGCAGCTCGCTTTCATAAATGTACGAGCACGTTGAACGATGATGTTTGACAGAATTATGGTATAGAGAGATGTTTCGATAAGGTTCAGCGTGCGTCAAACCGTTCGAAGAACGTTTTTAGGTCAACTTATGGATCATTTGATATTCAAACTTTGATTCACTTGTCCGACTTCGATTCGTTGGTCTGATGGAAGTTTGCCTGTTGGATTCATAGTCCCTGTCGAGTAGGCCAGGTAGAAATCTGTCGCTAACTTCATACTGGTGGGGAGTATGAGATGGGAAAGTAAGAAAGGTGAGTTGCTATGGGAACGAAGGCACCAGATGGAATGGTGGGGGGGGGGGGGTGTTGCAGTAGCAAAAGCTGTGTATTTAGTGTAGTATTTATGTTCTTTCAGATCTTTGACAGAAAAGGGGAACTTCCTTTCCTCGTCCACACATAGTAAAAATGATTTCACATTTATTATCCAATAATCATTTCAGAACACTTCAAAACGGATTTCGATGTAGAAATTTGTCGAACATTTTTATTTAAAAATATTTAGAGCCATTGAGATATCTTCATTTGTTATGAAAATTCGTTAAACATATTATTTTCAGGTGTCAACGAGATTGCAGAGCTCAGGGATTTTTAAACATTATAACCATTATTATAGTGAGATTCCTCGGCTCAACTACTGGAACATAAGTGAGTTGAACGTCAATTTTCTGGAAATCATGCTATCCGATTAGGGAGGCGATAATAAACCAAAATCTCCTTGTAATTGTCTGAACTATTTCAATCTGGAGTAACAGATTGATCCTTTCAATCGTTGCTCAAACTAGAATTATCGACTGATTCATGATTCTCTTTTTCTGTTCAATTTGGTTTAGTATTTTATGCGAATGGAAAGGGTCATAGTACTAGGTAAATAGTTATATCTTAACTATATTCATCTGCTTTTTAAATTCTGTTCGATCCTAATTTTTGTCTAAAAACTCTTTCCAGTGCATTAAACCTCAGAATTTGATTTCGAGAAGGAGGATGGAGGGGTTAATGGCCGATTCATCCAGACCTACTAGAATTTCCACCTGATTTCTAATTTTGTTTTATTCAGTTATCTAAAATTTTATCAGTGTTTATATTTACGCAAATAAGTGTGAACATATAAAAACGGGATATAGGGAGGCCCATACTGACATAATAGTTGACCCATTATTATTTTAAATTATTCATTTCAGTACTCAAATCTAGACGTTTCAAGTTGAATAAAACCATATTTCCTCTTCAAACTACAACAATTAATTCGACTCAAAACATGGAAAAACTTGTCAAACCATCGCGTTATGAATATTATTCTGAATCGGCCACGACATCAAAGGGATGGGTACTGTTTGATAGCCAGGATGTAAGGGTACTTGAAAGAAACGATTGTTATGATCGAGCACTTATGTTAAATATCACAATCCGGTTGCACTCAGTTAACAGTTCATAGTCATAAATACATATAGGGCAAACACGTTACTACGAACGGTCGCATTATAATCTGTAAAATTGAAATGTGGTTTTAGAAACTCTTAGAGTCTCTTCGCAGGGTTTTAGAGGAGAGAGAGAGAGAGAGAGAGAGAGAGAGAGAGAGAGAGAGAGAGAGAGAGAGAGAGAGAGAGAGAGAGAGAGAGAGAGAGAGAGAGAGAGAGAGAGAGAGAGAGAGAGAGAGAGAGAGAGAGAGAGAGAGCATGCAATTATTGAAAGAACTTCATGTTTAGTTAAACATAAATACAAAATGGTATACATGGAAATTGGCAATGGGTTATGCCCGTCTGACAGAGTACTGCATTTGCCATCTCTACATTTACATCAATATTTCATTCATGTTTTCATTAAATTGTTTTATTTAGGCAAAGTACCAACTATTTCCCAACACCACAGCCGAATCAATTTCCGCCTCAGTTACATTCTTCGACTAATACATGATTCGATAACTCCAGGCAGCTTGACAAAATCTAGATAGCTGCAACGGCCCTCAGCCGTTTAGCATGCACAATAAAGTCTCCCGAGATAGCAAGGATGCTCCGAAATTGCCGCAACGAAATTCTCCAAGACTCGACAAACCGGCTAGAAGTGTTTCAAGTCCTCTGGTTCCCCCATATTGCGCAGAGAACAAACAGAATCTGCTCCTCATTGGAGGTGTGTGGACGACCGTTATATTGGCAGCTGTTACACCACAATCTGTCACACTTTCGAACTTTTCGATAGGGTGAAATCCAAGTGGATCCCAAATCCGACCTCTGGTACTTGGTTCTGTGGAACCTCTCACATCGGTCGTATCAACACGAGCTCACCGTTTGTTGGAAACCCGTCGCCAACAAACATTTGAGGTGATCTAGCGGCGGGTTCTCCACCTCCTCACTTCGTTTCCATTAGACGCCGACTGGAGGCGAATTGCGGTTGAGGCTCCTCGTATATCCGGGGTAATTTGAATCACTTTCCTTTGTAGCTCCGGTGCAACCACAAGGGACAGGCGCTTCCTTCAGCCAACTCAACCTCTCATTCGAAACGTGACACGAGTTTCCTTCGGCTCCTACGTTTTGATTCAATCAATTTCAAGTACGACACAACTTTCACCCTCAAAAACCGAAAAGTCTACTTAAGTTTGACATTAAGTTAATTTTTGTAAAGCACGTTGAAATGGAGTTCCTTCGGGACTTCAGGAATTCAATTAGTAAGAATGAAGTAAGACTGATCAGTTGAGTGGCTCTTGAGCCCTTTTTAAGGCATCAAGAATGCAATTACAGGTTATGGAGGGCCTAGTTTAAATAATTTACCACGACTACAGCTAATCCACAAAAACCTATGATTTAAGCATAAATGCTACCTAATGTACATATGAACTTTTACGTAATAAAATACTTTGCAGATGTTTTTTCTCCTCAGATCATAGTATCAAACACACTCACGATTGATTATTAATAATAAAATTAAAACCTCCTTGGTAATTTCGAATAAGATGCAAAAAAATAATGTGCATCGGCCGGGAATCGAACCCGGGCCTCCCGCGTGGCAGGCGAGAATTCTACCACTGAACCACCGATGCTTGCTTTCTGTATAACAGTATCATGTTACAAGTCCTTATCATCAACTACAACATGTCCTACAAAACCTAGTTTACCATTAGGTACATATAGCGAGGAAACTCGTCTTTGACACCAACTAGAAAACTCAATTGCCAACACCCGACCTTGCAGACAAACACCAAAAAAACTTTTGCGCCACAACTTTTGAAACATGGATTGGGAAAATTTCGGTTTTTTATCTTTTAAAAATGTATCTTACTGTAATATAGAAGCAACAGAAAAACTTAGTTGGATTAATTTCGCCATTAGTTAAGTTTTGTTTTGTGTATTAGAAAACCTCAAAAACACTAACTGAGTTTTTGTCAAAAGAAGTTTTAAGGATCACTGCAATAGTATATTTTACCTCTTCAATCCTTTACAAGCTTGAGTTACAGCCAGAGAAGGTAGTATGTATACCTGTATACATACAGACTAATAAAATTATGACAGTACACGCTATAAAATTAACGTTGTGGACACCTACTTCGAAGCGTTGATATGTGTGAGAATATGTCCCGTGAATCTTTTTCACGAGCTCAAGTTCCAGATCTTTTGAAATCAAGAAACTTTCAAGATTATTTAAGACGATTCGAGACCTTTACGTTTCTACTACGAGGAGACTATGCGACACACCCAAATTCACAGTCGTTTTAGCAAGGAACCTCGGAGTAACTAACAAGTAACTTCAGTAACTAAAACAGTTACTCAAAAAATATCAGGAGTGTAGAATGCGGGGCTGTGACGAAACGCAGCAATGATTTCGACTTACAACCAACTTATCCAAGTCGTAGCTAGGTACTTAACTTTACCTTCGCCACTTTTAATCGGAAAACAATCCACCGTCCATTGAAAACTCCTCAATTTATGCACGGATTGTACCAATACTAGAAAACCTCTGAAATTGTGGAAGAAGGTGAGATATACCCTGAGTTACAATACGTTAGAATACATCCGCGCTAAGGACCATCATCTATACAGGGTGTCCCAGGAGTTATGCACAAACCGACTCCTACGTGTTCTACAACTCATTTCCGACCAAAAATGCCTCCTAGCAATTTTTTGCCATAGGCCTCGTTTCCGAGCTATTCGCGATTTAAGATTTTTTCGTGTTTTCGATCTTATGTCATTAAAACTGCCATAACTCCCTCAATTTTGGAGATAGCTCAAATTTGACGACACCGTTGGAAAGAGCGTTAAATTTTCTATATATTTGATGCCAGAAAACGTTTTTAAAATAGCATTGAAGGTGTGCGATTGCTGCGCGAAATGGCAGATTTGTCAAAATCTTAAAATCGCCTGTTTTTCATCTCGCCTACAAACCCCATGAATGCTTGACGCAGAACTGTGCAGGCCAGGTAAAACGTGCGCTAAAATGTCAGCTTTCCAACGGTGTAGTCGTTTTGGTTTTTAAAAATATTTGTTGTTAAGGAAATGGTGTTTAACGGCAGAAAAACGTGTTTTTTCTGTTAAAATTGAGGTTTTTCCAAAATTCTCGAAGATGAATGCAACTCATCGCAGTCGGAAATGAGTTGTAGAACACGTAAGAGTCGGATTGTGCATACGTCCTGGGACACCCTGTATCACTGAAAAATACCTAATGTTTGAAAATTGAGAAAGCTACGGAGGAGGCATTGTCTTGGTCAGGGGCAAGGATATGCAATGACCCGCACGACCCGCCGGTCTTGAAGGAGGGGTTGCTTTGTGCGCCGCGTATTATCAACCCCAATCTGATTTGGCCGAAGCATTGGGTGTTGCAATGTTGATAGTCTGTTGTTTCTGACCAAATTCAGTTTTAGTAAAATGTTGACTCGAACATGTTATCCAGCTGTTGGACAATGGTAAGATATTGGGGTTTAAATCGAGTTCATACAAAGAGTTAGAGTTTGAACAAAATTGTTAAGATTTAAATTAACAACTAATATTTAAAAATGAAAAATGAAAATGAATTTAATGAATGCTGTCCACCCAAAGTCAGGATAATCGAAGAGCCGAGAGACAGCTATTGTTTGTGTTAATTTACGGTTGATCGCAATGATTTGCTTTCAGTTGAGTAGCTATACCACAAGTGAGTATGTTGACATGATTTTTGTGTACGGTTTTGCCAATGGTAATGCTTCTGAAGCAGCAAGGGAGTCATACTCCTCCTCTGTACAACTCACACCCTAGCGAACACGTCGGATAGTATGAGGAAAAAATATTGGTAGATAATATTGTTTATGTCACTGATCCTTCTTTATCTAGTAAACTATCTGTTTTTTATCTACTAATTGTTTTTCGTCACTAAGGTTTCCGTTATTACTACCAGCTATAGCGCACCATGATGAATGGGAATATGCAATAGGGAAAACCTCGCTGAAGGAAATACAGCGAGGAAAGAGACGAAAGGGAAGAGTTGGTAATGAAACGGAAGCCTGGTTTGATAAGGGTCCATAGTGTCAGCAAAAAGATGAATGCAACTCATCGCAATCAATCGTAAATGAACACAAACAATAGCCGTCTCTCGGCTCTTCGATTATCCTGACTTTGGCCGGACAGCTTGGAAATGCCGTAGACGCTGTTCACAAACGACCAGGTAATCCGTTCTTTCAATTTCTGTATTTAAATCAAATTGATATTAATATCCCAGATCCATCCTATTAACCGAAATCCTTACCTAATACCACCTGCGGTGCTATTTATAAAAATAAAAATATTGAAGGAATACCAAAACCTTTTCCACATCGTGGTTAATAGGACCCCCTTAGTAATTCTTGGAGCAATAAATACATTTATTGAATAAATAACTATATCGATTTCCAAAATCTTGCGTATATTTATTTCTTGAACCTTATATATCTGTATATAAAATAACCTTAGTAATTAATAAGGTGAAAAAAGGGAATAATATCAAGAAATCGTAATCAAGTAAAGGTAGAATTGATATAACAATTCCTTTCAAGTATTACACAGGAGAGGCGGCACCTGGCCTGAAACTCTGGGAGCACACTGGGATCTGAAAGGGCTATCGCAAAGGGTGGGAAAACAATCCTTTCCTTAGAAAAATACAAATTTCAGCCTGTCGATTTCTATTCTAAACTTTATGAAAACATGAATGCATTAAACACAAATAACGAAGAAGCCAACACGTATTTACCTTTAAAACTCCCGTTTAAGGCAGTGTGAACCCCTGGCCATTCGTTCTCCCCCCGATATGCATGTTATGGTGCACGATGAACTCGAGCTCCTTTGACAATTCTTCAGCTTACTGCTTACAGTAAAAGATCCACTAGGGTTAGCAATAAGAAGCGAAACGCTCTGACATGCGAGAACGTTTGTGAACAGGGCAGTGGCGTAACGTTTTTCAGCGGGGCCCCCCCGCAAAATATTTTCGGGGCCCCTCCCCATATTTATTTATTTTTTTTTCTTCGAAGCGTGCACTTTTTTTTTCAACGGTCATCGTACAATACTCTACGATAACCTAACTAAACAACGCTGCAATTATTCAATTGGCTTGCGTTCATGATTTTAATTTCTACTAAGCTTTGGAGTGTGCGTGTTTCACAAGTGATAGAGTGATTATTGAATTTCAGGAGGCACACAAATATGGTCAACTGAACAATCCAAATAGGTATTTTGGTCGAGAACAGATTCACGTGCTCTATGCGTATCTCCTGAAATTCAATAATCGCTCTATCACCTGTGAAACACGCACACTCCAAAGCTTAGTAGAAATTCAAATCATGAACGCAAGCCAATTGAATAATAAACCCCAGTGGAAGAATTTGCGGCGTTTTTTTTTTTTTTTTAATGGTTGTCAGAATGTTTCAACCCGTCTATCGGCTACAAAGCCTTTTAGGAGTTCATTCCAGTATCCACATTACTACATCACCAGGTTACTGATATCAACACAAAAACAATAATAAACCAAAAAACGTCTGCCAAGTGGGTGTGGCGCATAGCTTCCTCGTATCCATAACATGACTGTATAGATCATTGAAAATTATTATTGACTAAAGAACTTCGTTCAATTAGGCGAAGTAAATATTGAATTAGGGTAAATTTATTGTTATGCAGGAGCATAACTTGAGAAAATAAAGGTAGGCATGTTCAACTGTTGAACAAACAATAAAATACACCTAATAATAAAAATTGACATTGACGCTGAATGGATAGATGACTGAAGTGATAAATAAATATTATGACATTTCCAAAAATAAAAACGTCTGCCAAAATTTCATCGAAATCGGCCAAGAACTCCTGGAGTTATGCTTCTGGCAAGGATTTCACGTTTGCGCTTGCGCAGAGGCTACTATTGATCCGGTTGTCATGAAACCTATAGGGGACCATCTACACCCCAACTCGCACAATCCCTGAAAATTTAATCAAAATCGGACTATAACTTCGTGTAGTTTTGCCCGTAACAAGGATTTGCTGACAGACAGACGGACACGGAACCAAAATTGTTCAGAAAGGTCTAGAACGCAAAATGCGCGATTTTGGAGACAAAAAAATTTTCACATTCCGAAAGTGAAAACAATGCTTCCGCTACCTTGGTAGACTCGGAAGCAATAACGCGAATGTTGGCACCATAAATCGGGAATGGTTTTACCTACGGACCTGGGAAGGGGCTCAATCGATTCCTCGTGGAGTGTTCTTCAAAAAGAGTACAAATTTAGGCCGCCTTGACTTTTTTTGAGGTTTTTAGGGATTTTACAAAACTTTGACAACCCTTAAAGAGCACTTTAAATTAAGTGAGTGAGCTGGCTCAAGAAGCGGGGCGTCGCCGGACCAACATGGATTTTTCCTGAAAATTTCAGCTTTTTTGCTTCAGCCGTTTGGGAGAAGTCGTGTGTACGGAAAAATTGTTATTGCAGATACGGATTCTACACCCTTTGAAATGTAAACCATGAAATTTTCAGGGGGGGGGTTAGAATTTTTTTTTCAAGAGCGATCACAATGGTTTATTATTGAATAATAAACCAATATTACACTAACTTCACATTGGCCCTTCACGTAGGTCCTTTTTTCCTAATACTTGATACTTTCATAATACAGAACTCGTAATGAAGTTATGAACACTAAAGTGTTTTTCGTACATCCACATAGCGTAGGTATTGAACGTTAGCTATATCCGCCTTCAACTAACTGGCAAGTACCAATTATCACGCTATATAAAAACCAGCTTATCAGAGTATATCGACGTTTCAGGGGGTGGTAACGCTGGGCGGGTGGAATTCTCGCCCCCGTCTCCCAGGGCAACCGACCTGCTCCCCCTCCCACCGACCCCGCCAGTGATGAAATTTTCAGGGATTGGGACCATTTAGCGGGGGGATACGTCTCCCAGGGTTCAAGCGACGTGGTCCTCTCCTAATAAGGGAGTTTGGGATATACGATTTTTTGACTTTTAATATTGTTATTATACTCACTCATTGTGTTGTTTAGTACTCTACCTCCTGTACACACGGGACTTACCCCAACAAGAAGGCACAACTGTTGAAAACCTATTGCTAGATGCCCAAAAAGATAAAAAATAAAAATCCAATCTAATCGCTGAATGCTCGAAGTTGAATACCTACATAACGATGGACAAACGTCTTTCATCATATCAATAGACTGTAATCTTGGCTGAATGGACAAAGATCAAGTGGATTTTGAAGATGAGGAGCGAAGCCCAATGTTATAAAATCAGTTGTGTGTCACAAGTCAGGCAAAAGCGGTTTTCACTCGTTCAATATGTCCATGGATAGGTAAGTAAATGCAATAATTATAATTTTACTTGTTGAAATAGCTTCGGAAACATGAGACGAATTGCGGACTCAGGGTAAATGATGAACACATCAATTTCTCTAGACTGCCAAAAACGATATTGACCTTTATTGACCCTGAGACGGACGTATATCTTTTCCTGAACAGTAGCACTAAATGTCGAATCCAGAATGAACTGCATTTACCTGCATTTGACTGGGTTTTATGCAAATTTGGTATGCAAGGATTTAAATTTTTTTTTTTTTTTTTTTTTTAAATCTTTTCTAATGGGAAGCTTGAATATGTCCTCAACTGTCTCTTCACAAAAAAGATGAACAATTTTATAGCAAATTTTGTCAGCTTCATTTTTTATTTCGACAGTTTTTTTGTGATACAGTTTCTGAGTTAAGAGCAAAAAACTAGCAAGGAAATAAATTTACGGTGAGATTAAATCTGTTTCAAACTCTTTATCTCTTAGAATAAAATTTACTTGAGAATTTGATTCGTTTTTATATTACCTACTTCTTTTTTATTTGATTATGTAGGTATCGGAGAAAAATTCATTTTCATACCTAGCAAGAAAGTAACCATTTATTTGTGTTTGTTGAGTTATTTTGAGTTTATTGTGTGTTATTTAGTTTGTCAAAATAATATTGGTGGTGGATACTTCGTACAAATGATGTGACAAACTTTTTGAAATCACCCGCTGTTCTATTATCGTGATATTATCTACCTACTTTGTGGAAAAATTTAAGTATCAGAGGACATACATTATAAGTTCTACATATGAGTTTGATTTATAATTACAGATAACCTTTTTTATTCTGGATTTAATGCTTGATGCTGCAAAACTGAATAGAATGCGTTTAACGCAATCGAAACTTTCAACAAACTAATTAATTGAGCTATATAATAAAGAACCCTTTTGGTTTTGGGCTCATAGAGATTTTTAACTGTAAACCTGGATTTTTCCCTTTTTATTGATATGTAAAAAATTGTTATTGCAGATGAAAGAAACGTAAACCATGAAATTTTCGATTTTTTTCAGTCGATCAAATTAATTAATAATAAACCAATATTAAAAACATTGGTTATTCACCTATTTTTTTTAATACTTGATACTTTCATAATACAGAACTCGTAATGAAGTATGAACACTAAAGTGTTTGGTGAGACGTACATCCACATAGCGTAGGTATTGAACGTCTCTCTCTCTCTCTCTCTCCAATATGATTCATGGACTGAAGAAAAATCGTACCACGCCGCACGATCGTTCTGCCTCAACAAAGCGCGATGCCGCGTTGTTACGTCTGACAATTCTGTATCGTATTGTTTGATCGTACCAACAGATCTCGATGGGCGCCCGCTCGCTCCCGTCGATCGCGTTCGTTTTTCACTTCAGACACGGCGTCGAGGTTTCCACGAAGCGCCTGCGGCCGGCGTCTGCCTTCATGTACCGACTCGGGCGCCAGCGGCGCCGCGCTGAAGGAGAGTTATCTCTCAAGAGGGGCGGCGCTGCAGGCGGCGTAACTAGGTTCCAGCTTCAGTTGGGGGACTACTTACTGAGTCAGGACTACTTACTGAGTCAGTACTACTGACTCCCGCACTCGCAAAAGTGAAGGGGCGTCTGGGAGGGCAGAACGTACTGACTCCCAGCGAGGGACGTAACCTCACGTAATTTCACACAGAGCAAGAAATAAATTTGGCGCCCCCCCATAGACCCGATATCTCATGACTCATACCATCTTAATATAGCTTTTCCAAGTCGAATTGAGAATTTTCCAAGTCGAATTGAGTCGAATTGAGAATTTTCCAAACCAAATTGAGAGTTTTCCAAACCAATTTGAGAATTTTCCAAGTCGAATTGAGAATTTTCCAAACCAAATTGAGATTTTTCCAAATCAATTTGAGAATTTTCCAAATCAATTTGAGAATTTTCCAAATCAAGTTGAGAATTTTCCAATCTATGAAACTTTCACTACTAAAAAGAAAGAGGGAGTTTTCCAAACCGAATTGACAATTTTTTTAAGGCAATCCAACACTTTTATTGAAAACCAAATTAGTGAAGCAAAATAAAAGAATAGCACTTTATGAACAAATTAACATTGAAATCAGAATGTCAAAATGAACGAATTTTTGTTTTTGTTGACTTCAATAGACCAGCCAAACGCAGAGTAGCCTCGATTTTTTCTGTTCTTAACAAGACCGTAATTTTTATGAAGTATTCTTCGTTCATTTTGTCTTTTTGATTTCAATGTTAATTAGTTCATGAAGTGCTATTCTTTCATTCTGCTTCACTAATTTTGTTTTCAATAGAAGTCTTGAATTGCCTTAAAAAATTGTCAATTCGGTTTGGAAAACTCCCTCTTCCTTTTTAGTAGTGAAAGTTTCTTAGATTGGAAAATTCTCAAATTGATTTGGAAAATTCTCAAATTGGTTTGGAAAATTCTCAAATTGGTTTGGAAAAATCTCAATTTGGTTTGGAAAATTCTCAATTCGACTTGGAAAATTCTCAAATTGGTTTGGAAAAATCTCAATTTGGTTTGGAAAATTCTCAATTCGACTTGGAAAATTCTCAATTCGACTTGGAAAAGCTATATAATATAATTAATTTGATTTATTCACAATGCATAAACTCTTCTACTAAAAGGATGAAGGTTTGGTAAGTAAGTGCTCAATGTAAAATACCATATAATTTTTATTAAATTTAACAAACTAGTAGATGATAAATACATTTTTGTACGAAATGGAAGCCCTAAACAAACTTTAAAATGAAAATTGTCGGGCTTTTTTGCTGCAAAATGTTTTAATGATACCATCAAAAGATAGCACAGAAGCTATTTTTTGCTCTATTGATATGATTGCCAAGTTGCTTAGTCGTTCTTGTCCTGTCAAGTTCCCGATGTAGTTTTTTATTATCCTCAGTTTTCTAAAACTTCTTTCATTCGATGCTACACACACGGGTATTGTAAGGAAAATTCTCAAAACTGTGGTTATATTGGGATAGACGTATTGGAGGCCGTTTTGGCAAATATAGCTTTTCCAAAAAAATCGAATTGAGAATTTTCCAAACCAAATTGAGATTTTTCCAAACCAATTTGAGATATTTTCCAAGTCGAATTTTTCCGAATTTTCCAAACCAAATTGAGATTTTTCCAAATGAGAATTTTCCAAACCAATTTGAGAATTTTCCAAATCAATTTGAGAATTTTCCAATCTAAGAAACTTTCACTACTAAAAAGGAAGAGGGAGTTTTCCAAACCGAATTGACAATTTTTTAAGGCAATTCAAGACTTCTATTGAAAACAAAATTAGTGACGCAGAATGAAAGAATAGCACTTCATGAACTAATTAACATTGAAATCAAAAAGACAAAATGAACGAAGAATACTTCATAAAAATTACGGTCTTGTTAAGAACAGAAAAAATCGAGGCTACTCTGCATTTGGCTGGTCTATTGAAGTCAACAAAAACAAAAATTCATTCGTTCAATGTTAATTTGTTCACAAAGTGCTATTCTTTTATTTTGCTTCACTAATTTGGTTTTCAATAAAAGTGTTGGATTGCCTTAAAAAAATTGTCAATTCGGTTTGGAAAACTCCCTTTTCTTTTTAGTAGTGAAAGTTTCCTAGATTGGAAAAATTCTAAAATTGATTTGGAAAATTCTCAAATTGATTTGGAAAAATCTCAATTTTTGAAAATTCTCAATTCGACTTGGAAAATTCTTGGTTTGGAAAAATCTCAATTTGGTTTGGAAAAATCCAATTTGTTTTTCTCATTCGACTTGGAAAATTCTCAATACTTGGAAAATTCTCAATTGACTTGGAAAAGCCGTATATAAACCTAAAGTTCGAATGGAGTAGACTCGCCTCGTCAACTGCTCTGCATACGGCCGCTCAAGGCTAGTTCTCGCCTCGCGATGTATACGTTTTCTACCTATATCCTTTGTCCTTTCTTGTAGGCCTATTGCATTCTTTATTTATATTATTTTTCCTTTTAGCAAATATTTTCAAATTGTCAATGATCGAAACTGAAGGTATTATGTGGAGCTATTATGTTCAGTTTTATTCGTTTAAAATAATGGTATTACTTTGTTATTATTGTTTAATTCAATGGTATTAGCATAATGCAATGAAAGAATAAGAATAATAGCTTCACATTAATAAATCACGTTTCTATAATTGTGACTTTTATTTAGCATCCTGTTCCCTGCAGTAAACTGGGTCTCGTTATTTACAAGTAATACCCCTATTCAGAATTCCGACCCTTCAGGTAAACTACCATCACTAAATCTAGTGGGTTATTGTGATCACGATAGGAAGAGTCAGTAGGGGCTTACATCTTATACGGGGTATCCCAGGAGTTATACAACTCATTACCGAACAAAAATGCCTCCTAGCCATTTTTTGCCAGAGTCCTCGTTTCCGAATTATTCGCGATTTAAGATTTTTTTTTTCGTGTTTCCAGTCTTATGTCATTAAAACTGTCATAACTCCCTCAATGTCGGAGATAGCTCAAATTTGATGACACCGTGGGAAAGAGCGTTAAATTGTCTATCTATTTAATTTCAGAAAACATTTTTTTAGTTACATTAAAGATGTGCAATTGCCGCGCGAAATGGTAGTTTTGTCAAAATCTTGAAATCGCCTGTTTTTCATCTCGCCTAGCAACCCCATTAATGCTTGACGCAGAACCGTGCAGACCTGATAAAACGTGCGCCAAAATGTTAGCTTTCCAACGGTGTAGTTCTTTTGGTTATTAAAAGTTGTTTTAGTTAAGAAAATGGTGTTTAACTGCAGAAAAACGAGTTTTTTCTGTTAAAATTGCGATTGAGTTGTTTTCGACCTTACGTCACTAAAACGGACGTAACTCCGGCGTTTTCGGAGTATTTGCAAATCTAAGGATACCGTTGGTTTCAACGGCATTACTTGAGAAATTTATGTTTGAGAACGGGCATCCATGGAATGAATTGATGTTTAATCCATTCTGTGATGGTGAACTCTACCGAAATGACATTCTTCTCCCAGAAATAGAAAAAAAAAGTTTTAGTTATGCAGGTTGTTTTTTTTTTTAAATCCCAAATGTGCTTGAAAACACACGTTCTTTCCAGTGGCTTAACGTTTCTCAGCGGGGCGCCCGGGACGCAAAATATTTTCGGGGCCCCTCCCCATAATGTTTTTTTTTTTTTTTTTTTTTTTTTTTTTTTTTTTTTTTTTTTTTTTTTTTTTTTTTTGGAGAAGCGTGCACTTTTTCAACGGTCATCGTACAATACACTACGTACGATACACATAACTAAAAATACATAATATAATATAACAATTTAACCTACCTTTACGTCGTAAAGTTTACCTTAAAGTTTACGAACTCGAGACTTCTAGTATTTTCAACGTAACTCGTTTTACAAGAGGAAAAATTACGCAAAAACCGACAATTTTATTTTCTGACTTGTGATACCCATTTCTCATTTTAATTTCAAAATTTTTGAGAGCTGAAGAATATTTTATTTTTTTGGCGAATTTTGCCAATTTACCTTGTTTTATCATCAACTGCTCTATTTTGAACGGATTGAAATGTTTCCAATCCAATTTCGCCATCGTGTTCAGCGTGAAAAAACCTTTATAAAAGAGAGTCACCTGCTTGGGGATTTTCGGCTAACTTTCCCACGTTTGAAATGCCCCAAATCTCCCCTTAGAATGAAGCGATTGTGCTCATCTTCAAACATAGCCTTTTGAAAGCCTAGGTAGATTGTTGCGCAAATTTGAGTTTTAATCTTAATTTTATCGCGAGTTATCGTCTGGAATGTGTTTTTGGTGTCCGACAGTGGACTTGGAATGCTTTAAAACGGATCTTGATGCAAACATTTTAGTCCGAGAACAGTAAGTAGTTTCTTTTTCTTCGAAAATTCGCTAATACTACAGCAGTTGAATATTTCTCTTTTTCCACGTTGGGTAGCAAGCAGACAAGATGGAATTGTTTCTGTGAACCAAAGAGAAAACCAAACCAAAGAGTAAACCAAACCGATGTTATCGGAGCCAACACATCGATATTATCGAACATGTGGCATCGAAGGAAAAACATCGTAATATCGTAGCAAAACATGATGTCGATGTCCCATCCCTAGTACGCACCTTCGCAAACTCAGATACCTTAGCTACCTTACACCCTTCCTCACCTGGTTATAAATAAAACCAAAAGATGATTGATCAGTGAATCTACACTGCTCGACAAAATTAAGGGATCACCTGAGAAAAATCGTGCTCGCTGGAATTGGGCGTCAAAAAGTATAGAGATCATTATTTCTCCACCGAATCGGATCTGTCGAAAAGTAGAGTAGTCAAGATAAAAAACCAGCTGAAGAACGAGGCGATCGGACATTCCTAAAGAAAATGACGAAAGAACGCTTTTTGTTTAAAAAAAGTGAAAACGTCGTTTTAAAAAAAATGAGCTGTGGAGTGATCTCTTGACCAAAAATCAAAAAAGTATAGCTCATTGGAAAGCTCCATCTGTCCTCTTTAATATGCAAAAAAGAAATTTAAAATCGGTCGGATGGTTTGGAAATTAGAGTCAAAAATGTATCGAAAAACGTGGTTTCAAAATGCCACAAGGCGGGACAAAATTAAGGGATCATTGGAAAAAAACACACGAAGTCCTTCGAAAAAAGTTTTAATGAAATCAATAAGAAATGAAAACATCACATCAATCGTAAAAAAAAGTTCACCTGATGGCAGAATGAAAATAAAGAAATCTTTGGGAAAAACTGAAAGGGAAACTGCGTCAGTAAGAAAAAAAGAACATTGTAAGGTTTGCTCACTAATACCTTGTATTCCCTCCTCTTGCGTTGATTAATGCTTCAATTCTTCGAAGCATTCCCTCGATGATGAACTTTTTTTTACGATTGATGTGATGTTTTCATTTCTTATTGATTTCATTAAAACTTTTTTCGAAGGACTTCGTGTGTTTTTTTCCAATGATCCCTTAATTTTGTCCCGCCTTGTGGCATTTTGAAACCACGTTTTTCGATACATTTTTGACTCTAATTTCCAAACCATCCGAACGATTTTAAATTTCTTTTTTGCATATTAAAGAGGACAGATGGAGCTTTCCAATGAGCTATACTTTTTTGATTTTTGGTCAAGAGATCACTCCACAGCTCATTTTTTTTAAAACGACGTTTTCACTTTTTTTAAACAAAAAGCGTTCTTTCGTCATTTTCTTTAGGAATGTCCGATCGCCTCGTTCTTCAGCTGGTTTTTTATCTTGACTACTCTACTTTTCGACAGATCCAATTCGGTGGAGAAATAATGATCTCTATACTTTTTGACGCCCAATTCCAGCGAGCACGATTTTTCTCAGGTGATCCCTTAATTTTGTCGAGCAGTGTACATTACCGTCGATGTTTATGAACTTGATGTTACATAATGGAATTTTTCTGTGTGTCGTTAGTTCTGCTTTATTCTTTAAAAAAAAAAAATGAATTTTGCTTGAGCGGGCCCGTTCCCGGGCCCCCTTGTATCCGCCCCCCCCGCATCGCGGGGTTTGCGGGGGTGTACGTTACACCCCTGGGACAGGGTTAGCTAAGTCAGTTTGCCACTGGAGACAGTTCTTACCACACCGTGTACTTACCATGCTGATGATTGCTTGAGAACAGTGTTCATGAATTATGTTTGAATGGTGTAAATAGGCCATTCATAAATAACTTCGAAATCTGATACATTCAGGAATTACATCGCATTGATAAAAAAATGATAGGATACGCCTGGGGCGCCCCTAGCAGGTGGCAAAGAACTGACTGTTTTGAGGTCTCAAGTTGGTCAATTGGATGTGCCTGCCTCAGTGCAAACTTAAACGACTCGAAATTCCCTCTCATGTCATACTACATTGGGTGAACTTGGAGCTCGTGCTCACCTCCAACTGATCTGTCCAAACTGCATTCCAAAGCTCTGAAGGTATATTTCACGTGTTGGTTCAAATAGCTTTAGAACTTCTTGTTCACTAGCTTTAATATATGGATTTTACAATGTTTTTGGTTTATTGGGGGTATAAGCTCCTATCAGCAGCCGCTCCATGAAAGTGAGTTATCATAAGGGCTAATGAAGCACGATCCATGATTTTTTTGCTTTTTACCCAAAGGCTTTAATAAGCCAGAAGCATTCAAAGGACCTAGTTTTTTCAATCAATATAACTTTGGTAATGAAGAAGCAAAATGTGGCTAAGCACATCAGAGAAAGCGGTCCTTACGGCCACCATCTAAAAATCGGCGTCTGAATTCGGAACGAGCGGTTCTCATCGCTCGAGTTGACCACGGCCGCGCATTCAATAATTCCTCACGTCTGCCCGTGCGACGCCGTTATTGAGGGGATGGAAAGTCCCTCCCCGAAATATGGAAACGGAGAGGTCCGAGAGAATCGTATTTCGTGGGTCACTTCGTGTAGTTTAATACTCGGACTGCGCTGTGAATAGTAATAAGGGACCGGGACCTCCTCCTCCGGGCTCCCAGGGCTCACCGCCCGTCGCCACCCCAGGGAATATAACATGTTCAATATTGATAGGAAACTCCGGTCCTTGATCATAAAATATCGTATGAAATATGTTAGAACCGTATGTTTCCAAATATGCATTTATATATAAAAACTAAAATTTAGATAAACGTTTTACATTTAAATGACTCACGGGTTTCATGATCAACTGGATTATAGTAATTTGATTATCACTTTAACCTGGGATGTAAAAATCACCTGGTTTGATGTATTATTTGTGAGGTAGATGTTATTGACCAGTGGTGACTGGTGGTCAATGACCAGACTGTTTCTGAAAGTTGACGTTAGGAATAGGGAGGTGAATATTGAAGTTGGAAGAAGGATCAAAAAATACAATAAAATTGTAATTAAAGTACTACAAAAACGCTGCCAATTTCAACACATGGGTCTAGTGTTTTCTGGATAATACCTGATTG
Source organism: Creontiades dilutus (assembly GCA_031894815.1). NCBI lineage: Eukaryota > Metazoa > Arthropoda > Insecta > Hemiptera > Miridae > Creontiades > Creontiades dilutus. The sequence continues at coordinate 123,785 of JAVIWC010001268.1, read as the reverse complement.
CTAGTGCCATTAAGGTTTGAGGGTGGTCATTTTCAGGTTCGGAAATTGTGAATATTTGCCATTGGTGAATTTCTAAGAATAGGAAACCAATCCCAGTCGGTTTTTCTTTAAAAAAGTACTTTAAAAATATTAAAGCATGCAACATGGTCATAGGAGCGAATTTAAAAAAAATGTTCCATTACATTTATGTTGAGTTAATTGAGTAGAAAGTTGAGCACTTTTGTACGCCAAAAAAAATTCCAACTATCGAGCTATTGCGAAAAAAAATGATTTTTTTTTAATGTTAGACTTTTTTTTCCATTTTCAGCACATACTAATTAAATTTAAGGTATAATGTTTCAGCATAAATTTGAGCTTTGTGATCGATATGGTTAGTTGGCCCCTTCCCGATTTTGGATTCCGACGCCTTCGGAGATGAATCAGATGTTTTCAAGCGTCTGAGTTATCCTCTGAGCGTGGCGGAGTTTTAATATCCGCATCCACCTCTATGGAAGGAGTAACTGTACCATTCCATCACCTCACAGCTTCAATGATTAAATGACTCATTTCATTATTGGTGAAATTTTGTAAGGCATTTCAAATTCTGTCAAATTAATATAAATTTAATGATTGTTATCCGTTTCTAGTCATTTGTTGTGATTTTTTTCTAACCATTCCTGAGATTTGACCAATTTAAAGTGCTGAAAAAGTTTTCCAACGAACTTATCCTTTCGATATTCATTCTTGATTTCTTGGCTCAAGAACAAAGTTTTCATCTCACTCTTATCGAGAGTTATCGTCTTAATGATACATACGTGCTGCTTCTTAAAAATAAGAATAGAATTAATGAAAATTTAAATCGTCAAAACTTTGAAAGCTATATTTTCAGTAGTGTTCTTACGCTTAATTTTATCCAGCAATTTTTGGAGCTGAGCTTCTTCTAGCTTTTAAGATCGAAAATACTGAGGAGGGGGTAAACATTTGAGGTTCCCCTACAAACAAGATGTTTCTGATAAATATTCCTTGTGATTCTAAATTTCGAAATGAGGACATCTAGAATGCTATATGTGTAGAATTCAACGTCGTCTTGAATCAAAAACCTACAAAATACATTCTATTACTGGAACAATTAAGAACCAAAATGATCTTTTCCTCCAGCTGAATTGTTTGAGTGATCTTCCGATTTTCTGGGTTTTGTACGATTGTTGTGGATTAGGTCATTTCCGGATATCACTACACAGTAGTTAACCGATTTGGTGAATTCATGTCATTTGAGGTCCGATTAATTCGGTCATAGATGATTAGAACTAATGAGGGGCAATGATCGATAACCAATTACAGAAATCAAGCGATCAATCACAGCGTCCGTTCTGTGGTCGCCACTAACGCGAATGGACGTGCCATGGACCACTTAAATATCTTACAAGGGAGTTGATAAATGAACGATTTATAAACACCTAAACACTAAAATGTATGTAATTAGCCGGTTTATCCGACTGAACGCGGGACCAAAAACCAAGACATTTCTTTTTTTTTTTTTTTTAAGAGAGAAAAAACATTTATTGATCATTATATTGGGTGGAATGTTGGAATAGTTGGGGTTGTGAAAAGTATAAATTGATACGCCAAAAGCTCGAATTGGTATGCCAAAAGTTGAAATTAAGATGCCAACAATATTAGAATTTATTTGTGCCAAAGGTTCAAATTAGTTTGCCAAAATTTTCAATTTGATAATATGCCAAAAACTCAAATTGATTTTGCCAAACTAATCTGATTTTATTTTTTTCCTAACTGTGTGTGTGTGTGATTTCATTCTTCTTCAAACCAAGACATTAGCCCCAGATGGGAAAATTTTTTAGTGCGGTTTTCATTGAAAACTCGATAAATGTCTTCCTAAATGTATATAAGAATGTTTAGATCCATTAGGGGGCGATTATGAATTTTTGTAGACCATGGCACCAGTGTGGTGCCTCACGTGAGCGGGGATGACCCACACAACTAACTACTTTGATTGCTCTGTATGACGAAAAATTCATTTAGAATACACTTTTTTAGTTTGAAAATATGTTTTTAGGCTATCTGGGATGCTTGACTCACTCTCGCTCTCGGGGGAGTATACATAACTACAGGTTTCAATATACCTAACGAAGACTGCCGGTCAGTGAGGGAACTCGGCCCTCTGATACGCACCGTCGAGTCACCGGGAAGGATAATTTTGCTTCCGAGTCTACTAAAGTAGCGGAAGCATTGTTTTCACTTTCGGAATGTGAAAATTTTTTAGTCTCCAAAATCAAAAATTCCACTCGCATTTCGCGTTTTAGACCTTTCTGAACAATTTTTGTTCCGTGTCTGTCTGTGTGTCTGTCTGTCTGTCAGCAAATCCTTGTTACGGGCAAAACTACACGAAGTTATAGTCCGATTTTGATGAAATTTTCAGGGATCGTGCGGGTTAGGGTGTAGATGGTCCCCTATAGGTATCATGACCCCCCAATCAATAGTAGCTTCTGCGCATGCGCAAACGTGAAATCCTTGTTACGCGCATAACTTCGGGAGTTCTTGACCAATTTCGATGAAATTTCCAGGGTTTGTTCGGTTTGATGTGTAGATGGTCCCCTATGAGTTTCATGACCCCCGGATCAATAGTAGCCTCTGCGCATGCGCAAACGTGAAATCCTTGTTACGCGCATAACTCCGGGAGTTCTCGACCAATTTCGATGAAATTTCCAGGGTTTGTTCGGTTTGATGTGTAGATGGTCCCCTATGAGTTTCATGACCCCCGGATCAATAGTCGCCTCTGCGCATGCGCAAACGTGAAATCCTTGTTACGCGCATAACTCCGGGAGTTCTTGACCAATTTCGATGACATTTTCAGGAATTTTTCGGTTTGATGTGTAGATGGTCCCCTATGAGTTTCATGACCCCCGGATCAATAGTCGCCTCTGCGCATGCGCAAACTTGAAATCCTTGCCACAAGCATAACTCCGGGAGTTCTTGACCGATTTCGATGAAATTTTCAGGGATTGTTCGGACTTATTAGGTATATTTTATAGTTTGTTCAATAGTTGAACATGCCTACCTTTATTTTCTCAAGTTACGCTCCTGCATAACAATAAATTTACCCTAATTCAACATTTACTTCGCCTAATTGAACGAAGTTCTTTAGTTAATAATAATTTTCAATGATCTATACAGTCATGTTATGGATACGAGGAAGCTATGTGCCACACCCACTTGGCAGAGGTTTTTCAAAAGTGAGAAGGCATTTTACGCTGCAGAGCACCGCCCCGGTGCCCTCCGTAAGCGGGGAAAGCCCCCTTGGCACCGGTGTGGTGCCTTCCGCGTTGAGTCGATATCAACCGTTATTCGTATTTGAACCTTAAGGTAGCGGAACTGTTGTTTCCATTTGCGAGACACGAAAATTTTCTGTACTTCAAAATCAAAATTTACATTTACGTTTTAGGCAATTCATAACTTCCACTTAATCTTTCGTTGGTTTCAGTCAGTTGGTGCATCAGTAGTCACTCCGCTTAATTGCAACTATTCTCATCCGATTTCGATGATGATGATTCTGTTGAAAAGCCCCATTTGAATTAACATCACTCACAAATCAAAACTTGACTCTGCACATGCGATTAGTAATCTTTTCTGACGTCTACAGGTCCGATATTGCTAAAATTTGAATCATTTTGTTAACGTTTAATGCCTTTTTACGTCGGGTTATGATTCTCCTCTCAATTGAAATTAGTGAAACGCCCATGGTTTTCAATAATAAAAAGTATTGCCTCAGTAGGTACGTAAGGTAGATTTAGGGATGGCAACGATTTATCGATATATCGGTATCGTTATTTTAACACCGATATATCGGTACAATCGATAATTTTTGGTCCGATACATCATGTTATGGATATTAAAAACGTAATAACCTATATTTTGTATGTTTAATTAAAAGAAAAGTGCTTTCTTGTATCGTTAATTTTCACAACAAGTGCATTGCAGTAGGTAGGCAAAGCCGCGTTGTTAGCCGCGTTGATAAATATAAATTGGTATTTGAACCTTCCAAGTCCAATTGAGAATCCTTTCCAGTAGATATTTTTCCAAACCAATTTGGAGAATTTTCCATTTGCGAGACACGAAAATTTTCTGTCCAAAAAATCAAAATTTAACCAATTTGTTTTAGGCAAATCATAACTTGGGTAATCTAAATTTCATTCTTGAAATGACAATTTTTTTCAAGACTTCTATTGAAACAAAATCTCATCCGATTTCGAAGATGATGATTCCTGTTTAAATTGAAGCCCCATTTGAATTAACATCACTCACAAATCAAAACTTAACTCTGCGCATACGTTTAGTAATCTTTTCTGACGTCTACAGGTCCGATATTGCTAAAATTTGAATCATTTTGTTCACGTTTAATGCATTCTTTACGTCATTATATTCTCCTCTCAATTGAAATGAGTGAAACGCCCATGGTTTTCAATAATAAAATAGTATTGCCTCATTATGTAAGGTAGATTTAGGGATGGCAACGATTTATCGATATATCGGTATCGTTATTTTAACACCGATATATCGGTACAATCGATATTTTTGGTCCGATACATCGGTGGATATTAAAAACGTAATAACCTATATTTTGTATGTTTAATTTAAAAGAAAAGTGTTTTCTTTTATCGTTAATTTTCACCACAAGTGCATTGCAGTAGGTAGGCAAAGCCGCGTTGTTAGCGATTATATAAATTATATGTCTTGTAATAGTATAGTAACTTTGGCAGTCGGCAGCCTGTGTCAAATTCGTTGTTTTTCAATAATAATATTATTAATATTATTTCCTACTTCAAAAAAGGATCCATCAATGGCACCGATATATCGGAAATATCGATAATTTTTGGCTGATATATCGGTGCCAACGATATTTTCCATTCGATATGTCGGAAAATCGATATATCGATGTGTTGAAAATGTTTGCCATCACTAGGTAAATTTGATAGGATAAATTGACTGCGCCGAAATGGAAACTATTCTCATCGCCATGATTGGTATGAAATGTGTTCCTACGTCCCGTACATTTCTAAGAAGCATAAATTTGATCGCACTTTAAATTATGATGTACTAGTTTTGCTCCTTTAGTACCTTGTGCGGAAACGCAACTTGGATTTGGTTGATCAAGACAGAGAAAGCCCCTTTGTAGAATTTCCGTTTCGAATTTGAGTCGGTAACTCCCTGAGCTGAGCAGTTGACTCAGCAAACACTGACCGCTCTAAGACTGCTGTTTACGAATCGCTAATCTAATTGCTTTCAGAGGTCACTGGGGTAATGGGTTGTTCCTCTCGGGCTGACGCTATTCGCTTCTGTTAACCGACTAAACTTACTGAGTTGATCCAACAGGAATAATCGTCAGTATAACATCTGCCAACAGCGTGTGTATTATCTCGTATTTTGAACGTGATCGGGTTCATAGTTGAAATCCGGTCCTCGCTGTATTATTAGGAGATTCTATGCAATCTATTGTGTGGAGTTTAAAGAGATTATTCGGATTAAGCTGGTAATTAGGTTTCTCGTAGTCGCTTCGACCAACCCTTGGACGGTCTAGTTGGATAATAATCCAGCTTGAATGAACCTACCGGATCTTAGGTCAATCTCAAGGTTCCAGGTTGTCCGATGAGGTCAGGCCAAATCCAGAAAAAGAAAAAACGTGGTTTGTGAGGAAAGGGAGAAAGATATGGGGGGTGGGGGTAATATATCGCAATGTACAAAGCCAATTGACAGTTTACAGCAAGCTTTTCCAGAATCATGAATATCAATGGAATGATATGACTCGCGGAACAGCGAACAGGTAATTAGAACAACCCGGCAATTGATTAATAGCAGAAAAGTAAGTAATTTGGTGCTTTTATCTTGGTAACCCATGCCCAGAATTCTGCTCACTTCAAAATGCAAAATGACTTTTTTTCAGGGAGGGCTACAAAATCGCATACCTGTACTGATAACAATAGCAATCAATGTACAAGCATTTTACTTATTTTTATTGTTATTTTTTAGCTTACGAAGATTTTTCACATTTTTGTTGGGGGGGGGGGGGGCACCCCTGAATAGGGGGGCACCCCTGAATATGGTGTTGTGCCGTTATCTTTCTGATGCCAATCTCGTAGATGGATATATCTATGTGAAAATTATGATCTGGGTACATTCACGGTATTAATTTGAATACTATATATCTGACCTATTCCGTAATATGTATTTTTCCATTTCGTAGATGAGAAAGTTTTCTTCGCCCTCCCATTTATATCCAATTCGACGGCAGGTACGTGTGACCGGAATAAATGTGGACCCTCCAGACATTTATTATATCCACTCCTAGTAGACCGAAATATCAAGTGATGTACAGCTAGGAAGATATACGCGGTCTAATCCATCCAAATGTGACTGATTAACATAGCGGCACGGGAAGGAGGGTCGCAATAGGGCCGTTTTCTCCCCACCTCTCCGCTCCATATAATTGGATATTTTTTGATATATTGTTCGGCGGGAAATCCCGCGTCAGCTACTTTTATTGCTGCAGAAGCAACGGGCTCCGCGGAGGGCGGGTTTTGCCAAACATGACCCATATAACCGCCGCCAGGTGGCAGGGACGACTACCGGAGTTTTCGTGGCAGGGTATGAGGGCCTCCGGGGAATAATATTTATTTTTCCGGAGCCTCTTTCGAACCGGGAGCCTGGAGAGTGGGGGAAAAACCGCGTTCTGTGTTCAATATAACCGCAGCAAAAACGCCTTTCAATCAGGGAAGAGACAGATGGGGCGGGTGACGGGGCCGTAATGAAAATATTTGAATGGGATCGGGGTCGCTGTCGGTTTCACCAGGTTCCTGTGGGACGGCTGCGGATAGGAGTTGCGATGTTGCGAACAAACTACCGGCGGCGGACGTTTTGTATCGAGAGCTATAGGAAATGAATTGTGGCTCCATTCATATTGTTTGGGAACAACGAGGAGCGAAAATAATTTAAACTCTGAGGAACAGCGAAAACCAACCGATGTCGATTTTACTCTTACAAATACCTATCCCTGTCGCGAACACCCTTATTTAGTGGACGAATTAAATTTGAATGAGTTGAATGGAACGTTGAAAGGGTTTTGCGACTGTTCTCTATATTTTCCCAGTCTTCTGTCATTTGGGATGTCTCCCCAGTTCTTCAACGACATGGCTGTATTAGAAACTACCTGATAGCTGATAAAAGCGAAATGGTGTGAAATGGGTCACTACCTCTCCAAAGTATCGTATACCACAGGTATGGGCGTGATGTTTTCCGGTAGATCACAGTTCAACCAGAGGAATATAACATTTAATGGTGTCAGATGGTGTTACGATGTCATTAGGAGGTCTGTGGGCCAACAGGTAGTTTTCAACATAGCGACGTGTTGAAGAACTGCGGGAGTCATCCCAAATTGAAAAAACACTGAGAAAAAATAGAGTAATCTATTTGTCAGTCATAAGGAGCATTAGGAGCCCTTGGTTGCCAAGTGAAGATGTTTTTCTTCAAGTTCTGAAAAGTTAGTTGTAGGATATTGGCAGATTACTGTGTGAAAAATAGACTAATAGCGGTTATGGGCCCTGCACGCTTCCACTAATGCATCAAATTTCGGAAATACTCACCAGGAACTACAAAGAGAGAGCTAAGTTACCTTAAAGCAACAATCGATGAAAATTGTACGATAGATGGGGAAATTTGCATTTTGGCTGGGCTGGATGCAACGATGACAGAAAGTCGACGTGTGTTATTCCTATTCACTGGAAGTCCAACAGACTGGCGTTACCTTTTCAACTTTGCAAGCGGTATGGTTTTGCTGGCTTCGTGTTGCATTGAGATCAAATGGATCCATCAAATTTTGTAAAATATGAAGGTGAATATGAAGCATTGAGTTTTGCAGAAGAAAACAACGTCAGCTCCCACTCTAGGCATCTTGACATCAGATATCACTTCGTAAAAGACTTGAGGAAAACTGAAGAAGTTGACCTAAACTATATTACAACACACTTCTTGTTTTGTGATAAAGTGTATTGCTCATTTGCATATAGGTATTATTTGTGAAACAAATAATTGTGAGTATGTCTATTCTAATTGATAGCACTGTTGGGATCTGTGACCTCGTTAAAGGAACGCCAACACGTCAGGACACCTCATCGAATGAGTTGCAACTCAGTGAATCAGGAGTAAAAGTAAACAAATTGAACCCAACAATTTAATATGAGAATAATGGATTACTCAGGTAATCTTTGGGCCCGGTATTCGTTCTAAAACGCTGCAAATTCTCTCACTGGGGTTTGTAATTCAATTGGCTTGCGTTCATATTTTGAATTTCCACTAAGCTTTGGAGTGAGCGTGTTCCACAGGTGATAGAGCGATTATTGAATTTCAGGACACAAATTTGATCAACTGATCTATTCAAACAGGTATTTTGGATTGATCAGATTCACGTCTATTTGTGTATCTCCTGAAATTCAATAATCGCTCTATCGTGCGAAACACGCACACTCCAAAGCTTACTAGAAATTCAAATCATGAACGCAAGCCAATTGAATAATAAACCCCAGTGAAAGAATTTGCAGCGTTTCATGCGTATCAGAATGCTTCAACCCGTGTATCGGCTACAAAGCTTTTAGGAGTTCACTCCAGTATCCACATTACTACATCACTGCACCACTAGGTTACTGATATCAAAACAAAAACAACAATAAACCAAAATAACGCAAATGTTGGCACCATAAATCGGGCCATACATCGGGAATGGTTCGACCTACGGACCTGGGGAGGGGCTCATTCGATTCGTCGTGGAAAGTTCTTAAAAAAGAGTCAAAATGTAGGCCGCCTTGACTTTTTTTGAGGTTTTTAGGGATTTTACAAAACTTCGAAAACCCTTCAAGGGCACTTTGAATTAAGTGAGAGTGCTGGCTAAAGAATTGGAGCGTTATTATTGAATAATAAACCAAAAGTTACAATCGACAGCTCTCGCTTGACTCATTAATCATTAACAATTATTGTTGGATATGAGGGCCCTCGTAATTTTCCTTGAGTGACAATTAAAAAGTAGTATACCCACTTGTTCTTTGCTACTTCTGTCGAATATTGTTTTTAATTACGAAATATCAGGGATTTGGGAAGTATACCCAGCCAAATTACCTCTACCTGAAGCTAAATTTAAAAATTTGAAAAACTGTGTCGTGCCTTCGGGGTACCAACAAAATTCTAATACGAGTCTCTATCTCTCCCTCACTCTGACACCCTGAAAATTGATAACCTTGCAGAGACGGACGAGGTCGACTCATGCAGCCCAGATATCTATGAGCCCATGGATAACCTCGATTTCTGATTTTATGTTGAAGGACTGCTTATTCACCCTGCATCTGCTTCAACGCAAAATAAATAAGGTTTTTCTAGCAATTCGCAGTTGTCGCTATTTTTGACAATAGTCAATAAATCAAAATAAATTGATTTATTTTGACGATATTCATAAACGAGATCATAACTGATTTTTAAAAAAAATGTTTTTTACAGTTTATAGCGATGCAACACCTGATGGCAAAGCATATGGGCCCTGCAGAAAAACTGGGTTCCTTGCAGAACTTCATTAGTAATTGTGATACCAAAAATCCAAAAATACGTTGCGAGCAACGCGGTCAAACCAATTTGGAGTGGGGAATGATAATTTTTCATTGATCTAGAGAAAATGGGGAATTCCCAAAATCAGCATAATGATGGATTCGCCGTTCTAGCCCGTGTCGGACGTTTGCGCCATAGGTGCATTTAATTAGAGAATTTTGTGGACATTTGCGCCTGCCACCGAAATTGGACAAATGCGCCTGTGAAACGAAAGAAATATCACTGTACGTTTGCGCCAAGAATCAGGATGGTGAAGGGGAAATCTCAACTCAAGACCAGTTACAAAAAAGTGGGGGGGGGGGGGGGGATTATCGAAGTATTTGCCATGTCAAATTATTCTGTACTCCCCCCCCCCACACAATGAAAACAGTATTTTCGACTACCAATATCGCGTCTCAACCTCTTAACATTCGATCAAAGGATTTTATCGCTCTATTTTCTGGTGAGAACTTATCTCTAAGAAGGAATTCACAGGAAGGGGGTTTGGGGACGTACAGGTATGAGTTTTAGAGCGATGAAATCCTCTGATCGAAAGTTGAGAGGTTGAGACGCGATATTGGTGGTCGAAAATACTGTTTTCACCGTGGGGGGGGGAGTACCGAAGAATTTGAGATGGCAAATACTTCGATACTCCCCCCCCCTTTTTCGATTGAATAATTCACCATTACTATCTAATTCTGGTAAATTGAGGAAAAAAGAAAAACTTTATCTCATTTTTAAAATCTATCTATTTAAAAAAAGAAAAAAACGTTCGCTCTTGTACCTATCAATTTGTATCAGAGTCAATGTTCATGTGTAGGTCAACAACAAGGTGTGAGTGAATGTAGGTGTGTCAACAACAACACGTACTCTCGTAACTTGTTTACTTTCTAACGTCAGAACACCGAGCCACTGTGAGCAACACATCCCTATGCGCAAACGTCCAATATTCACAATGGATGACGTCTAGCGCAAACGTCCACGTAAAATCCGAAATTGGCGCATATGTCAGCACAATATTTGATTGGTTCGTCAATTATCTGGCGCAAACGTCCGTCAGCCGTTCTAGCTTCCAGCCGACAAATGTGCGTTTCTTCTTTTTTATTTTGACTTTCATAGACAAACAACACAACTTATTCTAAAACAAACCTCTCTCTGCAAGGCTGCATAAATATAACTTTGGAGTTGTAACTGGGTGGTTTGCCCTCCGGGAAACAGGGCAGGTGGTAGAGGAGGTGTGAGGGTCGTAACAAAAAATTAAAAGTTTGTTTTATCATTGCCTTAACAGGCTGAGTACATAGTAATCTGAATTCTAATCCGTTGAGTAAACCTGCAGAGGAGGCGTGAGCTCCGTATTACCATAAGAATCAATTTTTGCGCCCGAGTGAGGCTGGAGGGAAAAACATGAGGAGATTTTATGCCCAGATTGGAGCGCGCAGTTTCAGAGGTAACGTGGTGGTTTACATTCTGACGCCTGGTGGTTGAATACAGAAAATATCGGGTGAGCGTGAATAACGCAAAAATTCTTGGGATTATGCACTGTAATTGAATAACTATCCTTTTAATAAAATTTATGGGGTTCCGGGTAAAAGTGACCAAATAGCATTTTTTTCAAAATGAGCTTTTTTTGTTATTCCGGTACTAAGGAACGTTGTCTACTGTGTGTTGTTGCTAAGAACGTTATCTTCAAACTGATGTGCAAGAAATACTTGAAAATAAATTTTACCTGACTGACCCAAAGAGTTTTATGTGACCAAATGGCATTTGAACTCAACCACAAAACACGAGATGGATTATAAATGTACTCTCGCTGGTGCATGTAAATGTTATCAATTGCGATTTGATCACTTTTACTGTGTAAGATTTGTAAGATTGCATAGTGAGCAGGTGAAAATGACCAATTACAGTGATAGGTAATGGATAACCTTTTCTAACAGAAATAGGTATATCATTGTCATTAGATGCTTGGCAACACGATAAATTAACGAAAAAACTATTCAATTCCTCAATTTCATGTAACTATGCGACTGATTTTCGAAGAATTGAATTGACCAAATGAGTAAAGCTTGAAACTCCAGGCAGGTAAAAATGATCAAATAGAGTTTTCCGAATAAACAGCTCTCATTTAATCTGAAGTGAATTTTGAAGCACGATATCATAGGCGGGCACTAGCTAACTACCTACAGGATAAAGAAAAATCGAAACATAGTCGGATGAGACATCACACAACCAGTGTTCGTAAGAAGAAAATAGGTGAAAATTCAGATCGCTCCCCTGTATTTTGCAAATGTTACTTGGTCACTTTTACTCGGAACCCCACGAAATAATAAAGACAAAATGCATAATTTCAGGTATTGAGTCCAGCTCTCTCCTAAAGGGCCGTCTCTCGATCAAATAAAGCCCAGATAAAGTCTAGGTAACTCCTGGCCGCGGATAACATTTCTTTGTCTGCTTACCACTGCACTTCACCTACTACAAAGCGGGATGTAGGTACTTGGTAACATTGTCTGAGACTCTCCGCCGGATATTGTCTTTATCCCATAGGTACCGCCATTTTGAATAGAATTTTCCCTCTTCAATGGTAGGTACCTACTGCTTCTATGTTGTAAACTGCTACAAAAAATGTTGAACCACGTTGATTACATTGATTCCGACTTTTTGGAGGAGGAAACTGTTCAATTCTTTGAATATGAAAGGAGGCCATACACAGTTGGACCTCGTCCAGGTAACATTAACACTCTTGACGGTGATGAATGATGATCCCGAGGGTGTTTGTAAGGGAAAATTGAATTCCACCGTGACCGGAATTATTCTACATCGACGATCATAAAATTCTTCTGGCTCAGATTCTAAGAACTTAGAGAATAGATTTTTACATGAAACAGTAATATAATGATGCCTTTTAGGACTGTTAAGGTGGACCCAAGGAAGATGTAAACGGTGGTGCATTAAACTGATTGAGGATGTATTTCAAATGAATGCGTACATGCTCAATGAACGAGTATGGAAATACATAATTCAATTCGTATTCGTCGATACAGTGAACCAATCAAATAAATACAGGTGTTGTTGAATAAAACCTTAGGGCGCTTCTGCCAAAGTTGAGGTTTCGCGGGTAGCCAACAATATCACAAAATATGCTACTTTGCCACTACTTAGTTAGGAAAATGAAGTCACTTTGATAACTATGATATGAAGTCAGTCAAGTTTGATAAGTGATAACTATATAGGGATCCCAGCCATATTAGGGAGGTCCCAGGACCAAGTTAACAAGAGTGTAAGAGAACAGGAGAGAACTGCCTCCAGATTCTGTTAACCAAAAATCGGGAAAATTTTGTTTGGAGGGGAAGTGAAGAAAATTTAGAGTGGGGAGTCGCGGGGAGCAGAGAGAGGGGAGTAGTAGAAACCAATCAGGAACGGGGCTACAACTACCCCATGAGGCTAGGGGGGAGCCTAAGAATGACTGACCGTTTGCCAGAAAAAGGGTGGCTTGGGAAAAACCAACGGCGCAAAGCAGCTCGGGGAATTTGGAGTCCATTAAAGGCTTTAAATATTTTCACATAGGAACGGGATTAACGGACAATGAAGTAACAGCTGCAAGTAGTCGATACGCTTAACGCCGCCACGGTCAACCTGTGGGCCTCAAATACGAGTCAAGGGTGGAGTTCAAGAGGTAATGACCTAAATACTGAAAAATTCTTCAAGATCTAAAACCATTTCAGATACATCTGTCTGGGAACCTATTTCGTTATAAGAAATTATCTGAATTCATAGCTGTTCTCAGGCTCAATGCATCTCACAGTTTCATCTTCTCTGTTAGTGGTACCAATTAGGGAAGGCCGATAGTCGATAGAGAGACACTATCGATAGTTCGATAGTATAACTAACTATCGATAGTATCGATAGTGCGGAATATTAAAAGGAATGCCTGGACCCTATCCCCATTGTCGGCAAATAGATCAGCATTGTTAGGTAGGTATATTGCACTACTACTTATGCAACTCCTTTACTTATTAAATATCTGCGTGAGAAGTTCACGAATTCAAAATGGTGCCTCAATTTGGTGTATCAACCCACGGGTCAGTTCCGCCTAGATAAATCGGAAGTGGTCCTTCGAGAGAATCAGCAATTTCCACCACTTATCACAGAATAGAATCCCGGTAATTGGTCAGTAATTTAACCACTTATTATTAACTTCTTTCTCTTACTTGGGGAATTTGAGTAAGCACACCTCCGGATCTAACATTCACAATATGAACTCTGGCATAGGGTGAAATTCATCAGAAATGCCTTCAAGGGTTTTTAATAAGATTTACTTATTAGGAATTCTCGGAGTATGACGGGTAGGAAAGGGAGAGGGGAACTCCAAAGAAAACCACGATATCTTTTTAAACGAAGGAAAAATGTTCATAGAAAACTGACTAAAGCAAACCTATCAAGGTAAATCAGTTCACGGAAATGCAGAACAAATTATTTTACACAATAGCCAAGACTCTTGACACAGTGACTCATTGCTTTCCTATTATCCACTGTTGTTCCCAGTCAATGAATTTGAGTTGTGAATAGGAGGAACCATAGATCTACGGTAGATGCCTTTCAATTCTTAGAATGAATTAATTTTCCTTCAAGTGAAGCATTAATTTTCAAGGGAAGCGGGCAGAGTTATTTCCTATTCCCAAACATCGATAGTCAGCCGACTACTAGTACTATCGACTATCGGCCTTCTCTAGTACCAATCGCTGAAGTTTCTCTACATTTTACACTTGGGACAACGAAAAACTAGTTTTCCACGGTTGCTCAGTGCAAAAATCATTGTTGTTGTGCGACTCTTTTTTCCCACAAGCGACAATATCCAAGAGATAACTACACATGGGATATCACCCTGAGCGATACAAGTTGATTGATAGATTCCAAAGTTATCTCGAAGGTTGCATTTACCTCTAGATACGTGGCTGAGATTTGCCAAGGAGAAATCCCATCAATTGATAAACAGGCCCTAAGTCTAATGTCTGTCCGTTTCTGTAAGTTCTTAAACTCGTTTAAACCAAATAAAAACTTGTGTTTCATGCTTCTGAAAGAGATTCCACAGAAAAAACTTGAATTTTCTATCACATTTATACAGGTAGGTATACTCGTTTAAAGGATTGAATCACATCATAAAGTACAACTATATTATTTACATAAGTTACATAACAAACTATTAACATTAATTATGGCCGAATGTCAATGTGTTTTTGTTGATTCCTGGGTCTTGGAGTGATTTCTAGTGTGGTGCATGATATGCTTTTTTTGAAGGGCTCTAAATTTCAAACTTACAATTCAAATGTTTTATGATTATCGCTGCCCTCTTTGACTTGGTGGAGCGATGGGTTGTAGCAACGTAATCTTAACAATTTATCTTTATGTAAGGCGGGCTTAGCTGACAACGTAATTAAGGAAGTCAACGATAATTTAAATATTAGGCACCTGAATGAAACGAGCGTTGAGATTGTGAATAATTTCACAATTCATGGCCTCTACAAAAAAAAATCAATTGACGGGAAAAGTTAATCAAGTTTCATGAATACTTGCCGGCTTGAAAAGAGAAAAAAAAATTCTGCGAAGGCTAAATAAAATTTCATTCCTTCACTCTCGAAAGGTTCCCACTTCTCGGCGACAAGTCGAAAAGGGTTGGGGGTAGTTTCAAATGAACTTGCTCTCTACAGCACAATACCCCATTGTATCGAAGTAGACACTGCCCCGGGAAAGGGAGGTCTGGTCGGGGGAAGGACTTCTTTTTATTTACGATCCTCGTAATTCTGCGAGGATTTCGATTATGACTTCCAGAGGGCCAGAAGCTTTGGAAAAAAAAGGGCGGGATCTCAACTTGGCCTTTTCCAAAAGGGATTTTTCCATCGTTTTTTCTCCCCCTCAACAGCGACCCTTCCGAAGAATGATAACAGGATTCTTGTCCGTTCTTGCGGAATATGGAATGAGGAATGCGTCCAAGATGGGACGGAAGCGCACAGGATTGGTCTTACACGCCCTTAAAGCTTGGTTTGGCCGGCTTCCTTTTTTTTCTGTCAGATCTCCAGTACCGAGGTGGAAAAAATGGCATTGTTTTTTAATTAGAATTGCTTTCCACATTAATACTTCTTCTCCATAACCGCAAAGAATGATACCTTGCACACAGCTATGCCATGTGGTCGTGGAGAGGAAGATAAAGTGTTGGGTTTCAGGTAATGTGTTGTTTGTTGGAATTAACGCTGTACGTATAATTTGATTTGTAAGGAATCTCAGGGGAGCCTGTTTTACAGAAATGACGCTTCTTTCTATTGCATCCAAAGCTTCCAGTAGCAGCTTTTAAGAAGATCGTCAGTTGCAGATATCGACTCATATCGCTGTTGTTGGCATTTTCAATATTTAACCCTCCGTCATTCAGTCCCATTCTAATCTGGCTGAACACCTAAGAGGGATGTGTATTTATACTAAATTAGTAGGTTAATCAAATTCTGTTATGTTGGGCTAATCCAATCAGGATATCACGATTAGTTATCATTCAAAGTAATTAATTTCGCAAGAGATTATTGACCTCAAATCTGGCAAAGTTCGATACCAGCTTGATTATCATTATACGATACTTACATATTATGTATATTTAGTGGATTTATAATTTTTTATGTTTTTTCATCACATTTTGTGTGTATAAAATTTGTTTCAAATGATTGAGTATTAGAAGAAGAAGGAAAAAAGATGTTTTTGGCGTTTCGAATCAATCTCGTTCACTAGTTAGAAGTTGAAATTAAATCTTAACAGCTCTGGAGCGACTCACATAACACCCGAGCAACCTTTAATTTCTCCCCGTTTTAGATAAATGCAAAAAAAAAAAAAAAAAAAAAAAAAAAAAAAAAAAGTTTTACTCAAACCCACATGAACATTTTAGTTTATAAACCCCACTTTTATCCTGAACGTTAATTTTATCCTTAACCGAACCCAAAGAAGATTTGATATTATTTTTATTCTTAAACCCAACGTTGAAACCCCTGGACGACAAGATTTTACGGAGTTTATCCGAAATTTTCCCATAATATGGTATACTAATCCACTTTTTCTCTTCCAACTCAATTTCTCTCACTAAATTACACACCCCTTTCCTACTATTTTTCCTAAGAACCTTATTCCAAATAGAATCAACAAGTTCTCCCCCATATCCATTTCTTACGGCTATACTTATAGCCGTAATAATAGTCTTTTCTTTCAATAAATTTTGATCATTCATTGGTATGGACAGTGCCCTATAGATCATACTATGGAAGGCGGCATGTTTATGAACTAAAGGATGATTTGAAGTGCTATAAATAGTTATATCACTGTAGGTATTTTTTCTATAAATGGAGAAATCATGCCTTTTGTTAATCAATGAGGTAGACAAGTCAAGAAAATTTAACTTATTTCCACCAAATTCAAGGGTGAATTTAGTGAAAGGATCCAAATTGTTAATTTTTTCCAGAAAAGAATTTAGTCGTAATTATGTCGTCTACGTATCTATACCAATAAAAAAGGTTACTTGATTTACATTTTCGAAAGATTTGTTTCTCAAGATGATCCATGTAAATATGTGCAAGCAAAGGAGATAGCGGAGAACCCATCGCTACCTCAGGTTGAGTATAGTACCCTCAAATAAAAAATAATTCTGATCCATACAAACACACATCAATGAACAGAGTTTATTCTTTTCAAAAAATTCCAGATTAGAATCATGGATAAGCCCATTAACCACATCTTTGTACTTAGCGACCTCAATATTGGTATTATATGGTGGTAGTTGGATCCGATTTGAGAATATTGCAGTTGTTATCACTCAGGAATTTAAGAGTTTTTTTCAATGTAGTCTTTTTTCTTCAAAATGACAGTTGTGTTACCTTTATCCGCTTTGAAAAGAAAAATATTTCACCATTATTGGGTTCTTTCTTGCAATAAGTTTGGCTCCGCCTCTCCATAATGATACTGTTTGTGCCCCTTTCACTTTGTAAGCCTTGAGTGGCATTGGTTGGTCCTCCCCGCCCCTTTCACTTCTTTGAGCCAATAAGATTCAATCTCCTCTCACTTGATCCTAAACAAGATATGCTTTCTGTGATGTAATTTCAGTTCATGTTTGTTACTGATGATGACCTAACCGTCGAAATCGATTTAACTGTGTAACTCTTTACTTTCGTGGAAATATCGACAACGTTCTATCTTACTCCGTTTTTATCAAGAATCCATGTTCAGTTGCAATATGTTGGGAGAAAAGAGGCGTAAGCTGGTTAACAACGAGCTTCTCCAAGATCTTAGGGGTTGTGGATATAGAGCAGATTAGGCGGTAGTGAGTAATTAAGTCCTTGGGTCCTCCTTTATGGATTGGGGTTACACAGGATGATTTCCATCTGGATGGGAAGTGGCCAGTCTCTAGTGACATGGTGATGAGAATGGTTAGAGGATAAGATAGGGTGGATGAACATTCTTTCAGCAGAATTGGGGGAACACCATCTGGTTCCATTCCTTTCGCCGTATCCAAGTTCGCCAACTCTCGCAGCACGTCTGACTCATTGACTCGAAGTGAACCAATTGATACCACATCGAGAGGTATGAACCAGGCACATTGGATACTGGAGGTTCAAAGACGGAAGAAAAATGTTGTCTGAATAGCTCAGCAATCTCCTCAGGGTCTGACGAGTGAGCTGTAAAAAGGGATATGGTACTGGGCAGGGTGTTGCCACCGTTTCTATAGTTGAAGAAATTCAAAAAGTTCTTAATACCACCTAGAATTGAGTCTTGGACATCAGAAATATAAATCCTGTACAGACAGCCAGACCTAGAGTTACATTGACTCCGAAGTGAGGAAAAGAGCATATAGTCGACATCTAGTTTGGTGATTTTCCATCGAGTGTGGGCCAGTAGTTTCTGTTAGTGAAGGAAATCAGGTTGCGATCGAACCACTTAGAGAAGCAAGTACTATGATTCACAATTTTAGTAACAAACAGTTCGATAGCTTTTGTAATTGTTGGGTAGAATCTATCCACAGCGTCCTCAACAGAGCATTAGTAAAGACCACCACTCCACTTACAGCTAGCCAAGTAGTCATGCATAGATTTATAGTCCCCTTTCCTATAATTTGATATATATTTATCACTTGGGAAGAGGCGTGAGCAGAAGGAGGGAGTGGAGATCGCACAAACAAATGATTGCTGGGCCAAATCAACTGCAAATATTGGTTTTGAAGCCTGGAGACTAATATTGTGGACATCTGTTAGAAGAAGGTCCAGGGTGTTTTCGTGAAGGTTCCCAAGAACATTTATCTGCCTGAGGTCATGAAGTATCATGGACTCGTAAACATGTGTCATCTTCTACAACCTAGATGGGATTTGAGGCAGATGGTTCAGGAAAGTAAAAAATAATAACATTAGATGCCCTAAGGCGACTATCCTCTATTTCGGCAAAATGAGATTCGAGGTATGCAATGGACCGCATAGCTGAGGAACTTGTGTTGGACTCCATAAGATTCAAACGATCATTGACCGTTTTGATCCTGGATTCCAAGTCGCCCACTCGCCCGTTCAACGACTCGTACTTCTCCAAGCAATTGTCGATCTTTACTGATACAGTGGTTATCAAGCTACTCAACTCCTTCCTACTAGTATCGGCCTCATTTCGCGCATGAAGTTGCGTAATTCATCTCGTAAGAGATAGATTAACCTCTTCTTTGCAATTTATAAATTCCAATTGGCAAGTGTAGCTTTGTTCACACGTCTGAAGTTTTTTTTTTCCCCAGAATGCCAACACACGAATAGTGGAAACTTTCCTCACACAGGACGCAAATGATTGTGTTTTCGGATAGGAGTCCTTCCGAATACTTGCTATAGCTCATAATTTATTAGGGTTGATTGACGTGGAAACATCGAGGGAGTAATGATTAGTTATGGGTAGTATTGGATGGAGACTGGTGTTTACGCCTTCAAACAAAGCCCGCAACACCTACGTGCATTGCGGGTCAGTGGTAAAGTGGGTCGATTTCAGATACGTACGCGATCTTGCGGATCGATGGTGGAATAAGCGTAGGTAATGTTTATAAGTGACGCTAGGAAGCAATAGAGAGCATTTCCTCCGCGCGGTCGCGACCAGACGGTGTGATACTAGCGGGGAATAGATGGCGCTGCGAACAGTAGTCCAGCGACCAGTAGAAAAGTAACGAGAATGCGTCAGCAGCAATAAAATCCAAGAGAAAAACCAATCACAGAACTCATATGCGTATTCAACCACGGTTTAAATAAGAAAGACCAAGAATACAACTCTCTGCAAAGAAATAAACTCAAACTATGGCTTAAAAACTTGGTAAAACAACTAAAACTGAACAGACGATATGAACCAGTAGGGCATTTTATTACTCGATTTCTGGATATGACATTTTCTTAAGCTGTGATTTTGTTAAGCTGACAATTTTTACGGCAAAATGCTCCGTTCGGCACCTGAAAATGTTTGCCAATCAGGAGTTTTCAGGCAAGAAAAATGGGGAAAATCTGAAAAAGGAAGATTGAAGCTATTTTCATTTCACTTGAAGAAGGCACCGGTGAGAGGTCATTTATATTCTGCTTTCGGTTCTTCACAGAAAAACAGCTATTCAGGTTGTTAGGAACAAATTTAGCTGCAATGTGTGAACAGCATGTACCATTTCTCAAGGGTCAAACAGTTGATTTAGGGGAAGGAGCGTCTCCAAAATGACTTTCATACGCCAGACGTTATTTTGAAGGATTAGAATGGACTTATTTCACTGGAAGCAATCTCTGGATACGATATTTTTTTCAAGCTATCAGTAAAATTGACAACTTAGCGTTCAATACAAAATACTCAGTATAACACTGGAAATCTTTAGGCAATCAGGAATTTTTGGGCATGGAAAAGGGCAAATGCTTGAAGAAGAAATATTGAAGCTGTTCGCCATTTCTCTTCTACAGTCACTGGTTAGGTCACACGTTTGTATTCTGGTTCCACAACCTCACAGAAAAAGCAAATACCTCTGCTGAAAGAATTTCCGAATTACAATGCGTGGAGAGCCAAGGGCCAAGCTGTTGATCTAGAAAAAGGAGTGTCATGAGATATCATACGCCAGACGTTAGTTTGAGGCATTGGAATGGGCTTAATTCACTGGAAGAAATCTCTGGATATCAAATATCCTCAAGCTATCAGTAAAATTTACAACTTAGCGTTCAATACAAAATACTCAGTGCAACACAGGAAATCTTTAAGCAATCCGGAGTTTTTTGCCATGGAAAATAGGAAGATGAAGAAGGAAGATTGAAGCTATCCCGAGTTACAATGTGTGGACAGCCAAAGGCCAAGCAGTTGATCTAGAAAAAAGAGCGTCTCGAGATGTCACACGCCAGACTTTAGTGTGAACCATTAGAATGGACTTGAATAACTGAAAGCAATCCTTGGATGAGATATATTCCCAAGCTATCAGCAAAATCGACAACTTAGTGTTCAACACAAAATACTGAGGGCAACACTGGAAATCTTAAAGCAATCAGGAGTCTTAGGGCATGAAAAAGGGGCAAATGCCCGAAGAAGGAAGATTGAAGCTATTTCCATTCCTCTTCACGGGTGGGAAGCATCGATGAGCCCACTACCGTCCAGGCTCTTTTCACATCTGTATTCAATGCGCAGTCCGCCGTAATTGTCAGCATCCAACCCCTGTTATTATTATCTGTATCCTTCACTCCCTTCACGGGAAGAGGGCAGCTCTTGTTTCAATTCCTCTTCACTTTACACCTAAAACCCGCTCGGAGCCCCTTATTGGTTTCCTGGGGAGGAGGGGGCCAGAAAGTTCTCGAAACCCTCAGAGCATCCCAAAGGAACTCCATCAGAAAGGAACTCCTTCGGTTCCCCTCCCTTTCGAAGGGATGAAATATCTTCGAGGGAAACAAAGTGTTCCTGTTTACGTCAATTGAAGGGTTCAGGGAGGAAATACGCAAACGGATCTATATCTACCTACGTTGAATACTAGATCGCCCCCCAAACCCTGCCCTCACCTTCCTGCATTCCCTTTACCGATGTTGATTGGATCCAAACTTTCCGAGTATGGGGAAACGGGTGGAAATTACGACCACCCTAAGGAAATGCTAGTTTGGCCCATAGTTCATCCTCGTTCCATTGAACAACCTATGGAGAATTGAATCATACGAAAATGTATACATATATTTTGTGAACCTTACACCTCTCCAGCTTCCAAACTTGATAAAACTCGAGAACACAAACCATGTTGCTACCTTTCTCTTCAAACCCTTGCGATTTTGCTCTAAAACACTTGGACAATAATTTATTTCTCTACAACCAAACGACGCACAGAGCCCAAAAACTTCGAAAACCCGAACTTTTCAGCAGACATCATGAAAATTATTTCAATGTAAATGGTAAGGCGAGATGAAAATGGCTGAAATGAATGTAAGAGATAAGGTGGGTTTGAAAATCAAGTTTTCCAATGTCGTGTGGCACTTGAACTTCAACTGTTTTTCACAAGCGATTCAGCACCGTAGATAGATTAGGACAGAAATTAGTGCGAGGATTCTCTTTGATGATCACGCACAACTTAATTAATAACGTCATTATTTGCAATATGTCATTTGTATGATGTCATCGAATTGAGAAAAAAAATCCGTCTATCCTCAGAAATGAGATTTTCTCTGAAACTGCTGGAGCAAACCTGATGAAACTTGGGTCAAAAATCACATTTCGTCGTCTAGACGGGACTGAGTTCTGGATATCTCTCTGAGGGCAAAGTATTAAAGGGC
The DNA here is from genome assembly GCA_031894815.1 of Creontiades dilutus. Taxonomy (NCBI): domain Eukaryota; kingdom Metazoa; phylum Arthropoda; class Insecta; order Hemiptera; family Miridae; genus Creontiades; species Creontiades dilutus. The sequence continues at coordinate 101,367 of JAVIWC010001268.1, read as the reverse complement.
AAAAATTGCAGCAAATCAGAATATCGAATACTTTCGATACAACACTAACGTACGTTATTCATAGCGCCCCTTCAACGAAGCGAATGAGCCCACATGAACCGCTTTACGTTAGTCCGTTCATAAGGGACGTTAAGTCACTTAGGAACTCGTAGGGCAGGCTGTTGTACGATGCTACATCACGAAGATAGTATACAAATGATAGGTAATAACGTTCTGTACTGTTTATTAACCATTTCACACTTCGGAAACAATTTTAAGGATTCAATATTTTGCCATATTCACCCTGTTTCCAACCTACCTCCTTTGCTGTCGTTTGTATTTCAACATTTTTGTGCCTTCAAATTGGATTTGTGTCTCCACAAAATCGTTTTGGAATCGCAAAGTTGATGTTTTAAACTGTTTATAAACCTTTTGACACTATAGACAATCGAATACCAGATTTTATTATTTCCCTGATCACGTCACATTCCGGATCGATGTTGGATTTTTAAGCTTGATTCATTTTTTTTATTAACTTATTTATTTTGGAGACACGGTACGAGCCCAATTACAAGAGGGAAACAGGTAGTACCGAACTGTAATATGATAATGCAAAACTACCAGTCCACGAAGAACGAAAAGACACGCCGTGGAATAAGCACAAGGCACAATTAGACACTAGAGTTAGGGTAGTCAAATCGAACAATCAAAATCGATTTTGGGATTGATTTCAGAATCGACGGTCTGAAATCGATTGTACCAATTCATCAAGTCCAAAAAATTGATTAAAATCAATTTTTTTTAAATTGAATGGTCCATTTTTAAACTTTCAAGATGTTTAGATTCAAAAAATGCAATGTCAGTCAATGTCAAGTTACGCATAATAGCGTCAAAAATGGTGTAAATGATATTGAACTTTCGGCTCACCCGTTCCCGCAAAATTGGGGTACCTGGTGTTCTGGGCGCTGGAAAGTATTGAGGTTTAGTCCTGAACCGTTACGGAAGTGAAATTACTTACTCCTGAACCGGTTACAGAAGAAAAATTTACAGAAGTGTGGTCAGAATGAACGCGGTGTCTCCGATTTGAAGTAGGCGCCAAAGAAGGGGAGGTCAGAAAACAGTGCTTAGGTTTGTCAACAGGTAGCGCTAGTTGTGCCTCGTCGTACGAGATCAAGCCCCTCCTGGTCCCGGGAGCACAGAACATAGTAGAGTGTAGAAGAGTTTAGTGAGATAGTAGAGTTTCTGTGCCCGGGAGCCGAAATGCGGGTAATGACGAGCGGGAATCGGCAATCTTGAGATTAACTCAAGAAATTAGCTATGGAAAGATTGAGATTAACTTAAAACCACCCCGCATGAAGAGCGAGGGCTGGTAAAATTAGAGCCAATTATGACAAATTTAATTGTTTAAATTCGTGATTAATGTTATATATTCAACCGTACTATGTACTTTCGTACACTGCGTATGTATGAGACCAAAGTAATTGGAATATTAAGTTACCTATTCCTATTATTTAGAAAATGAATTTTTTGTCGAAAAATTGATAGTTAACAATTGACTATTTCTGGTCACACAAGTTCGCAAAATTTCAAAACAATTTAGATCGACAATTCGGTCATGTGAGCAAAGATGAGGGTAATCATCGTAATTAGGCGTTCGTCGTTAAATTGTTATCCGAATATTTCTGGTTTATCGCTTAATGGCCTCGAGTTTTGAGCACAGAACATAGAGTGTATTCTATTTTCTATGGTTTTGAGTCAACTTCACAGTTAGGAAAATCGATGTGTTAGCTTGTAAATCGTCATCTAAATCTATTGTCTAGTTTTGAGGTAAATTTAGTTGATTTTTTGGGTTTAGTTATGTCATGGTTCGCTATACATTCGAACCGGCGATTAACTCAAGAAATTAGCTATAGAAAGATTGAGATTAACTTAAAACCACCCCGCATGAAGAGCGAGGGCTGGTAAAATTAGAGCCAATCAGGACAAATTTGTTTAAATTCGTGATTAATGTTATTTATTCAACCGTACTTCGTACTTTCATACACTGCGTACCTATGTCTAAGACCAAAGCAATTGGAATATTGAGTTTCCTATTCCAATTATTTAGAAAATGAATTTTTCGTTGAAAAATTGAAAGTTAACAATTGACTATTTCTGGGCACACAAAGTTTGCAAATTTCAAAACAATTTAGATCGACAATTCACGAGAATTCGGTCATGTGAGCAAATATGAGGATAATCATCGCAATTAGGTGTTCGTTGTTAATTTGTTATCCGAATATTTCTGGTTTATCGCTAATGGCCTCGAGTTTTGAGTCAACTTCGCAGTACACAGTTTGGCAAATCGATGTTTTAGCTTGAAGATCGTCATCTAAATCTATTGGCTAGTTTTGAGGTAAATTTAGTTGATTTTTTGGGTTTGGTTAGGTCATGGTTCGCTATACATTCGAGTTTAATTGCGCTTAAAGGTGTGATTACACTCGTTTCGGGTATAACCTCTGCGGAATAAGGGGTGGGGGGCCGGAAAAAAATTGTTACGCCACTGTTCTCAGGCGCAGAAAATCTGCAGTGAAATGGCGATCCGGAAGATCGTTTCTTAAAATCACAATATCAAAACATTTACAGTCTATGAGATGGGTTGTAGTTCAGGGCCAGTGCGCAGAACGGCAAGCCCGCCAGCAGGGATAAATATCTAATTTTTCTGATGTGGGCAGTTCGTCCCAAAAAGTTGACCTCCGTTTTCGGGCCCTTTCGGCTCAGCCAATCAGAGCGCCGGTCGCAGTAACCTTGCCGCCTGCGGAATGCGTAGTGCTTTCTTATTGGTAGTAGAAGTTTTCTACAGCCAATCAGAAGGCAGAATCCATTCCGCGTCCACGGCTCAACAGATATTGGGTATGGGTTTCATTTCCGAGCCACAGAATTTTACTTTTTAACACGATCTCTTAACTATTGACAAATCATTTATACGTATAGGGACGAGGTGAGTAAAAGTGGACGTGTACCTTCAACTTAATCCGAGTATAATCAAACGCAGAAATTTAATGGGGGTCAGTAATAAGCGGAATTTTCATGTTCTACACTAACTGTCTGAAATTCATGTATTCTTTTACCTTAGAAATGGGTGATGATGGAAAAATACTGAAGAACAGCAGCAAATGAAGTGATGATGCTGTGATACACAGAACTGCACTTTTCACTACGTTTCGAAAGCCTATTACCTACACAGCCGACCACGTAAACGCGAACCGAGTACGGAACAAAATAATTTCACACCGAGTTGTCGGAATTCAGAAGATACGCAGTGGAGCGGAGTCATCTTGCACTGAAGCCAGCAAGAGGAACCTTCCACCAGTCTTCGGGCCTACCACCGAGCGGACACTTCCTACCACTAGACACGACGGAAGAACACTGAAAAGTTTCCCGCGAAAACATAATTTTCTGAGCGTACATCAGTGTTACCAACCTTCAGCCACCAAATACCGTATGCAACCTTTGAAAATAACCTTCACGAAAATCACGTTCTCCTATGTGATTATTTCATTGCCACGAACCCTTATAGGTACCTACTAAAGAATTCCTTTACCTCAAATCTCCATGAAACTTAAAGTTGAAGGTTAGGCATCACCTATGTCATACGTTAACGAATCAGTAGGTGCACATCCTTTACACTATGTTCTTTGTATAAAACATTTTTCTCCTTCCACTCAACTTATCATATCCACTTTCTTTCTTTTTTTAAAGTCAATTTCTCAACTTCAATAATACGTTCTGCTTCCTGAGTTTAGTAATCCCATCCCTACCAAGTAGCTACCTACTTTGTTTAGTACAACCCCGTTATTTTCAATGTAGATATCATGTTTTTCGTGACGTGGATATCTAAAATTTATCTTCTGTGGCAACCGACATTAACACAGTATAAGGAAACCACTATTTATTACAATGAAGGGGTGTGGAAGGGGGGTTATTACAAGGAAGTGATTGTTTTCGTGAAGTATTACTAGATAATGAATTCTCTCCGGATTTTTCGTGACGTGGAGATCTAAAATTTATCTTCTTTGGCAACTGACATTAACCACAGTATAAGGAAACCCCTGTTGTTATTACAAGGAAGTTATTATTTACGTGAAGTATTACTAGATAGTGGAATAGCTTACTCTAAGGCAGGGGTCTCCCAACTGTGGCTCGCGGGAGGATTTGGTCCGGACCGCGGAAAAACATGAATGGATGGAAAAAATTAGGCTACCGCCAGAACGTAATGACTTCAAGGGAATCAAGAGTTTTGCCAAACAAATTATATCAATGTTTGGTTCAACGTATCTACGCGAAAATGACACATGTCAAATCCAAATATCGAGCAATGCTTTCAGAAGAACCCTTAAAAAATTTGCTTACAATTGGAACAACAAACTATGATCCTAAGTGGAAAGACATTGTAAGCAAAAAAACAATCGCACGCATCACATTAGATTGGTTTTCCTGAAATATTTTTTTGAATGTAATAATTTTAAATAAATTAATACAAAATATATTTCTTATGTAGAAATAAGTTTTGTTTCCTATATTGGGCCTAATTTGTAATTTCTCAAATTCGTCCAGGAGTGCTTAAAAACCTTAATTTCAACTGTCTGACTTGCAAAATTTTCCATTCCTGAAAATTCAATAGTTAAACTTCTTATTGAACAACAAAAAAGAAATCATGGAATTAAAAATTGTATTTAATCACTAAAAACTAATTGTTTGTTCTCATATTAGGCCTAATTTGAATTTGTCAAGCTCGTCTAGGAGTGCTTGAAAACAGTTTTCAAGTGTGTAATTTTCAACATTTTCCGGCGGAAGCCCCCGTACTCCCGTTCAGCTGGGGGCCTAGCCCCTCAGACCCCCCTGTTGGCCCGCCCCACCACCTCTACATATGATATGGCCCTTGGGGCAAATAATTGGAGACCACTGCTCTAAGGGATACCTATGGTACATCTTACATACCATCGAAATACCGTAGGAACTACGGAATTAACGTTCGGTTGGCAACTGTGGGCCACATACGCAACTGCGCAGGGCAGTCAGGCCATGTTCGAGGACTTTCGGTTTGTGAACATGCGAAGGCTTCGGTTCCTCTCGATTCTCGGAAGTCGGGTGGGCCGGATGGCAACAGCCGAACGCTCCTCTCAACAGAAATTTTAGAAGCTTCACAGTCGAGCAAGAAATACGAACAACTTCCACTCCAAAATGTAAACGCTTTTGGTCTAGATATTATTTTCAATATGAACCTTTGTAATTAACCCACCGAGGACGGGAAATTTTTATGATGAAGAAAAATCGACTTTTTTTGAGGTTTTCAGGGATTTTACAAAACTTTGACAATCCTTTAAGGGCACTTTAAATTAAGTGAGAGAGCTGGCTCAAGAATTGGGGCGTTGTCGGACCAACATGGATATTTCCTGAAAATTTCAGTTTTTTTGCCGCAGACGAGAAACCGTGCGCACGGCGCACAGTGGGCTAAATCACCAATTTAGGTGGACAAAAGTCAAGTCAAAAGTCTGGAATTTCTGAGTGCTTTAGCTTTTTATTATTAGTTAGTGAGACTGTAAATACTAATATTTTCCTCCATACCGTGTTTACAAACAAATAGTAAAGGACTGAATCAGTCATGTTTACGCAAGTGCCTGATAATCGGCAGTGGGATTATCTTTATTCGATGGCCATTCATTATGTTAAAGGTGTGTGTAGCGCGAAGTTCTATTGCTTTTATTCAACAATGGACATTGCTGAGACAGGTAAGACATTAAATTTCTGCATTCGTTATAGAATATACATTGCGTTCTACCTGTGGATTTAACTTAGCAACTTGTAAATGTATGCCTCTATTCAATAACGAAAAACTATATTAACGCCAAGTTATTCCACGGATTCGTTTGCAGGATTTGTTTCATCAATCCTTATAGTTTTTAAATGTTGCAATGAATTTTTGCGATTTTTTGCGTTTTGGGTGATACATAATTTTTTTTCAGTACAATTTTGGCAAATAAATTTGATAATAGACCACTTTGTGCTCGCGAATCGTGCCAAAAAATTAATTAGATTTTTAAATATAATTTTTCCCGTATTCTGGGACTTCAATCGTTGAATTTAGGAAAGTTTTAAATTTTAGCAAATCAATTTGATTTTAGACCACTGTGTGCTCGCCAATCATGTCAAAAAATTAATTTGATTTTTTAAATAATTTTTTCCGTGATCTGGGAACCCAAAGGTTGCATATGGACAAGTTTCAGAATTTTGTCCACCTAAATTAGTGATTCAGCCCACTGTGCGGCGGACGGACGGAAAAATTTGTTTTGCAGATTCGGATTCTACACCCTTTGAAACGTGAACCATGAAATTTTCAGGGGGGGTTAGAATTTTTTTTTTTTTCAAGAGCAATTACAATGGTTTATTATTGAATAATAGACCAAAATGACATGAAGGAGGTTTTGCTTTTAGCTAATCAATGTCAGTCGACGTTTACAAAAAAATGTTCTTTTGCCATGAATGTGATAACAATTTTATTACACTTGAAGTGAACTAGTTCCCAGATAATTCAACTAACTATGCTGTCAAGTTTTCAAAACGTAACAATATGGAGGGGCGAGGTGCCTAGTTTTGATAATGCACCCCCGAACATGCCTAATACAGACATATCAGTGATTTACGAAATACGGAATTAAAAAACCTCTGTGAAATAATTTTCAGCATGTAAAAAAGGATTTGTATGTAAAGAGATTTCGAGACCTAACACGACGGATAGCTAAAAGGATACGAAAGGATGTTTTGGTTTATTATTCAATAATAAACCATTGCAATCGCTCTTGAAAAAAAAATTCTAGCCCCCCTGAAAATTTCATGGTTTACGTTTCAAAGGGTGTAGAATCCGAATCTGCAATACAAATTTTTCTGTCCGTACGCCGTACGCACGATTTCTCCAAAACGGCTGGAGCAAAATATCTGAAAGTTTCAGGAAAAATCAATATTGGTCCGACAACACCCCAATTCTTTAGCCAGCACTCTCACTTAATTTAAAGTGCCCTTTAAGGGTTGTCGAAGTTTTGTGAAATCCCTAAAAACCTCAAAAAAAGTCAAGGCGGCCTAAATTTGGGCTCTTTTTGAAGAACTTTCCATGAGGAGTCGAATGAGCCCCTCCCCAGGTTTGTAGCTCAAACCATTCCCGATATAAGGCCCGATTTATGGTGCCAACATTTGCGTTTTTTTGGTTTATTATTGTTTATGTTTTCATGGCAGTAACCTAGTATTGTAGTGATGTAGTAATGTGGATACTGGAGTGAACTCCTAAAAGGCTTTGTAGCCGATACACGGGTTGAAGCATTCTGATACGCATGAAACGCTGCAAATTCTTTCACTGGGGTTTATTATTCAATTGGCTTGGGTTCATGATTTGAATTTCTACTAAGCTTTGGAGTGTGCGTGTTTCACAGGTGATAGAGTGATTGTTGAATTTCAGGAGGCACACAAATATGATCAACTGAACAATCCAAACAGGTATTTTGGTTGAGAACAGATTTACGTGCTCTATGCATATCTCCTGAAATTCAGTAATCGCTCTATCACCTGTGAAACACGCACACTCCAAAACTTAGTAGAAATTCAAATCGTGAACGCAAGCCAATTGAATAATAAAACCCAGTGAATGAATTTGCAACGTTTTTGTCATCAATGTAGTTTTCAGAGAATGAATCCGAATTTTCTTCATGCTCTCAGCTTTAGGTGTATGTCACCCCGGATAATAGTACTCTCATTTATAATTCACTAGGGTGGTCGCCGTCAAAGGGGCTTAGACCGAGCTTCACGTCTGTAGCCTCCAAATCCCTCAAACCTGGGACTCCAGTTGGAGGCCGTGAGCCCGCGGGCGGGTCGAGATCCGTTGTGTCTCATCACATAGAAATTATCTATGATCCAGGGTCTCTCTCTCTCCCTGTGATTAATTTGTCTGCAGCGGGGAAAGGAGGAGCGTAATAAATTCAGAATGGACAGCGGGTCTTACTGTAATGAAGCGAGGAAGGACTTCCGTTATGCCAGGTCCTCGTCGTATTTCACCGTCCACGCAACACCACTGTGTAATTCAGTAACCTGGCCGTCTAGAGCAGTATACTAACGATTCGACACATCTAGCATAAACATCTGAGCTCTTAGTAACAAAATCTTGCAGATCTGCAGACATGTCCTTAACGTACAGGCTGGAGTTTACGAATTAGTAATGGATTTGGAAATTTTTGTGACACCGACTTCTTTCACCATAACACTTCTCTATCTTCAACTGAATCTGTGTTCCTCTGAATTCGGTCTTTTGTGATTATTATTTTCAATAATGAACCTCTGTGATAATAATTTCTAAGGTCCTCTAAAGTTGTTGATTTACTTTAGAAATACATAAATATAAAAAAATCACAGTCCGAATCGTTGTAAAAGTTGACCGATCTGGTTTTTTTTTTAAATTTATTTATTGTTACAACTGATTTAATATACAAACCATCTAGCAACTTAATTTATAATGAAGTAATATCACTTTTTGTGGTTCGGTAGTTACCTAAGACCACTACAAGTCACAAACACTAATCAGCATCTGGTCACAACTAGGTCCAGCGGCCTGGTCCTCTTGAGTCGCCGTACCTGTTCTCTGTTGTCCAGGGTATACAGGATTTCAAGATTTTGGTGTCTGTGCAACCGAATTTCGTGATCCGCTGCAATTCTTTTTATGGTATTTGAATACGGAATTTCTTGTGAATTTATGGTGATTGGGATGTTTTGAATTTTGCGATAAGTGAAGTTTATATGCGTACTTTTTGTTTCATTAAGTTTAATTCGCCATTTGGAAGTCCATTCATAAACTCGGTTCACCGAATCTTACAGTTTGCTAGACGATTCCTCGACTCTCCTGCCCGTCGTCAGAATTGCAGTATCATCAGCAAACGTTGCTATGACGGCTTTTGGGGGTTCTGGGAGTTCCCATGTATACAATAGATAGAGCACTGGCCCAAGGACGCTTCCTTGCGGCACGCCTGCCTTTATCTTCCTCAGGGTGGTGTACTTCTTCGTGCTTGACTCTGAAGTGCCTTTCTGATAGGTAAGATTTCAGTATTTGGTAGTATTCAAGGGGGAGGTCCCTGTGCAGTTTGGCGAGGAGACCCTTGTGACAAACTTTGTCGAATGCTTGTGAGACGTCAAGGAAAACAGCAGATCTGTGATTATTATTTTCAATTATGAACCTCTGTGATAATAATTTTTAAGGTCCTCTAAAGTTGTTGATTTACGTTCCAAATAGGTACAAAAATATAAAAAAATCACAGTCCGAATCGTTGTGAAAGTTGACCAATCTGGTGTGCAGGAAAAGTGATGTCAAACAAATTCATCCTCCTCGATTATATCAGTTGCCGTGCGTTCTTCTGATTTTGATTTTAATTTCTTCAAGTTATTCGTTCTCTGATTGCTATCAGTTATTGATACGGCTCGGATTATTTCTTTCTGACAAGGTAATGTGTGGACTTTTTTTTTTTTTTAATCTTCAGGATTGAATCTTGAACCCCTCATCCAATGTCTTGGAATGATGCATATCCGTATCAACCTCCAGATATTCGAGACCTTGTTCGGAATATCGAAAAGCAAATAGTAGGAGGGATGTACTGAAAAAATAAAACTTTATCTGACATAATGAGGCGCCATGAGCAAAACGCTCGACCAGGACCTTGCAAGGAGTTTCCAGATTTGGAAACAAAACACGGACGCCATGTTACTAGGGCTGCCAAAAGGATGGGCAGTACCCGCTCAAGAGTCTAAAAAGGGCTGCACAAACATTGCCAAGGGGGATGGGCGGTGTTTAGTCTCCCAAGAAAATACAAACTGTACAGTAGCGGTGGAAAGAAAATATAAGGTAGTAGTGAGCTCTGCTAAAGGGCCAAGTTTGGAAAATATGTATTCCATTGTGGAAGGATTTGAAGCGGAGCAGATAAGAGCAAATCTTTCGGATCGACTCTTCAGCCCTCGATTCAAAGCCACGGAATTATACACATCCGTGTGAACGTTTGGGTTTGAAAACCCCTCGAACCAATCTTCAGATATTCGAGACCTTGTTTCAGATATCGAACAGCAAATGGTAGCGTGGGTGTAATGAAAAAAACTTTATCCAACATACTGAGGGGCCCAGAGCAAAACGCCCGACCAGGAACTTGCAAGGAGTTTCCCGAGTTGAAAACGAAACACGGCCGCCGGGTCACTAGGCTGGCCCGAGCATCCTACCGCACTCCCCAACTTTACTTTAACTAGTTTAATTCGGGGAAAAGCTTTTCGCAACTGTTTCTAGTTTCACGCACCCACGCACAAAGGGAGGGGGGGGATGATTACAAAGGCGGTGCCCACGTTTTCTCTCGCTTTTGACCGTTTGGCGCGTGGGCCGAACGGAATGAAAGCGGTTTTGTTGCGCGGAAACGGCGTCGCTCCATTACGTTATTCGGCTGCCTTCATGAGGTGAGCTTTTCAAAAGGGCATTGAAACTGTCCGTTAAAAGGTACAGAAGCGCTAAATGGAGTCGGCGTTACCAAATTAATTTCACCTCTTTGATATTTGTACCTATAATAAGTTGTACTCACCCAGATTATCTTGGTAGATGCTAAAATATCTTGGTAGTCTGAAATAAGAAAACCATATAAAAACTTTGTACTTAACGGAAAACATATAATGACTGAAATAGTGAAACTTTAACACATGGAATTTGTATCAAATCAAATCATTTATTTGTGTTCAGATGTATCTGAAATAGTTTTGTATCATGAAGAGTTTTTCGGTGTTAGGGCCATTACCTCTTGAAAACCACACTTGACTCCTATTCAAGGCCCGCAGGTAACGGTGACCATACTTGCCGCTTTTGGTACCTCATTGTTTGATAATTCCGTTTGTATGTGAACATATTTAAAGCCTTCAATGGACTCCAAATTCCCCAAGCTGCTTTGTGCCGTAGGGTTTTTCCTACCCATTGACCCAGGCTATCAGAATTTAACAATTTTTATGATAACAGAAAAAAGTGTTCACTTATGACAACTGCTAGCATTTATTATGTAGGTACTGAATATTTTGGCTGCAAATAAAACGTGGTACTCTAAATAACGTTCATGATTCCTTTCGTGAAACTATACCCTAAAAATAATGAATTCTTTAAAGCAGATGATGTGGCTTCTTTTTCTAAGAATATTTTTCAAGTTTGCCAGAAGTATCCGAGAAAGTATCTAGGTACCTAAGTAACTAGAGACTCCCCAACTCCGTTGAACTGCTAATACCTTCTATTTATTGATCAAATGGGTGTCTGTAGCTTTTACACCAAATCCGTAATCCGAACGAACGTTGCATAATTTATCCCCTCCAAACGGACACGCCATAAGGCTCAGAACTCCCCCCCTTTGTTAAATACGCCGTCCCCAAACTAAATGCAACCTGAATCCCACAACATTTTCTTTTGAGAAGGCTCTTAGTGTTTTGTTTGGTGCAGAGGGGCGGTAAATACCTTTCATCCCTTTACAGCCATTGCGAATGGTTAAGAGAGGGCAAATTGTGTCCTCGTAGATGCAGAAAACCACTCACCCCTAAGACGGGATTTCGTTCTCATTTGAAACTTTCCTCTTCCCCCTGTTTCTTTGAAAGAAAGACGAAAATTTGAGAGGGATACATTAATACTGTTCTAGGGAGATTTTTCTTCCGCCCTTGTCGGAGAAATATCAAGGAACTTCAAAGTACTGGGGGGACAATAAGAAATGTGGTACTCCCCACCCTCATTTCGCTCTTCGAGTCTTCGCTCCCCCACCTCTCCATTTTACGTTGAAGAAAAAGAGATTTAATTTAATCAGAGGGCTTTGCCGTCTGAAGAAGTCGTTTCTTATGGGATGTTATCCGGACCGTAGCGACAGACAAGGGGATCCACGAATCTGCTCCTGAAACGTTGAGTGAATGGCTAAACATTATTTCAAACGTGGAAATCCCACTACATTAAGATTTTGCTTTCTTGGTGTCAAAAGTGGTGAATTTCGTGAATGAAAACGCTGCAAAAGATTACACTAAGTTTTATTATTTCTGTCTTGGATAGAACCGCCTGTTCACGGAGATCAAGGTGAGCGACACTTCGGACGGAGGGGATGAGGTCTGGCTTCCTAGAAGAGGACGCATGAGCATTAAGCGAAAGTTTTTTTGGCTTCAGTGATATCCTCTGGGTGTGTCAAGCTAATCGACTACAAAAAACCGAGTTTTTAGCAGAGAAAAAAAAAAACCATGCAAATTATTATTTTTGTTAATTACTGGTATATGTATAGTAGACCTAGTCAGTGGTTCATTATCTAAGCTCATCGGCTCAGGGCTCCATATCTTGTATTACTTCTTACTTATTCGGCGCTACGGTCCTTCTAGAACCAGGGCCTTCTCAACAATCGATCGCCAATCCTTCCTGTCCTGAGCATGGCTCCTCCATCTTCTCACACCTAGCTGGGTCAGATCCCTCTCTACGACCTAGCCGGGGTCGTCCCTTCACCCGTTTACCACCCGGAGAGTCATACATAGCTCTACGAGGAAGTCTTTCTGGTGGCATCCGCTCAACATGACCCAGCCATCTCAATCTTGCACGCTTCACGAATGCAATCAAATCCGGCTCACCGTTCAGCTCAGCGTTTTTCCTGACTCTCCAGACTCCATTCTCACACACTGGGCCAAAAACTTTTCTTAATACGTTACGATCCCAGCAACTGAGGAGGCTTTCGCTAGCTCCAGTTAGAGTCCACCTCTCACATCCACATGTAACCACCGGGCGCATGATGGTCTTGTACACTGTGAGCTTTGCTCTCCATGAGTCCCCAAAACTTTCCAGCGTTCTGTATGGCCCAGAAACACCTGTTCCCTGCAGCTATACGTTCCTTCATTTCAGTTGTAACGTCATTGTCGTTGGTTTTCATTGCACCCAGGTACTTGAATTCGTTACAAACTGGAAAGATATGGTCCCCAATCTCGACTGTGGTCTGGGATAGCTTTGGCCCCCTTGAGGTCTTCATATATATTGTTTTGGTAGCTTACTTAAAATGGCTATGGGAGAGCATAAATCTGAAGCATTTTAGTTTCAAGTGTTTCCTCTGAGTGTTACAGTCGTACATCTCAGCCGTTTGGAGCGGCTACTAGTCCTTTCCATCACCATTTTTTACATCCTTTGATTATAAAAGCTATATTTCACTAATGAATATGGTTTATCATCAGCATTCGGATCGCTTCAGTCCTGTCGAACATGCACGAATGTGATGTAACAAAGACAGATCGTTCAGTTATTGTATCATAAGCAACAGGCTGATATTTCTGCATATTGTGTGCATCAACTTTGAGTTATTGTTTGCAGAAATGACTCTGGTTTTGCAAGCTTCAGCCAAACTTTAGGGTCATTGTACTCGTGTTGAATGCTTCAAACTTTGGTGTCTTCGTAAAGTACTCGCATGAAGTGTCAGTTCGCGTTGAGCATGTGAAAAGGGTGTGAAACTTAGCAACTACGCCTCTCTCTCGACGCTTTTTGAAGACGAGGCACATTGTGTCAACGTTTGCCCTGAAACCTTCTGCGACGGGCGAGCCTCCCGAAAACCCCCCCGCTTGATAGCCCTTTTGATTAATTACTGCTCTTATTTAAAAGCTCCTTCCCGCGTCACATCAGAGCCTCCGGAGACGTGAATAGCGAAAACGTCGTAAAGCCGAGGCGAAAAGCGCGGGCCCCGCATGAAATAACCCTTTTCTAGACAACCCATGAGAAGTTTTGCCCCCGAAAGCTTTCTCTAAACCTCCCCCCCAAGGCCGCCCGTTTTCTATGAGCGAGCTCTCAACTTTTGAGTTCGAGAGAGGCTTGACATTGAAGAGGCTGAATGGTTGTTCCGAGGATGGCAAGTAATCTGCGGGACCTGCCGGGTTCGGAGGTGAAGCAGAGGAAAGCGGTCGGAGTAGCATGGAAAGTTTTAGTTTTTCCTTTTTTCAGAAACTCTCCTGCTCTTGAGTGCAAACGGAGTTTTGGACCGTCAAAACTATCGGGAAAACTTTAAGAAAAACACTGAAGATCGGACAGGAAAAGTGGACTTAGTTCGAATAACGGTGATGGGATATCAAAATTTACGTCTTTTTTTCATCAGTTTACTGATGGTAAGAGAAAGAGAGGGAGGATTGAGGGAGAGAGAGAGAGAGAGAGAGAGAGAGAGAGAGAGAGAGAGAGAGAGAGAGAGAGAGAGAGAGAGAGAGAGAGAGAGAGAGAGAGAGAGAGAGAGAGAGAGAGAGAGAGAGAGAGAGAGAGAGAGAGAGAGAGAGAGAGATTGTTTTGTCGGTGATGGTCCCCTGTGAGTTTTCTCATTTCTGTGGAACCAATAGTTAAAGTGACCAAGTACGAGATTCCTCTATAGGATGATCTAAAAGTCCCTGAAACGCAAATTAGATTTTTAAAATTTTCAGGAATGTTTGTCAAATATTATGCCCTCATAAATAATAGGAACTCAAAGTCCCATTGTCCGTGAGTCGGAAGCTATAAAATATCAAATTACCGAAAATTCTGAGTTTAGCTGTCCTGACAACATGTTGCCCAATATGACATGGGAAATTTTTCATATAAGAGACTATCTCATTTTTTAGGTCACTTTTATTAAAGATTCAATGCCTTTATTGAAGTAAATTGGTACTATTAGTACTGGTATATTATTAATCCGAAACAACTGTACCGAATTTGGGTCCAAAATTACCTTCGGGATCTAGTTAGGACTTGATTTTCGGCATCACTCTTTGAAAATCCTGAAAGGTGAAATCGAAAATCTTAATATCGAAAACTTTCGAATGGTTAACAATTGTTCGTTATTGATAGATATCACAAGTCAGCATAATTCTTTATGATGGAAAACTATTATTTATATTGTCGAATACATTTTTCTTGCTGAAATTAAATCTGTTAACACTTTTTGTCTATCACAGTTATCCTTCCAATCAGCTTTCACGATCTTATGTTTAACTGGGAAAATCGGGGTAATCCGCACTGTGAGAGTTTTGGAATTGGAATTTCTCCGTGAACTACACGTGTCAAGACGTGAATCAGAATTCTTTGAATTACAATTATCCCAGGTATGAGTTCAGTTTCCTTTTTAGCGTGAGTAACCTACGTAGTTTCTCGTAATGTCTGTTGCGTGCTTGAACTATTTAAATCGTCCTGACCGCTTTTGTTAATTTGGTGGGAGTTCTGTGGTGTCAAAACAGCGGAAGACCGTACATCATTTGAGAGAAATGCGTTCTCCTCATACTTTACCGCTAAATTGGGGGAACAAGATAAAACCTGGTCTACTCACAAGGTGTTTCGTATTTTTTGTTGAAGGCCTGCTTTTGTGGGTTGTTGATAGGACAAAGTCAATGCATTTTTCAAGGCTTTTCTGCTAAGGTTATATGCGCTAGTGTCTATCAAGCAATCTTGCCGATTCCTCATGGAGATGAACTCATAGTTCTCATTCCTCAAACCTGATTGATCGACGTGGCATCTGAGGACAGGATGATCGTGTGTGCCCAGCCGTTCATGAAGATCCTGCCAAGGAGCCTTGAGTCAACTCCTCACCAAAGCTGTTCATGCAAGAAGAACTCAGTAATTTGATGGGAGATCGACAAGGCATGTAGCATCATTCTATGTTTGATAGGGTTCTTTGGGATTGACTGACCGTCAGAAAGAGGATACTTCGTAGAATCATCCTAGAATTCAATTTTGATCTAATGAAAATGGCATTTTTAATAACTGGAACACATTAGGCACGCTATTTTAATCTCAAGCCATCTCATTGTTCTAAAAATTAAAGTCGCGTTCTGATATTTTGTACATTCTAAGTCATTTTGAATCATCGATTTGTAGAAAAACTTGTATTTGTATTTTTCTTGTATATTTGATAAGTGAGGCTCAACGTTTAAACTTCCAAATAGGTGGTCCCCACAATTGAAACGCTGCAAATTCTTTCGCTGGGGTTTATTATTCAATTGAATTGCGTTCATGATTTGAATTTCTACTAAGCTTTGGAGTGTGCGTGTTTCACAGGTGATAGAGCGATTATTGAATTTCAGGAGATATGCATAGAGCACGTAAATCTGTTCTCAACCAAAATACCTATTTGGATTGATCAGTTGATCATATTTGTGTGCCTCCTGAAATTCAATAATCGCCCTATCACCTGTGAAACAAGCACACTCCAAAGCTTAGTACTTAAATTCAAATCATGAACGCAAGCCAATTGAATAATAAACCCCAGTGAAAGAATTTGCTGTGTTTTTTATGGTTATCAGAATGCTTCAACCCGTGTATCGGCTACAAATCCTTTTAGGAGTTCACTCCAGTATCCACATTACTACATCACTACATCACTACATCACTAGGTCACTGCTATCAAAACAAAGACAATAATGAACCAAAATAACGCAAATAACTTTTTGTTGGAAATTGGTAGTAAAATACGTGGGTGATGTACTGCGCACCTTATCTGATACACCCTGTAGATTTCGAGCTTCCACCAACAATATTGGGAAATGCTAGGATGTTCTGATAAACTCGACATTCACCGAACTTTGGAGTTTCACAGTAACAAATATATGTCAATTAGGGCATTCAAAAGGATTTCCTGTCGATTCGATTTTGTCGCGTAAAATGAGGATTCTGAAACACTGAGAGATAGGACAAAATCTGCAGTGGACTGCATTCTTATGATTCTCCCCAAGATTTTTCCCAACTCTCACAGTCACCTGTCATTGGTTTAGGATCAACGTCAATGGATGATCCGGGCGTCGCTTCCCATTACCAGAGTGCATCTTCCGCCGTGCACTTGCCAACCGAGAATTCCCTCGGAATTGACTTACGTTGCCCCCCACGATACGTCCAAACTGAGTTATTGTTACCTAACCGGAGCTGGTGGGCTGGAGATGTCTTCCCGCATCCCTTCTCCTCCCTCTAATGCGTTTTGGACTTCCTCCCTTTGACTTCCGGGGTTCCGGTGAATCCCCAGCGGACCCGTCTTACCGGGAATTAAACTGAAAACCGTTGTTACGTTCGAGGCGGCACCGAAAGAGGGGAGAACGCCCTTCACGGTCGGTCTCACATTCCCAGATTAATCTCAATAAAGAGATTTCGCCTGCAGGACTTGAACGTGAGTTCAGAACACATCAATGTTAACCAGGGGGCAAGCCAAATATCGGTAGCTATTTCATGGGAAGGTCTATGATTACATTTTGAAAATTTAATCCTTACTAAGCGGGACAATTTTGGTTTATTAATCAATAATGAACCATTGTAATCGCTCTTGAAAAAAAAAAAAACCCCCCTGAAAATTTCATGGTTTACGTTTCAAAGGGTGTAGAATCCAAATCTGCAATAACAATTTTTTCCGTCCGTCCGCCGTACGCACGATTTCTCCCAACCGTCTGGAGCAAAAGAGCTAATTTCAGGAAAAATCCATCTTGGTCAGACAACGCCCCAATTCTTTAGCCAGCACTCTCACTTAATTTAAATTGCCCTTTAAGGCATCGAGACATAAAAGTTAACATCTGCCTTCCAATAGAATGAAACGTTTGAAACGTCCATCCCAAACCGTTCAGGATCGTTTGCCGAACGAACCTAATATAACAATAGAAATGTATGAATATATATAGTGTGTTTTCGAATATGTATGATGGGATCCTTACCAGGGCCTTGCTGCTTATCTTCTTTTATATGAAAATATGGTTAGTCGTAGTTTATGTGAAAATAATGGTTAGAGCGGGCATCATTATTCTTCGACTCATTTCATAGATTTATTAAAAACGCTGCAAATTCTTTCATAATTTGAATTTCTACTAAGCTTTGAGTGTGCGTGTTTCACAGGTGATAGAGCGATTATTGAATTTCAGGAGATATGCATACAGCACTTAAATCGGTTCTCAAAAAATACCTATTGATCAGTTGATCATATTTGTGTGCCTCCTGAAATTCGATAATCGCTGTATCACCTGTGAAACATGCGCACTCCAAAGCTTAGTAGAATTTCAAATCATGAATCATTGAATAATAAACCCCAGTGAAAGAATTTGCAGCGTTTTTTTTTTAAGAGCGATTACAATGGAAAAATATTCTATTTGAAAATTTTGAATTTCTTAAGACGGAGCATGCATATCAGAATACTTCAACCCGGGTATCGGCTATAAACCCTTTTGGGAGTTCATTCCACTATCCACATTCACTAGGTTACATGCGATAGTTTGAGCTAAGGGCCTGGGAAGGGGAGAACGCCCTTCATTCGGTCCACATCATGGAAAGTTCTTCAAAAAAGTCCAAATTCAGGGCGCCTTGACGAGGTTTTTAGGGATTTTACAAAACTTTGACGACCCTTAAAGGGCATTTTAAATTAACTGAGAGAGCCCAAAGAATTGGGGCTTTGTCGGAAAAAAATTTTTCCTGAAAATTTCAGATTTTTTCAAAGGGTAGCTGTTTGGGAGAAAATCCCTGCGTACGGCGGACGGACGGAAAATTTTTATTGCAGATTGGATTCTAACCTTTGAAACGTAAAACATGAAATTTTCAGGGGGGATAGACATTTTTTTTCAAGAGCGATTACAATGGTTTATTATTTTAAAACAAAATTTACTAAAGTTATTGACATAAGATGGGCATGGTGCTAAGAGAAATGCAGTTTAGACATCGTTTGCATATCGAAAACTTGCCCGTTCAGCTTCTCCATAATAAAAAATAAGCTAATCTGAGTCGAAAAACATCCCTGCCCCATTAAAAATGCAATTTTGAAACCCCAAAGGTTCTCCTCGCCATGTGGTCATACTCATGGAAATCTGGGTTCAAACAGCTCAATATAAGCTGCTTAGGTATATAGCACCAGCTTCGAACGCAAATTAATGTTCCGATTTTGATTAAACTCCTCGAAATAATCCACCAAAATTGATGTCCTCTATGCTTCTACCCTGTTAAGAAAACAAAACAGTAATATATGAGTACTAATGTGAGAAATCGCTTCCCCAACAAACTCGATTGCTTGGAGAGCGGAATTCATGTTATAGTAACGATCGTAGAAAGCTCTTGTCTAAAACTGCTCCTGAACATAAACATGAGGCTTTTTAGCTTCATGCGTATCCTGTGCTGTTTGCAGGAAAAATCGCCTCAGCACTTGGAAGGGGCAATTAGTACGGTCAATTCTAAAAGACGCCCTTCTACTGAAGTAGCCTGGCTTCAGTACAAAATACGTGGGTGGAGTTCGAAGGATACAACAAACATATAGGTACGGTATTGATTAATAAAGTCAATACGTGACTGTATACCGCGGGGCCCACGTTACGTCTTCCCCATCTCACACGTTACGCATCATTTACATTAAAAACGCTTACACGTTCGTATCCACCTGCTGAGCCCGGCACTTTCCACCCGAAAACTCCCCCAGCCGCTTGATGGATGTTGAAGTCAAACCGAGGTGATCCCTTATTATAAATAGCTTCCCGACCCTATTAAAGGAGAAAAGAAGAAAAAAAATGTATAGAATAACTAAAAAAGGTCGAGAGGAGTGAAATTGAAAGTTTTTTCACGTTTCGACGTGAAAAATCCCCTTCGTGGCGGGTTTGGTAAAGTTGGGTTTTACAGTTTTTTTCGTTTTTTGGGATTGCCCGGAAAAGGGAGAGGTTGGTTATTGTGACGCCGATATATCACAATTTTCCAGAAGTCACTGGGGGAATCGGCGGTAGCTGCGAGGGTGAAAATGTTACAAGGGGCGACCGTCAGACTGGACTCGCTCCATCCCTTTAGTGCTGATGTGGGAACGAGCGTCGGAATTACCCCGCGGGTTTACTGTGTTAGAGTGAAGTCGTAAATTATTGGATTTTGTTGTCGTTTACGGTAAATTTACCGTTCAATTTGTATCACATTATCTCACAGATACCAATAGTACTACTGGGTGAAGCGCGGCAAACAGACGGATTTGTCAAGATTTTTTTTCTACCCAACAGGACGGTCTCAGGTAGCAGGGCGAAGCTTCTTCTGAAAGAGAGGGTCGGGAAGTTGGTTTTCTCATACTGCTTCAGTTTCCAACATGTATGGCAACAGCCAGTATAGTGCACGTTTTGGGTAAGAGCCTATTACAAGAACTCCCGCTCGATCGTCCGCGTCCAATGTGCCGTTTGGAGTTCAATATATCTATATCGCCCTCCGTGACCGCCTTTTCGATCGAAATCGCATTCTCTCGTGGGTAAGAGTATTTAGGACGAATGGTAAAGAGTTTGCGATCAGAAAGGGGCCTTAGAACCAAGCCACTTACCCAGAAATCGTCGAGAGGTTTCGAGTCGCCAATCAACAGTCTTCCAGTTCGGACAAGTTCTTGGAACAGTCACAAGTTCTTGGTATTTCAAGACGTTCCATGTGTCGAATAGCAAAGGCCTACAAAAAGCATAATTGCACATCATACTGTCACCCTACCATAATGAGGAGGCCCCTGGTGGAGCTCCCTGGGGTTCGACTCACTCCAATGGCGCATATTCTGCTTATTGCACCACCACTGAGGTGGAAATGTGCTTCGTCAGAGAAGAAAATGATAGCATCTCGCGGCAATGCAGCAGGAATGTTTTCACTGGCGACTTGTATCGCTTTGTAATCACGTGTCTTCAATTCCTGGACAGTTGCCATTTTTTGAGGGATGCAAATGAAAATGCTCTCTAACTACACAGGTCTACAAAAAAAAAGTCGTGCCCTTTTGAGGAAACTAGGCATTTTCGATGTATTTTGATGCGCTGAACACGATTCCGAAGTCCGTTTGTCCACATCAGGCTCCATTTTTTTAAATTGCAAAATATGACCTCAAAATAGCGAAAATGTATTTTGCAATGCGTTATACAGGGTGTCCCACGAGTTATGCACAATCCGACTTTCGTGTTCTACAACTCATTTCCGAAAATGCGATGAAAACGCATTCATCTTCGAGACTTTTGGAAATGAACCTCAATTTTAACAGAAAACATACGTTTTTCTGCAGTTAAACACCATTTCCTTAACTAAAAATATTTTTTTAAACCAAAACGACTACACCGTTGGAAAGCTGACATTTTGGCGCACGTTTTAACAGGCCTGCACAGTTCTGCATCAAGCATTCATGGGGTTTCTAGGCGAGATGAAAAACAGGCGATTTTAAGATTTTGACAAAACTGCCATTTCGCGCAGTAATCGCACATCTTCAATGCAATTTAAAAAATGTTTTCTGACATCAAATAGATAGACAATTTAACGCTATTTCTAACGGTGTCATCAAATTTGAGCTATCTCCACAATTGAGGGAGTTATGACAATTTTAATGACATAAGATCGAAAACACGAAACAAATCTTGAATCGCGAATAGCTCGGAAACGAGGCCTCTGGCTAAAGATTGCTAGGAGACATTTTTGGTCGGAAATGAGTTGCAGAACACGTAGGAGTCGGATTGTGTACAACTCCTGGGACACCCTGTATATACATGCGAAAATGAGTTAACGTTGGATTCTCATGGTTTGAAGGGTGCTGGATCCGACGAGATAGCGAGAACAAGGGGTGAACCTCAACATACCCCCAGAAGCTTCTTCTGAATAACTGATTTGGTCTTAAAATGTTGTAAAACAGATTTGAATTCGGTTATTATTTTCTCCCGTTTGGATTGTCTCAGAGGATATTCTAAATACCATGCAAGTATTTGAATTCTGTTATTCTATCTTGGGTAGACCAGTACCGTTGTTGAACGTGTGATATCAAACGTTGGGCAAGTCCAGTGAAGCTCCTCACCATATGCTTCTAAGGGCATGAATTCTTCAAAACATGGAGGGTATTGCCTATTCATTTAATTATTCTTGGACGAAGATTCCATTGTTCTCTCCCAATTTGGGTTAATGAGCTGGTAAGAGAAGTTGGCTGCTAGCATAAATCTAATTTTCAGGGTATTTATCAGACCGCTGGGCATTCAGACACCCTCTTTGCTTATTAGACTTCCCTTCCCTCTCACGACCGCAAGTCCCGAAGTTTCTCATATTGTCTAGTTTATGGACCCCCAGCCGCGGTTGTTTTGGTAGAGGAGCTGCGGGCGGGGAGGGGGCAAAACTTCCTCCTGAGACTTGAGTGTTCGGACGGTTGTCGGGACTTGAGTTTGGAGGTCTTGCGAGACAATGATCAACAGAAATGGAGAAAGGGGTTGGGATCATCGCTTCAACGCTATGAAAGCTCCCGCATTTCACCCGCTCCGTGTAAACTTGGGGGACGTGAGATCCTATCTTTTCTTGCTTCGAGTTCTGTTATGCTCAGCATTCAAAACTCATCCCTCGCCGTTCCCTAAAAAGGGGCCACTGGCCATTAAGTTCTGTTGGCAAAAACAATACTTAATTAGCCTAGGATCACTACCATTGCACTTTCTAATTGTTATTTACCTACCTCCCCTATATCAAATTCATAATGCTGAGTGTAAACCTCCACCTAGGGGTCCATTTGTGACAAAACGTTTCTGACAACTAATAATGGTAAGTAATGCACGCATTACAGGAAGGTCCCTAAGTCCTTTCACACTTATAAACGACCGGTTTATAATCCATTCATTTCTTTAAAAGGTTGAGAACAACCATGGATATATAAACCGAAGTTTATACTTAATGGAAGTGGCAGGTTCACCAAATTGCGATCATTGAGGCGTTGAAGACGATATGGTCCACAAAATGATGGAATCTTCATTCTACTTAGAGGAAAGAGGAGAATGGTGACGAATTCTCGAAGATCAGCACTTAGGTACGTTCATAAAGGGGCAAGTGCTGGTCAGTTAGAAGACCTGTTGAACTTTAAGAAACGAGCCGGGATTAGAATGTAAAAACAAATTTGAGACTGTACAAAATGTGAAATTGATAATGTTGGATTTAATTAGGTATATGTAAATATGTAAGAATACCTATCATTAACATGGAATTGTGCTGACAATATGTGATTAAACAAAAGGTAAAAAAGAAATTGTTAGAAAAAAAAAAACAGCCCCCTCCCCAAATTATCTTGAAAACTATCATCTTTAACTTTGAAATTTGAATGAGTTACCCAACTAGACCAAGTTGTTGATTAACGAAAAAAATAATTATTAAATCGGCTGGTACTTTTAGCTTGGGCTGTGCTTGAATGGGTCGAACCCTACAAATCCAGAATCCCTGAAGTCTGTTGCACAACTAGATTAAAGTTAGGGGTAGAGCGAAAAAATAGTAATTAAAACCAGATGAAAACAGTGAAGATATCACAATTGATAATTATTACCCTCTCTATTCACCTCTTCCATAATTCAGCCCCCCCCCCCCCCCTAAACTTAGAAGTTGGTACCCCCTTTCCAAAACAAAATTGTAAAAAATACTCGTAAGCACCCCTGGATTTTATCTAAAACTAAAAGAAGATTTATGTAGGTATTGAAAACCATGGCGCGTGCCAGCACCAAAATCAAGGACAATATTCAAGAACAGTCATAGTCATCTATACATTTTCAGATAGAAAAACAAACCATATTTAAATTAATTACTAGGTTCATTATTATTCACGTTTTAGTGATGTAATATATTTTTGAATGTTGTGACGTTAAACACTGTTTCAATCAACTTCACCCCTCCAAAAATTTTTTTGGAACGCCCCAAGAATTTCAATGACGCAGTCTGCGTCATGACCCCCCCCCCCCCCCCCCGTGAAATCCTTGGGCACCCCTGCATAATTGAATTTGAATTTTCTGGAACATGAAAGAAGGAAAAAACATTTTTATTAAACAAAAAAGTGAATGTCATGTTAACTGGGGCTTTTGTGAAAATCAAACCGAGCGATTCCATTAACCATTCTACTCCAATAGAGTGGAATCGTAGTGAATTTCGCATCGCGCGCTCATCAAAGTGAAGTTGAGGAGAGGACCCCTTTATTTTCCCCGAAGGATATACCGATGTTTTATGCTTTCATATTTCAGGAACAAAATGGATCGTCGGTCTGCAAAACAAGTTTTCAGCGAGGACGAAATACAGTACCAGTTACAGCAGATTACAGACGTTGCCATGAATGCTAATAATGTGATTTATTGTGATTTTGTTGCTCGCCTACCAAATGATTACCAGTTGGGTAGCAGACACAGGGTTTGTAAGAGGGAAGTTAATTAAAATTCACAATTTCGTGCTTGTCAGGAATTAATCATCAAACAAAAACTTTTTTGGTTTTTGAAATAGAGTGGAGGGGGGGGGGGGGGGGGGGGGGGGGGGGGGGATTCACTTGGAGAACTACGATAGATCTGAAAAAAAGGTAAATGTCATGATAACTGGGGCTTTTGCGGGTGTGAAAATCAAACCGAGCGATTCCATTAACCATACTACCGGTACCGGGAGCGATTCCACTCCAAGGTTAAGGCCTCATGAGTCAAAATTTTCGACTTTTTTGTTTTTATTTTTATCAAATTCTGCAGATTTTTTCCAGACATTTGGTAGGTATTTAAAAATATTAAATTTCAGCAGTGGAAAACAGAGATACGAGTTTTCATAGATTGAGGAACTAAACACTGTTTCGGGGGGATAGCTGTTTCCCGCTCCAGGAGCTGCACTGTTCATTGTTTCTACATTTCGATTACTGCCTACCGTTCTTTCGGTGTCCTTAAAAACCCCCATGGAGTATCAAGTTCGTATCATACGAAATCCAACAGTAAACTGGGTGAAAATAGAGTTCAAATAATGCTGTTGTTGCGTCATTCCTTTACCCCGTACTCGTGCTAGTAAAACGCAAACAATCAATAATGAAACTATATGTATTATACTTACAAGTTGTGTTTGAGAATGCTCCGAACAAACAAAACCGATAACACTACAGGTACGGCGAAAAGAAAACAACCGGAGATTGGGAGATGGATAAAACCAAGCACAGAACAAGTAAGCGATATGAAGTAACCCTACCAAACACTGACTGATGAGAATCATAGATAAGGAATAATCAGACCCCATTTTCAATTTCTACAACATGAAATAACTACGGATCAAAAACCTTGAAAATGGTCGCCCTTCATTAATCGCGGTTTTCCTCGAAATCGGAAACCCCTGTTTATTGTCACTTATTGTAGAGAGTTGTTTGTTACAGTCACTGAACAAATTTTTGGACGATAACTCCCATCATAACGCAAAATCATATTTGAGCAGTGGAAAACAGAGATATGAGTTTTCATAGATTGAGCAACTAAACACTGTTTCGGGGGGATAGCTGTTTCCCGCTCCAGGAGTTGCACTGTTCATAGTTAGAAAATTTCGATAACTACCTTCACGGTGTCCATAAAAACCCCCAAGGTAGAAGCCATCAAGCAAAACTAAACGACTTATGGAGTATCAAGTTAGTCCCATACGAAATCCAACAGAAAGCTGGGTGAAAATGGAGTTCAAATGATGCTTTTGTTGGGCCATTCCTTTACCCCGTACTCGTGCTAGTAAAACGCAAACAATCAATAATGAAACTATATGTATTATACTTACAAGTTGTGTTTGAGAATGCTCCGAACAAACGAAACCGATAACACTATAGGTACGGCGAAAAGAAAACAACCGGAGATTGGGAGACGGATAAAACCTAGCACAAAACAAGTAAGCGATATGAAGTAACCCTACCGAACCGGCGAGAACACTGACTGATGAGAATCATAGATAAGGAATAATCAGACCCCATTTTCAATTTCTACAACATGAAATAACTACGGATCAAAAACCTTGAAAATGGTCGCCCTTCATTAATCGCGGTTTTCCTCAAAATCGGAAACCCCTGTTTATTGTCACTTATTGTAGAGAGTTGTTTGTTACAGTCACTGAACAAATTTTTGGACGATAACTCCCATCATAAGGCAAAATCATATTTGAGCAGTGGAAAACAGAGATGTGAGTTTTCATAGATTGAGCAACTAAACACTGATTCGGGGGGATAGCTGTTTCCCGCTCCAGGAGTTACACTGTTTATAGTTTCTAAATTTCGATAACTACCTTCCGTTCTTTCGGTGTCCATGAAAACCCCCAAGGTAGAAGCCATCATGCAAAAGTAAACGACTTATGGAGTATCAAGTTAGTCTCATACGAAATCCAACAGAAAGCTGTGTGAAAATGGAGTTCAAATTATGCTGTTGTTGCGTCATTCCTTTACCCCGTACTCGTGCTAGTAAAACGCAAGCAATCAATAATGAAACTATATGTATTATACTTACAAGTTGTGTTTGAGAATGCTCCGAATAAACAAAACCGGAAAACAGCACCTATAGGTACGGCGAAAAGAAAACAACCGGAGATTCCGAGACAGCTCAAACCAAGCACAAAACAAGTAAGCGATATGAAGTAACCCTACCAAACACTGACTGATGAGAATCATAGATAAGGAATAATCAGACCCCATTTTCAATTTCTACTACATGAAATAACTACGGATCAAAAACCTTGAAAATGGTCACCTTTCACGAATCGCGGTTTTTCTCGAAATCGTAAAACCCCTGTTTATCGTCACTTATTGTAGAGAGTTGTTTATTACAGTCAATGGACAAATTTTTGAACGAAAACTCACATCATAACTCAAAATCATATGAAAGAACTGTTTTGCTACATTGTCTCTAGGTAAAAGAATATTTTCACAACAGAGTTGAAACTCGCTCAGAGGCTTTATGAAGAGTAGATGAAGGAATTAGAAAAAAGTATGAAGATATTGTGACCATATCCAAAGGATCAGGTACCTACATGAAAAAGTTTGAAATTAGAACAGAATCATGCACTCCTTAACTAATTAGGAAAAACGCTGCAAATTCTTTCAATGGGGTTTATTATTCAATTGGCTTGAGTTCATGATTTGAATTTCTACTAAGCTTTGGAGTGTGCGTGTTTCACAGGTGATAGAGCGGTTATTGAATTTCAGGAGATATGCATAGAGCACGTAAATCTGTTCTCAACCAAAATACCTATTTGGATTGATCAGTTGATCATATTTGTGAGCCTCCTGAAATTCGATAATCGCTCTATCACCTGTGAAACACGCACACTGCAAATTCTTTCAGTGGGGTTGATTATTCAATTTTATTCATTTGAGTTGCATTCATGATTTGAATTTGTACTAAGCTTTGGAGTGTGCGTGTTTTACAGGTGATAGAGCGATTATTGAATTTCAGGAGATATGCGTAGACCACGTAAATCGGTTCTCAACCAAAACACCTATTTGGATTGATCAGTTAATGATATTTGTGTGCCTCCTCTACATCAGTCTACCTTTGGCTACATCGTTTGAATTCGGATTCGTCGAAGTTTTAACGCAATACGAGTGCTAAACGACTTGATAAATTATAGATGTTTTTAATGTGTATTGAGGTTCAATAAAAAAACGCTGCAAATTCTTTCACTGGGGTTTATTATTCAATTGGCTTGCGTTCATGATTTGAATTTCTACTAAGCTTTGGAGTGTGCGTGTTTCACAAGTGATAGAGCGATTATTGAATTTCAGGAGGCACACAAATATGATCAAATGTTCAATCCAAATAGGTATTTTGGTTGAGAACAGATTTACGTGCTCCGTGAATATCTCCTGAAATTCAATAATCGCTCTACCTTGTGAAACACGCACACTCCAAAGCTTAGTAGAAATTCAAATCATGAACGCGAGCCAATTGAATAATAAACCCCAGTGAAAGAATTTGCAGCGTTTTTTTATATACTTTACTGATTATAGGTAAAGATGGAAATCTTGATGGAAAAATAATAAATATACCTAGTGATGACTTCTCGATTTTAACGCTTTCCTGATACTAGGCTCCACTTTCTGTGAAAATTCTCTAAAACCATGTGCAACGTTCAATTTCTAAATTTATATAACAAATGCATCTCTATTTAGAGGTGTCAAGTCGTGGGAACATAGGTACCTACCTAGATACTGTGAGTTTGCTCTAAATTTGCTAAAGACGTATTTTCAAGTAGGGGAGGGAGGGAGTTACCTACTTTGACACCAAAGAAGAAGTTAAAAAAAGGCTTAATGCAAAATAGATGAGAAATGTACTATGTGTTGACATCCAGCACTTTTTTGAAACCGGTATTTGTACTCAATCATCATTCATCCGTTTAGTATTGGGTAGTGACATTTAGAGTCAGTATAATAAACCATATTACGATATATTTTAAGGACAGCAGATTCCGTATTGTTAGTTAATCAAAATGGTCATCGATGTTCGGCAGGAATAACTCTGTGAATGATGACCGAAATTACAAGGCTTGTAATACAAGCGGAAAACTCGCGTTCTGTGTAGTGAGCATCCTATGCTAATGGCAACTTTACCGCTACCTATGTCATTTTCTGGTAACTACGTCTTTCTGATAGGGTTCTACGGACCACCACTGAAGGCCCTGCGCTAGGGACATTGAACTCCCATGGAACATTTGCCATCCACGATTACTATGGAAATACTTACGGAACATCACAGATATAATTCAAACATCTTAGGTGAGGACCTTCCTTCAGTTACAGGGAGACAGATATTCTTTAGGGAGACAGATTTGGTCCGTACTTCGGACTCACAGATACATTTCTTGTCTGGCAACACTGTTTTGCAGCATCTGCCACGTCCATGCATTTTGAAACAGCTGATTCTAATAGGAAACCGAGGAGGTCCTATGTCCTGTGATCTTTTTGATGTATGATTTTGTAATAGTTATGAGGAAATACAAGTATATTAGTGCCGTTTGACTATTTTTAGTTATCTGAAACCAGATAAAAAGATTTTAAATCCTCTAGTGCATCGTTTACATATCGGAAACCATGGCCAGCCCGAGGACACGGCGCGTCCTGACCGATCTTATGACCCGCAATGACAATATGGTGAGTAATTGATTTATAATTTGTGGTACCTAGATGGGAGTTAGGTACTTGAATTATTTGTGTCCATGGGAGTTCAACAAGCTGGGAACTAAACGTGTGCTTTATAGCTAAAGTTAAAAATCTTTATGAAATAAGTCAATCGACGCTCTAGCAACTGAATTACATGTGTATTATGTTCTTTTGCTGGGCACACATAATTTAGTTAGAAATGTTTCTCCCGAAACAGTCCACTCATTGAGTTGTCACCGTCGGCTCAGAAACGTTGGTTATCTCCAGCGGTATTGCTTAGTGAAGAAACAAATATTCTACCCTCAGAGCTGAATCCTACTATCTGGGCGTCTTTTCACACGATACGAAAGTTATTGTTGTACGTGTGTTGGGTCGGATTCCCAGCAGTCGAAAAGGTGATGCAACCTACCTCTTGTTGAACAGCGTTCAAGGATGTCAAGGACGCCTGATAGACAACACAAATGCATTTTGTTTCTCGTTTTTGGCAGTTTCTTTGATCGAAGCATACTGCGATTATAACTTGTCAATTACTTTCTTTACTGTCACTGAAAAATTTGAAACTCGTCTACATCCATGTACTCACACTTGATGAAAATGGTTTCTTGTAAAAGAAGGGAAATTGTGTTCCTAAGTTGTTATCAGTACTTCTTGGCTCACTCGGTCGAAATGAGCACAGCCTGCAAAACAAAAATTCAATATCCATTGGGTCATAGGAACTGCTAAGTACACAGATGCTTGTCACGTCTCTTGACGTCAAACTGTCACCCTGGTTAAACTGTGATTGACATCCTTACAGGTCATTACGACATGACTTAAAGGTTGAATCTATATTTAAAGCATTTCCAAGCCAAATGAAACCTATTGAGAAAATTAGTGACGTGAGGTACCTAGGTAGGTAGGTACTCTGCAGATTGCAAGTAGATTTATCGTTCAAGAAACTTGACAAAACGGAAATTATATGAATTTTAGGCATAGGGTTATTGATGTCGATCTCATCTTAGTAGAATAGGAAACAAGTAGGTAAGTTGAAGATATTTCCAACTGTTGAATGTGGGTGGGTGCCTACCGACCCGCCACGCCCGCTCGGAGAAACATTTGCTAAGTGCCGATAATTAAGGTACAAATACTCACGTCAGATGTCCTTTCTGTGGCTGACGAGTATTCTCATTCTTCCTAATCAATATAGATGCGTAAGTAATGTAACAGCGATTGACTCATTCAATTGTGATGGATATGATGATGCAATTGCCTCGAGCA
The DNA here is from genome assembly GCA_031894815.1 of Creontiades dilutus. Lineage (NCBI taxonomy): Eukaryota > Metazoa > Arthropoda > Insecta > Hemiptera > Miridae > Creontiades > Creontiades dilutus. The sequence goes on along the minus strand of JAVIWC010001268.1, from coordinate 71,236 downwards.
GCCACCGGTAACGAGTTACATTGACTGAATGAACCTCTGAAGACTGAATTTGCTGAAATTTGGTGATTACATATATTTTTTATATATTATTGTTTACCTGCAGAAACACACTATGTTTGGAAAAAGTTTCATTTGACTTGGAAATACTACCAACTGGCAAATCAGTATGAAGACTTGAAAACCAGGGGAGTGTTTGGTACCAAATCGTGTGAGAGTGTTTGGGATGCGTTGTAGGTGGTTTTTAAGAAGATTGTACGGAATCAATACAAAGGACTTCAAACGTTCATCGTTGACATCATCCTTCACATGGTCCATTGGACGAAAAAGTTGAATACATGAATGGTTTGTGTTATGAACTGAGTTTATAGTGAAATTGGAAAAGTTCATAAACAATAAGAATTTGGAATTTAGATATAGGAAAAGGTTGGCGTGAGATGAAAGTGAAGGAGAAGGTTGTACTACTGGAGCCGGAAAACTTTATACAAAGAAACCCGTAGCAACAGTAGCAGGAATAATATTAACCCGGTAAGTAATGAAACAACCGTGAGTTATTATTTGGAGATATTAAGAACCCGGTAAGTAATTAAACAACCCTGAGTTCCTAATCGGTTAGGTAGGAGTGTTCTTGGTCCGGAAACTTTTGCAAGCTCCCGTGGGCAAGAAGGAAAGATATTCTCCAGCCGGTAAGTAATGAAACAACCGTGACTTTTGAATATCTTGGGTAAGGAAAGAGAGAGTTGTTGGGAAAGTTTGTAGGTTTGACGAGGGACGTGAACAAGTTGAATGAGTGTGAAGGAGTGGAGATTCAAGCCTGTGGCCCAAGGGCTTATATACAGCCCGGAGGAGTGACGCCATGTCACCTGACCACAACGGTCGTTTGTGAAGGCGTCGCTTCCGCACGCTTGGTTCCGAGCGTAATAATACGTACAATATATTGGGTTCACAACAGTTTGTTTTGTTGTTTTAAAAAAATTACTGACGGAGATATAACAAGTTTTATTACTCAATTTATAATTAGGCAATTACACCCGCTGTTGTATGCTCCAGTATTTAAACTCAGTGAGGATGATGAGATCATTCCTGAATTTGTGCACAACCTAATTCCGACTTTCACTTTTCTGAAAAGTTAGAGTCAAAAATTTTGAGTGAATATGAGTAATTTAATTTCTATTAAATTCATTCAATAGCGTTATGGTTTTTGTGATTCCAACTGGGAGTATTAATGTCTGCTGTTTGTCCATACAAACATGTTTGTGTATATGCTTAGTTGAACACATGTCTTAATGATACATCAATTCTTGGGAGTAGTTACATATTTTGAAAGTTTTCAATAAGAAACTCTCTGTATGAAAGGAGTTCACTTGTCCCACACATTTCCTATTTAATGATTTTCACTGCATTTGATGACTAATATGTAGAAAGGATTCCATAGATTCCAAATGTATAACAGATAGTTTGGTTGTAGTAATACTAGCTGTAGTGAATTCCCTGAAGGGAGAATTCGCCTACTATTTAACTTTCTCTCCTGACGGGAGATATTCGCTTACGTTTTTACCGTTTTTGGTCAGTTGATCAAAATAGAGATTTGAGCTCGCAAAGTCGGCGATGCCGGTCGCGAGCGTCCGAAGCACCAAAGTTGTTTGCTGGGAAGAGAGCGGGATGTAGTGCGCGACATTGGTGGTACCAACCTCTCGAGGTTGCGGCGCCAATCTGCTTGCTACGGAGGAGAGGTCCTTGGATGCTGAGATGATACCCGTCTCTCAAGACGGCGGCACCTCAGTGGAAGGAAATAGGTATCCCTAACTGACCGAGTAAGTACTCAAGGCAAGGTTAGGTAAAGTGAAATGAGAACGCAGGGTTTTGGTTAAAGCTGCTAGGGCTTCCACTGACTGTAGCCTCCCAGCTCGTAGGCCGGGTTTTTATAGGGATACTAGTTTAATGGCCCTGCTACGCAGATTAAAAAGAAATAGGTGAATAACACAATGAGGGAGTATAATAACAATATGCAAAGTCAAAAAATCGTATATCCCAAATCCCCGAGGAGAGGACCACGTTGCTTGCCCTGGGAGACGCTTCCCCCTGTTGGGGCCCTCCTTCCTTCACTAGCGGGGTCGAAGGGGGAATAGGTCGGTTGCCCTGGAAGACAGGGATGGAGAATTCCACCCGCAAAGCGTTACCACCCCCTGAAACGTCGATATACTCTCTGATAAGCTCGTCTTTATATAGTGTGATGATGATGATGGTACCCCTTCTACCCTGCTCCCTCTGGAGGAGGGTGGAAGGGACGACTACCTGGTCGGTCTGGCCCTTCTTTATTAGGGAATAATTCTGTTCTACATAGGTGAATTCTTCACACTAGCTTTACTTCCATGTACAATAAACTTTGTTGTAGAGTTTCACATTATTAAAGGTTAATGTTCGTTTTGTTTGATTTTTGCAGAAGTGTTTTGAATGTGGCACGCATAACCCGCAGTGGGCGTCTGTCACATATGGGATCTGGATCTGTCTGGAGTGTTCGGGGAAGCACCGCGGCCTCGGCGTCCACTTATCGTTCGTGCGGTCAATTACCATGGACAAATGGAAGGACTTGGAACTTGAGAAGATGAAGGTTTGTTCAATCACACGGATCACTCTAAGATTTGCAAAACTTCTTTTCTCAGTTCATTTGTACAGCCTCCCAGAGATGCTCTGACCATCATTAGGTATACATTATTTATCTTCTAATACATAGAAATAAGTGCGTTCGACGCCAATGTAATTAAAAACCACTGCGCCGATTTCCATGTGGGTGGGCGCGAAAAGAACGAGCAAGTTTCAGGGATGGTTTTACGCTCTATCACAATCCTCTAGATTTACTCCTTTGAGGAATTAGACTTCCCTACCGTCGTCGCCCGGGTAAACATCTTTGTAACTCGAGAAAAACCCTCATATTGTCATAAAAGTAACCTCTGTTGTTATTATTAACATATGAATTAGACGTTCTGGGATACGAACGGAAGATTGAAATTATTGGCTCTATTCACTCCAGCTGTGTTAGCTAAAGTCTCTCGTTCATCCTTGGAAGTTACTATTAAATATGCGGACCCTCCATTGGATATGAAGGGAAGATGAAATTATTGGACATTTCTTCATCCCCTGGGTTAGCTAAATTTTCTCCTGTTCCCCCTAGAAAGTTGAAATTGAATATGGTGTCTCTCTGAGATATGAAGGGAAGATTGAAATGATTGGCTCTAGCCACATCAGCTGAAAAAGCTAAATTTTCTCATATTCTTTCTGGGAAGTTGAAATTCTCTGCGACATTAGAAGAATGAAAATTACCAGCTCCATTGTGGGCAGCTTATTATGTATACCCACGGCATAATTTTACCGATTCGTTTTCTCAAAGTGTATTCTTTCGTGGAAACTTAGACTAATTTCCCTCCACTTCCAGGAAAACCATTGAAATATGGATATGAAAAAGCAGTGCCCAAACACATTCCATGATTCAATGTTCGTCCAAGACTGGAGATATGTATTTTGGAATGCCTATAGGATGGTTCAACTTACGGCATTTGTGCTGTGTTGAAATGCCCTGTGTTGAAATGGAAGGTCCATTCTGAATCAGGGCAATTCCTTTCTATTTCAGTAGTTGTGGATTAAAGGGATCATTTCATCTTAGGGTCGGGGTTGAATGGCTGCATCTACAATGCTAGCATTGAAAAATATGTTACAAATTTAATGAATCACAAGAAAATATGTGTCGCTGGAGATTGCTGTTGATCCTTTAATTCTCTGTTTGGATTATACTTTCATTTTATTACTGATAAAGTTATTGGAACCTAAGATATTCTATCTCTCTAATTATATGCTCTATATACAAGTTGTTTATCGTATTTATTTAGGTTGGTGGTAACCGGAACGCTAGGATGTTCCTCGATTCTCAAGATGACTGGGATGAAACCCTTTCCATCCAGCAGCGCTATAATTCTCGGGCGGCCGCCCTCTATCGTGATAAAGTTAGTTTTCCCTTCTCAATATCTCGATCAATATGTACTTTATAAAGAAACCCTTACCGATTATTATATGCCCCTTGATTATTTGATTTGATTTAATTAGTTTAATTTGTTATTTAGGTCTCAGCTTTGGCACAAGGCAAAGAGTGGAACGAAGCAACGGCTAAAGTTCAAAACTATTCATCGTCTAAATCTAAAAGGTTATTTTCACTTGATAATAATTTACTGACAATGATTCACGTGGATGGATCAAATTAAATTTAAATTATCTTCCAACTTGAGTAAAATAATCCATTTGAGTTGTTGTGAATGCATAATTCACAGTATTTAGTACCTTCTTTTTCTAACTTGATTCGTTTTTCAGTAATAGTGAAGAATACCGTTCTGAAAATTCGCACCAATCCTACCACAACATGTCTGCTGGGGATTACAGCTCTTCTAACAGCTACCAAAATTTCAATTCGCAAGAGTTTAAAGATGAAAAAGACGCATTTTTCAATCGAAAACAAGTGGAAAACGCTACTAGACCAAGGTAAAAATACTTGTACATTTCACTCTGTCATGCTGTTGGATTTGGTGAAGTCCAGCCACTTCATCCAAAATTTCATACGTAACACTGCTGTATTGCAACTAAATTATTATCAAATAATCGAAAGTACAACTTAAAACTCAACAATATAGAGTGAATGTCACAGATTCGGACTGTACGGTATGAAAACAAGTAGATCTATCAATTTTTTACCAACACAGAATAAGGATAGGCTGTTAGAGTTTGTGCATTACCTGAATGAATGAATGAAAACATGCCTTTATTATGAAAAATAAATAGTACAATTCTTGTAAACGAGGAGCCATGCAATAATCGTGGCCACTGGCCGTCCGATGAGTTTGCCATAGTTAATACATCTTACAACTCTAATACAGCACAGAAACCAACAACCATAATAGGACTTACTTACAACATTAATGTATAGATAACAGTTAATATCAATCGATCAAATCAAACAAGTCACCTACATAAATCCATATTCAATCATGGTTTTGTGCCTTAGTTGCCATGCCACCGAACAGTACCTAATCAGACTCACATTCCCAGACTTAATAACCCCCAAATACTCACCCCACCCAAGTTCTGCCCTACCCAGGTATCGCCGTCTCAAGGTAACCAGAGCCGAACATTTTCCAATGAAATGAAAAGCGTTCTCAACTTCGCCACTACTACACAAGTCTGATTATTTGACCCGAACGACCTATATTTCAACGCTAAAAGGTCACCCTTTGTGCATTACCTTAGAAGGTGTACTAAAATTCTGGGAGAAGCCAGACTTTTAGCTACTGTTCGGATTTGAACAGTTCATCTTTTTCTGTATGAGGTATCAGTAATATATTAGTTTAAGGTGAGAAGGTTCACTGCATCCCGGCGGGCAAGGGGCCCATTCCACCTCTCCAGATGCCTTGGGAACAGAGTGCGTACTGCCTGCATGGATGTTCTTGCCATCTAGGGAGTTACCCCATCTTGCTGAAACCCCATTGATGCAGTGTCGTAGTCGTTCTGTTCGAGTTGTGGAATGATGAATTCTTCAATGATTTGTCCATATCAATCAGAATTCACCGTAACTGCATGCTCCGTTACATTTTCAAAAAAATAAGGTCCAATGATTCCCAACTTGGAAACCTCACACCTAACGGTTGCCTTGTCACTGTGGAGAGGTTGCTGGTGTTATTCCCGTGGATTAACGTCGGCCGAATACCTGGCAATTCTGCGTGTTGTTAACCTTAGGGGGCACTGCCGTCAAGGATAAAGTGAGAACCTCTTCACTCATCATGGACTATCGCGTCTTCATTCTCCATTATCTCCCACATGCGATTGCTGAACTGAAGTCTCTTTTATGGTGGCTGAAACTTCCGATTCGGTCGAACCTAGAGGCTTGGCCAGTTTGAAATTGGGGCCTTTAATCCCCAGACCCCCATCATCATCCCCACAAGTGAGCCGTTCGGCATAAATGTGCGTACTACCCATTTCAAGATCTGATGCAAGAGAGGGCTCACAGCTAAGTGGAATAACCAATAACAAAGCAAATTGAGCCTGAAGTCGAATCTATACTAAAATGGAATCCATCTTCGAGTTATTAAGACTCTTTAAAGAAAATCTCAATACAAGACACATTTTTATTGTGAACTATGTCCATAATAGTTCTGGTACGTCTTTTGGAGTCCTTTATGAGTTACATGTCCTGTTAGAAGGGTTGGCTCATTGCTGAAACTTTATACAAGCTGTGCAACATTGCGAATTAGCTTGTACCTTGAAAAAGGAATGAAAAACATCGAATTTTGACTGAGAAGATTCCTGATTCACTGACCGAGGACTTCATACCTAATTCTGATTCCTATCGGTACCAATACATAACTATTTCCATTGTAGGATTTCTCTACCTAAGCTCATAATCAGTCATATAAGTCCTTAGTTTGTAGATTTGACTAGTAAACGTCTTAACGATGAAAGGTAATCACGTTTAAGATTCTCCAATTGATATGTTATGGATTTTAACCCGTTTTATTACCTTCCAACTACATTTACCTTGTAGATGTAGATGTAGATGTAGTATTAAAACTCTCAGGGTGGGGGTTTGGGAGCCCCCAGCACGGAAGCCTGCTGGCTTATTGTACTTTCCTGGGAGTTTTACTTTTAATCAAGGAGATTCAGCCCCTTGGTGAGGGGTTTGAGGCCCTTGATTAATTGTTCGCTCTGAATAGACCTCATTGGGGTTTGAGCCCCAAAGAGTTCAAATCTACGAGATGCGAGTGCAGGGCACTCAAATATTATGTGGGATGCCGTTTCGTCAGCCTCCTCACATAGCCTGCACAGGGTTGTACTTTGTGTTACCCCGATGCGGTGTAGGTGGAACCTTAGGGGTACAAAGCCGGTTATGAGGCCGACCATTGTTCTTAGTTCCCTACGGTTTTTGCCTAGTAGCCAGTCAGTAATTTTGGTGTTGGGTTTCTCCACCATAAGTTTACTGTGGACATGTCCTTCGATATTGAGCCATCTACTAGTGGTTTGTTTGTTGGCCCACATGTTGATGGTCCCCCTGAAGGCGGTTTTTGGTATACCGACTGCCGGCTCAGGGCCTACAAATGGGATTCGGGAGCCCCTTTTTGCAAGCTCGTAAGCTTTCTCGTTACCAGATATTCCTTTATGCCCTGGCACCCATTCCAGGCGAACCCGGTTGTGTTTTGCCAGGTTATTAAGGGTTTGCATGCAGTCCCAAACCAGTCGTGAGGAGACGGTTGGTGCCATTAATGCTTTTATCGAGGCTTGGCTGTCTGAGAGGATCCGGACGTGGGCTTTTTTGTGTCCCCTCCTAAGGCTCTCAGCAGCTGCTGCCTCGATTGCCACCATTTCTGCTTGGAACACAGAGGTGTGCTCCCCTAGTGGAATTGAACCCACCTGGGTTTAGCCCCATGTACTCCAGCACCAGTTCCTGCCTCCATTTTAGACCCATCTGTGAACCAGATGATGTCATTGGGGCAGCATTTGTTCTCCCATTGCCCATCTCTTGTTATGGTTGACGTGTAGAGATGGGGTTGGGAGAAGGTTTTGGGCATGGTATCGGCCACCATGTCAAGCAGTGGTTCTTTTACCATTTCCAAAATGTTGGTGTGGCCTCGGTGGGAAATCTTCCGCCACGAGCCATTCCATTTCAGCCTTAGGGAGGCCATCATAGCCTCTCCTTTTATGAAGACATCCACCGGAGAGAGGCCCAGTAGTACATTTACCTTAGTTTCGCTTCAATTAAGGATGTTTCTAAGGGGAGAAATTTAACGATTTCCGTCTCAATGGGGGTCAGTTGCTGAAATGATGTGCTCCTTATGGTGCCTTTAATTCAGTAGTTGGATTAATTCGAACCTGAAATAACCGGGGATGGTCATTCCTTACACTTTCATGTACTGCACTATTAGGGTATCAACTAAGCTGTCACCTTTATTGATGTCGTGTTGTGGCAATACGGGCTCTGCCTCCTTCTTTCCAGAATCGTTTCATCATTGAAAATGTTCCTTCCTTGATTCGTTTATTAATTTTTCAGTGATCTGCCGCCAAACCAAGGAGGAAAATACTCGGGTTTCGGATACACAATGGACCCACCTCCGAGAAGTTCCTCGCAAGAATTCTTTGACAGCGCAGTCTCATCTTTGTCTAGTTTTGGCTCTACGGTAATGCGCATCTAGTTTTTCCTGAATTTTAACAAATTAATGCAGCCTCCGTTTGTGAATCATTTCCCACTCAAAATGTTGGTGATATTCGAAAATTTGGATTTAGCACTTGGATTTATTCACTTGTTTAGATTCAATTTGACAAAGAAATTCTGGCCCTTATATAATCTTAACCGAACTCCTGATTTTGTTGTTTGAGTGAGACAATAGCGCTATCTGTTCTGGTGAGTTTTGTTCACTTCTCTCCAGGGACTCGTGGAGATCATTGTCAGTTTATTGGTGTAGCTATAAAAATATACATTAAAATGGAAGAATATAGCCTTAGGGTATTACATATACAAAATTTGGCTGACTTTATAACACTTTTATGTCTTCAAATTTTTATATTTTCTAAATTAGGACTGTGGTAATGTGATGTCTGTGAATTCTATCAAACTTGTTAGTGTACAAATTTGAGTAGAAAAAAAGCAGAATAACTTTAAAATTCTCTTTGCTAACTTTTACGTAGAAATAATGGAGAAGCGAGGTATCAGAAAAAATTCGGTTGTGTTTTATCGATTCATTTCCTTTTGGTTTATTATTCAATAATTGTAATCGCTCTTGAAAAAAAAATTCCAAACCCCCCTGAAAATTTCATGGTTTACGTTTCAAAGGGTGTAGAATCCAAATCTGCAATAAAAAATGTTCCGTCCGTACGCACGATTTCTCCCAAACGGCTGGAGCAAAAAATCTGAAATTTTCAGGAAAAATCCATGTTGGTCCGACAACGCCCCAATTCTTTAGCCAGCTCTCTCACTTAATTTAAAGTGCCCTTTAAGGGTCGTCAAAGTTTTGTAAAATCCCTAAAACCCTAAAAAAAGGGACTTTTTTGAAGAACTTTCCGTGGGGAATCGAATGAGCCCCTCCCCAGGTCCGTAGCTCAAACCATTCCCGGTTTATGCTGCCAACATTGCATCCACATTCAGTGCATCACTAGGTCACTGCGATCAAAACAAAAACAACAGGGTTTTTTTTTTTTTTTTTTTTTTTTTTTTTTTTTTTTTTTTTAGCAGTAACCTAGTGATGTAGTGAATGTGGATACTGGAGTGAACTCCTAAAAGGGTTTATAGCCAATACACGGGTTGAAGCGTTCTGATATGCATGCTCAGAGAATTTCAGGAGATACGCATAGAGCACTTAAATCGGTTCTCAACCAAAATAGCTATTTGGATTGATCAGTTGATCATATTTGTGTGCCTCCTGAAATTCAATAATTGCTCTATCACCTGTAAAACACGCACACTCCAAAGCTTACCAGAAATTAAAATCATGAATGCAAGCCAAATGAATAATAAACCCCAGTGAAAGAATTTGCAGCGTTTTTTCCTTTGACATGTTCCTATTTTGTGACATGTAGAAGGTCCAGGTAGACAATTTGTTTGTTGTTAGTAATCTAAAGTTCATTTTTATATTTATTTTTTTCAATTTTATCCTTTAAAATGTGTGATTTCACGTTATAAGCTCTCACTCTACCAACTTCGACTTTTCTAAACAAGTTTCATTGTAACCTTGTTTCTTAATTTCGCAGGGTTGGTCATTGTTCTCGAAATCCGCCTCCAAAATCGCTATGAAAACCTCCGAGAGCGCCCTCAAAATAGGCAGCATGGCTTCGCAAAAGGTGACTGAAATGAGTGTTACAATCACTGATAAGGTTCGTTTTGTTTATTTCCGTTTTACATTTATTTTCATTTAATCGATAGGCGTTAAATTTCTTTTAATTGTTTCTGTCCGAACAATTTCGTTATATCGTTATTTTTAGTTTGAGATTTCTTGATTCTTTTCGTTTATTATTTATTATGATTTTTTATTTCTTTGGTTTTCGCTTTCCATCTTTTGTTGTATTTTGATCAGGTGAAGGAAGGAACTTTGTTGGATGACGTCTCCAATCAAGTTACGGACCTGGCCAGCAAGGTAATGTAATAACGAATATGCGAGGTCATGACCTTTATTTTTGGTTTGCTTATCCGATTCAACCAAGGAACATGAGTGAACTTAACGAATAACACTGTTATAATTTATTGGTTTCAATCCAAGAGATGAACCCTTTCAAAATTAGTTGGTTTACGTTTCAGGATGTGTAGAATCCAAAAATCGAATTTAAAAAAATGCGTCCATCTGAAACTACCAAACCGTATGACACTTGAGTCGAAAATCACATTTGCGGTCTAGTTGGGACTAACGCCGTGTCCTACATCAGTGGGAACTAAGCGATACCTGCGGGTCGGGCGGGTTCCGCGTTTTTTACGGGGCGGGAGATTTTGCGATCAAACTATGACAACAGTTGTACGTCCTGCGTGCACACGCTCTATCGCTAACACGCACACTCTACATGCGCCTTGAAATCAAATTCCGAATCTCTTAATTTGGAGCGTTATATCTGTTTATTCATGTAGAGACGTTTCGTCCCGCAGCGGGGACTTCCTCAGTCTAACTATTTGTAACAACTAGCATACTTGAGGCATTGACATGTTGGTGGCACCACACATATATTGTTGTTGGTTACTCTTAGCTCTGTATTTTTTGTTAAGCTTTCCACTCCTGCCATCTATTGTTTTTTACGCGCAATTTGTTTTTAAAATCAAAAAGTGTTCCCTATTCATTATTTCACTGTTTTGGATAAAGCTCCAAAAGTTGTTGGAATTACTACAAAATTGGATCTGAGCCCTGCTTAACGTGTCCTACATCAGTGGGAACTAAGCGATACCTGTCGGGCTTCCGCGTTTTTTGGGCGGGAATTTTGCGATCAAACTATGACAACAGAGTTGTGCGTCCTGCGTGCACACGCTCCATCGCAAATCGCTAACACGCACACTCAACACGCGCCTTGAAATCAAATTGGTTTGGTTTTTTCTTGCTGCTCCCGCTACATACGCGCGTTTGTTTACATTAGTTATTGGAGTAGTCCAAGTCTGTTGGAATCAAAATTGTTTCTCGAGTGCTTGCAAGGTTAGTCAGAACGATGTTGTAGTTCCTTATCAACGAAGTAAGAAAACAACTGTCTTTATGGGGTTACAAAAATCCCCTCTTAAGAATAGGCCGAAGAGTAATGAATTCCCCAAATTAGGCCCTTGATTGATAAATTTCATTAGGTGGTTGCCCCTGTTAACATTTAATTAGAATTTTTTTATTTTTTTTTTAATTAATTTTAATTACAATCAAGTCAGTTTCAACAACTTATTAGTAACTTATTTCTAGTATCATAATTTAATATTCAGTCCTCTTGTACGTAACAGGAGTTTGTTTTGTTCTAATAATAATAATAGTTTGTTCGCACTTCACTCGCGATAAGTCTTTATACGTCAAGTGTCAGTTCGAACGGCTTTCTTCTTTTTAGTCTTCGAAAAAGGTTGTCAATGTCTAGGAGATGGACGGCCTCTGCGTTGACGTGACCCTTTAGCCGTTCAGAGTGTTTAACGGCGAATTTCCGTATTGTGGCAGCGACACTCTCGATCTTCAAATCATTATGAAGGTTGTCGTTCCGAATGTACCGAGGTGCATCGACGATGTTCCTTAATACTTGGTTCTGGAATGTTTGTACAATCTTGATGTTGCTATTAGCAGTGCAGCCCCACAACTGCACACCATAGGTCCACACAGGTTTTAGGACCTGCTTGTACAACATAAGCTTATTAGACGTTGACAGCTGTGAGTGTCTGCCCATAAGCCAGTACATTTTTCGATACCTAATATCAAGCTCCTTCCGCTTTTTCTTGACATGCTCTTTCCATTTCAATTTGGCATCAAGCGTCATCCCAAGGTACTTTGCTTGGTTAGAGTAAGGGATGGTCTTTCCGTCCAGTATAATAGGTATGTATTCAACCTTTTTATAGGTAAAGTCTACATGTATTGACTTTGCCTCGTTCATTTTAATTTTCCACTTCTTCGCCCATCCGTGGATTTTTACTAAAGATTTGTTGAGTTTAGAAACTGATTCAACAGTATCTTCTGCAACTGCCAATACTGCAGTGTCATCAGCAAATGTAGCTGTTGTATTTTGTTCTATTTCTGGTAAGTCACTAGTATATATAAGGTATAATACTGGCCCTAACACACTGCCTTGAGGAACTCCAGCTTTAATCTCTTGCAAATCAGAGTAGGCATCCTCTTGTCTAATACGGAAGTATCGATCAGTTAAGTAAGAAGCTAATATCCGTGAATAACATGATGGTAACCATTTTCTCAATTCGAATTTGAGTCCTTCGTGCCATACTTTATCGAATGCTTGGGACACATCTAAAAATATGGCAGAACAAACTTTTTTCTGTTCTAGTGCTGCTTCTATTACATGTGTGATTCTATGTACTTGATCGATAGTTGAATGCTTATGTCTGAACCCAAACTGATGGTTGGGTACTATTTTTCTGTCCTCAATTATAGGTAGGAGTTTTTTCAATAGAAGTTTTTCAAACAATTTTGACAGGACCGGTAGATAATTAGAAATGTAATTGAACAAAGCTGCCTACTTCAGGCAAACAAAAATCGTTTCTGTGCAATGAATTCAGAAAAAAACTCCCATCTTATTGATTGACTCGGTGGGTACTTAACTTAAGGCCTCGACCTATGTGAGCGGGAGTCGGGCGATTTCAGTGTTACTGGCGACAGCTGAGATGTACGCGAGTGCAAGCGTTTACGGGCGCTGCCGCGAATGGAGGAGGAGAGCGCTTTTTCGTTAAGTTAGTTCCATGTTGATCAATACGATGAGTGTTTTTTCTGAATTTATTACAAAGAGACGATTTTTGTTGTCCTGAAGTAGTCCAGCTCTGTTCAATTACATTTCCAATAACCGTTTGCAGAGGCAATCATATCATGAAATTCATCAATCAAGAACCTAATTCGGGGAATTCAATACTCTTCAGCCTATTCTTGAAGTGAGGATTTTTTTTAAGCCCGTAAATACGGTGGTTTTCTTATTTGGTTGATAAGTAACTACAACATTGTTCTGATTAACCTTGCAAGCACTTGAGAAACGATTTTGACTCCTACAGACTTGTGTGATGGATATGGTTAGTTAGCCCTTCCCAGTTCTTGAATCCATCACCTTGGGAGATGTACCAGACGCCTTCGAACGTCTGGGACATCGTCTGAACTTGGCGGAGCATTAAACCGCATTCAGCTCAATGGAAGGGGCAACTATACCATTCCAACACCTCACCTCCTCATCTCACACTTGACAACAACTCCAATAACCTAAGTAAACAATCGCGCGTTTGTAGCGGGAGAAGCGAGAAAAAATCAAACCAATTTGATTTCATGCCGCGTGTAGCGTGTGCGCGTTAAGGCCCAATTTCTTAGCTACCAAATAACGCCGCCGAATTCAGTTGCGGGTTTATGAGTATCACACTAGATTCTCGTCATCGTTTTTCGGCATGCGCATTTTCCAAGAACTGCAGTGTTCAACGCGGAGTGCGTGTGCAATGTACTATACCAGCACAGTTCAATAACCCACAGTATTTTGGTGGACACAGTTGCAACGCCTGCCCTAAGCAAGTTTAAGAGAAGAAAGGTTTGTGCTGTTCTGTTATGTTCACTAATAGAAGACTTAAACGATGAAATTGACTTGGTTATCGAACGTAAATTTCGTTGAAGAGCACTTGAAAAGTGAGCCATGTAATCGGGTTAAGAGACCAGTATCGCCCGTTGAAAAAGTATCACTGACTTTAAGGGTGGGTATATTAATAAATCAACAAGTTAATGGCTTTTTAAGTAAGATTTATTTATTGAAATATTAATGAAACACTTCTAACACGCTGCGTAGTGGGGGACAGACTGCTCTGGGAGCAGTCGATAGTCTCGCATCGCGCGGCAAGGCACAGTCCCCGCCAAAATCGGCAGCTAGGAAAATTACTGTACTCAGTCCCGTGTGTTGGGTTGGTGCCGAATACCGCAGCGTAAAATCGTAGCGATATTTGGCGGCTAGGAAATCAGGCCTTTAGCGGTCCGCGGTAGAGTTATAGTTCGATCGGAAAATCGACCGCCCCGCAAAAAAACCCTGAACCCTCCCGACCCGCTGGAATCGCTTAGTGAGCGGGGCCCGGGCGATCTCAGCATTACTGGCGATACTTGCGATTTACGGGTGCAAGCGTTTACAGTGGGAACCGTACTGGTGTCCTATGTGTTGAATGCTTGAGGGGGTTCAAAGCTTATTTGTTTTTCTAGATCGATTATAAAGTTTCATTGTTGAAAATGATGATACGTTTGGAATGTTGGCAGGTTAGCGATTTAGGGAGAAGGGGTTGGCAAGAGGTCGCCGGTAGTAACATTCCTTCTCCACAAACCCCGGTGTCACCGTCTGGCTCGGTACAAGATCCCGATCGAAGAGGTCGTCTATCCAATTCATCCATCTCTCCCACCGGTTCAACTACTGAAAAATCGTCACTCCTCTATGAAAGCGCAACAACGCCCACGTAAGTTTGGATTCGAATTGATTCCGTACTAAAATAAGGTGCAAATAGTATTTCTTGGTGTCATTTAGTCTTTTATCTTAAGGGATTGTGTGGGTAGGGCTATAGATGGTTCCCTTCGAGTTACATCTCTCTGAAAGCAATACTTCAGTCTGCGCATAACGAAAATTCACCAACCATTACTTTATCAGGTTCTAGCGTTTTTTCTAGTACCCCAATCTTTATTTAATATATAGATCAGTGATTTTTGTAGAAGGGCTATTCCAATACAGAAATAACAAACCTCTGTCAACAATTTGCAGCGATTTTCTTTTCTGTTTTTGTTTACCCACTTTGACAGTCGCATTCCCACGGAAGCTTGAGCCAACTTTAACTGCCTTTAGATTTACCCAGTTGTCCTGTCTGAAGTCAGTTGATTTACCTAAATATAATTTGGAACAGCAATGTAGGCAGTTTTAAAGCTCTTGATATCTCGTTTTCCGAGTGAAATTCGGAACATTACAAAATATTCAGAATTCTCCTTTTCTATTTCAAAATTCTTCTCAACGCTACTAACCGAAGGAGTTCTAATCTAATCGGGGGCGTGGGGTCGCAGGATATCAAGATAGAGTCAGTTCCTGCCGCAACTTTTGTGTAACTAGTGCAAAATTGTGTTTGAAATTACTAAAAATAGCAAAAAATGGGCTACAAATCTACAGATTGATATTTTTTTAAAATAATACTACTCCAAAAAGTTATTCAGACTTGAACGAGGACTTGTAAAAATTTGAGCAGAAAATTGTGTTGAAATTATATTGAAATATGCTGAAATGGAAAAGAATACAAAAATTCTTAAAATCGTCAGTTTATGTCTTGCTGGAATATTCTTTAAAGATAGACCATTTAATCTAAAATATACGATCAACCTCTCTTTGTCCTAAAGTGCTCAAATGTTTATACACCCCGCAACATACGAGTATATGTACCCCTGATTAGAGAATTTTCGAAAATTCTCTCGTTCGGTCATGCTGCGTGACTGGAACACATTTCTTAAGCTTCTACTATTATGTATTCATAACATTTTTCGTTCAGAACTTCATCAAGCATCCCACACAAATATTCGTGACATTCTGACATTGAAATGGACGATTATTTGGCTTGGTAATTTCTGAATATGGTTTGGGAAATTCTGAATTTGACTTGGAAAAGCTATATGTGTCAATCATGTTGGACGTTCCCTTGTTTCAGATCCCACAAACCTTCTAGCGGACATGACTCAGCCGGATGGGACTCCTGGGAAGATTTCCCCGACACCGATTCAAAGACGCACTAGGACTGGATTTTCTGAATTTCGGACAAAAACGTGGCCATTTACGGACGCTACACATTTCTCCCGGATGAATTCCATCAATTACTTCATCAAATTGTCAGTAACGATACGTTACTGAGCATAGATTTTTTTTTTTCAATTTACACTCTAAAATTTTTTTTATATATATCTAGGTAAATTAATTTTTCATTTTATAAATGTTATTGTTGCTAGTAAATAATGATAAATTAAGTTTATTGTTGAACCATTCTGTAAAAATTCCGTTTCTGATAACTTCTTATTCTGACTTTCAAGGCCATTATGAGGTTCCAATTCTACAGGTCCGTCCCTAGATATCATTCCATAAGATGAATTACCTAGCTATAATTTCCTAGATGAATCAACAACATTCCTGAAACCACTTCAAGTGTCAATTTCGGTTTTCAAGAGTTTTAAAGAAAGTTTGGTGGCGTGACGAGTGGTCACCTTTAGTTGTCGCTAGACTCAATTACCACTGCTGCTGCTAGCCAGCTTATTTTGCTTTTGCCTCGGCACATTTTTACTAAAAGCGATACAGTTGAATGAGTTTAATTGAATTTTACCTCGGACAATAACCACTGTAGCCAATTTCATCGCAAAATAGTAGAAAACTACAGTTTTGTAAAACACAAGTCACTATACAAAGGATCGTGAAGTATTTGGTATTTACTTAGTCACTGAGAGTTGGAGGAAATCGGTTTTGTTTCTGAAGTTCTTGAATTCTGATTACATAGAAAGGTTTAAGTAGATAAATTTACCATTTGGAAGAACCAAATGGATTTGGTATGCATTGATAGGCGTAATCCCACCAAAAGAATATCTGAGAAGTATCCATCACCAAAGATCCTGATCAAGTGACCAGGGGCTCCTCCAATCCCTTATTGGAAAAAAGAGAATCGTAATTAATATATTGGGGGGCCAATATTTTAACAAAAACAAAGGAACGCATGAACGAGAGAGATTTTACTAGAACTGTGAACCTGCTGATAATGGTGGAATGGAGGGGTCGCCCATGCAGGTTCAACAACAAAAACAAACTATATTTCTTTACTCATCGAAATATCTCCAACAGACTTAATTCAGCACTGAAATCCTGGAAGAATTCTATGTTCAGATTCGATACCATAAGTATGAGGCATGTCCAGAAAGTAAGAACACTGGATTTTTCAGTTTTAGAAAAAAAGCGTATTTGAAAAAAAAAATACAGGGTCCACATAATTTCCTTCCCGTTCTACGCAGGTTTTGAGCCTGGACACAAGCTTTTTAATGCCCTCTTCGAAAAAATCTCCCGCCAATTCCTTCTGCCAATTTAGGACCTCTTCTTTAACTTCATGATCGGTTGAAAATCTTTTTCCGCCCATGTGGGTCTTTAAAGAGGTGAACAGATGAAAATCTGAAGGGGTCAAGTTGGGGGAGTATGCAGGGTGGTTCAAAATGTTCCAATAGAATGAGTCCAAAAGCGTTTTGGTGCCATTTGCCTAGTGCATGCGGGCGTTGTCGTGCAACAAGCACACTCCTTGCGTCAGCATTCCTCTTTGTTTTGAAGTGCCCTCCTTAACTTGTTTAAGGTTTTGCAGTATCGTTCTGCGTTGACTGTCTCCCCTTGAGGCAGAAATTCCACGAGAATGATCCTTTTTTGGTCCCAAAACATCATGGTCATGATTTCTTGCCAGAAATTGAGGTTTTGAATTACTTTGCAGAGGGGGGATTTCTTTTCGACTCTGGAGTGTAGGGGGCCACCCAGGTCTCGATACCCAGTCACAATTGAGCTCAGGAAATCCTCCCCTTCCAGCTCAAATCGCCGAAGAAATTCCCGAACGCTGGCGACCCGATTTAGTTTGTGCTGATCTGTCAGTTGTTGTTTGGGACCCATCTTGCGCACAATTTTCTGAATCCCAGTGTTTCGGTGATTGTCTCATGCAAGAGGGATCTGGATATTTGTGGGAACATCGCAGAAAGTTCGTCAACTGTCAATCGGCCGTCTCCACGAAGTGCGTTCTCAATTTCGAGCACCAGGTCATCAGTCAAAATGGTGCGCAACCCACCACCCTCCCACTCCTCTGATCATCGAGAACATTTGTTCTGCCTTCACAGAACTTACGACACCACTTGAACAAGTTTGTTCGGTTCATTACACTTCCGCCATAGACAGCCTTTATCCGCCAAAAGATTTCAGTTGGCGTTTTTCCTTCCGCAGTCTGGGTCTGACGACTGAGCGGGATTCCTGATGGACATCGTTCACACAAACAGACTCCTCGAAGCAGGTTTTCATACTAGAGGAACTCATTGTGTTCAGGAGCGTATGTCCAACCTGGAAAAAAAGTCTCTCTGTACATGAGGACCACAGTACTCTTACTTTCTGGACGTGCCTCGTATTTTCCTATTGATTTGGTATTGTTCGTTCAATATATTCTATCTGTCCTAGTTGATTTTACTTTTGAATAATCGATTAAGAGATAAAACTCGAGTTCTTGTCGTTGCTTCACAATTTGTATACGTGTATCCTTGCTCTCACTTGTACTTGGGAACTTTACGAGCATGACTTTTATGATGAATATGGTTAGTGTGCCCTTCCCGATTCTTACATTATTTACATGCAGATGACTAAGGGATGGTTCCCCTTTCACAAGGCATTTTCCAACCTACCTCCCTGGCACTAATTCCAGATATGTGAGTTTGCTCGGTAGTGGCAAGCACAGAAAGTGCCCATTTCAATCGACTTCAGGACTAATTCTGAACAGTTTGACTTGCACTGCACCCCGCTCGAGGATTTGTCCAGAACCAGTCCCTACCTACCCCAATTAAGCAAAATTGCTAGAATCCCCATGTATCCAACCGGCTCCATTCGTGAACTTCCCTCTCAAGTCTTGTTAACAAAAAGTATTGTACAAACTTTTAAATGCAGTATTCGCCATTTTGAAACAGTTCAAACGATGGAAGCTTTTCAAATAGATTTGGAGAAAATGTACCCGAGTTTGTTGACACTGAATGTTCAGAGCCATCCAATGATTAGTAAGCTGTGTTCTGGATGGAAACCATTAGCTCCCAGACCAAAACCCAGTCCACGTTTAGTAAAACTAGGTGCTCTTTACTCTCCTAGTAATCTCCTTCAATCCCATTTGAGTTTAGTAAACAATGCTTTGGTTCCTAGGACATCATGGTACTTGCCTCAAACATTGGCTCCCATTCCAATCACCATTAACCCCTCTTATGACCATTTTGTATGTCTATTTCATCTTATAATTTGATTATTTTCTACCTTCATTTAAATGAGAAGAACCATTCCTCCAACTACATCGATGGAATACACATCAAAACCTTGAAGATTCATTGGTTGTTGATTTGTGTTTTACAATACATTAACTAAAGGCAACACAATTGGAGTCCACCTCTAAAGGACGTCGTAAAACATGATATCAATCAACAATGATATCCTTCCGCTCTCCTGATTTGAAACCATTGGCAAACTTTTGGTGTCAACTATTGTTCATTTTTTTGTGGCAAAGATAAGTTATTTTCTCCTGTTTACTTTCATTAAAGTTCCTTCAAGTTCCATGTTAACACTGACAGTTTGTGGTTTTGTTCATGATAAGAATATATTTTGGATTTTCACATTATTTGCAACGAACCTAGTACACGGAAAGTAAGGTCTCAACGCGTGTGGGCCATTTATTCTTCAATGCTCAAACTAGAGCAGTAAATCAAGTGATATTCTTGTTAAATATTTTTTATTTGAAGTAATTTGATAGATACGTTTAGGATATTTATGACTACTCAAGTCTGAATTATAAATGAAATTAAATTGAAGTACTATTACCCCTTCTTTCGTGGAAAAAACTTATTTTATGAGACATCCGTTGAATGATTAGAAGATATGAGATGAACGTTATTGAACAACGCTAAATTACTTCCGAATCTATATTACCTATTAATGAAATGTTACTTTCTGTTCGGTGAACTGCAGCTCAGCAAGTTCCTTTTATGTGTAGGACTGAGTCTGACGGTCGTTTGGACAACAGTCGCTAAATAAACAGCATTATAAGCATATTTTGAATTTATTTGTCGATTCTTCCCATACCACCAATTTTTCCGTCAACTAATCTTCAGTCTGTAAAACCGACCAGCATCTTAAGGAAAGTCATCTAATAACCTTAATATGTTTGCGGGATTCGTCAAAGACTGACAAAATCGTGCTATTCGGCTTATTATAAAATTATTTATCGATTCCTCGATCACCAATTTTTTTCAAACCATCAGCCAGTAAAAATCACCACTTGCCTCTTTCGAGGTTAAATATTATACATTTGTGAGAATCTTCGAAGATTGGCAAAATTAAATTAATCGCATTTCCAAAAAAAACTGACAAAAATAGTAATAATTCTGTTCGTTTAGTTAGTGGAGACTCATAAGAAGGCCCCTCTCTCTCCACGGAAATCTTAGTAAAAGGCGAAAGATTTATTTGTATTGAAGAAATGACAGTAATCCCTGGATTACTCCTTGAGCTAAAAGAGCTCCTCACAGACTGCTGAAATCTTATTCAACCAGTAGAACCTACAGTTGCTACTTACAGGAACCTATGACAGATTTTACAGTTGACCAGTCCCAATCACAAATCCGTCCAATCAGAGTGGTAGTACCAAAACGTAGCGTCCTTGGAACAATCCTCTACCTACTCTTCACTCATGATCTTCCAAGATCCAATATGGCAGCAACAGCTCAATTCGCAGATGACGTAGCACTACTGTCAACAGGAGACTTCCACGAGTCAATCAGTGAACTGCAGAATCTAGCAGATTATATAGTCGCTTGCTGTCAAAAATGAATCCAACAAAATCCTCTCTCGTTCAGTTCACCTGCAAAAGGAATCCTCCACTCCTCGTTATCATCTTGAATCAGGTTCCTGTCCCACAAAAACATGTGAGCTGATATCTTGGCCACCACTTAGACTCCAGGCAGATCTGGAATATCCATATACGAGAAATACTTCAAAAAGCCAGACATAGACTGAGACAAGTCTATTTTCTAATGAATGCAAATGCATCACTACCCTTGAAAGCAAAGAAGCTTATTCATTTAAAGATTAAGCCCCATTTGGTTACATGGATGTCGAATATGAGGGGGCAGTATCTGATTCTTGGGTCAAAAGAATCCAAACCTTTCAGAACAGAGTGCTAAGAGCCATAACGGGAGCCCCATGGTACATTCGAAACAGCAACCTCATAATGACCTACATATTCCGGAAGTAAAAGAGGTTCTGAAAACCACTCATCACCATTTACATAAATATGCGTTGACTCATCGCAACGCCCTCTTGCGACAGCAATCTACTACCCACAAGACAACTAAGGCGACTTAACCCATTCAGCGCTGACCCCGACTCTGGGACTACCCCCCCTGGCTGACCTACTTTTTTCCCGTATTTTCCCTCTATCGTATCCTAAATGTCGTTACAACATGTTTTTAGTTCATTATAGATGAAACACTTCATTTACAGAAGTTTTGAGACTGCGTCATGTACGTCATGACGCCAGCCAGGAGCGACAATCCAAGGTCCCTCAATGCGCTTACTCGCCCCGTGAATTTTACGATGTTCTGTTCCAAAAAATGCTACCATGTAACATCTAAGCTTGATACTGCTCAGAATATGGTTTCATTTGATTCAATGTTCCTAAATAACCATGGTTATGTGGGATAAATGGCAATAAAAAGGGGTACACACTTTTCAAAAAGTATCATGTAATATGTTCAAAATTTCCAAACACTTGTATACGAAAACGATGCACACTGTTGAGTAACTGAGGACCTAGTGAAGGGATTTCATCAATGGCGGACTCCACAGAACGATTCCCCACGTCAGGGCTGTGGTTCAAAGTTTTTAGGTGGCAGCAGAGGCGCGTCATGTACGTTATATCACCAGCACTGAATGGGTTAAATGTAAAAGACCACCAGATTACCTGAATGATACTTAAAGTCTACGTTATCCGATATAATTATGTTATAATGTGTTATTTATACAGTAAAACTTTAGTAAGGGCCAGATATGCTGTGCTCTTACTTAAATCTACTTTCCCTCGATTACAGTGGCTTATTCTGGTAGGAAGAAGGATGTGACATTGAGAGAGGTTATAGTCGTTGGTCTCAGGAGGATATACCCCTGCCCCAGTAGACTATTTGCGAACAGTTCAGACCAAAGGTGCAACCAGATACGTGCACCTGCCCCACCAAGTGAATTGGAAAGGTTAATTTGGAAGGCTCTTAATGTATGGTCCCAGTATATAACTGCCCCAAGCAATTTAGAGATGAGGAGGCTGTGTCAAGGTTCCAAATGCGTACCGTAGAATGCCCGCAATAGGGAAAGATTTGAGAGGTTTTCCACTAATATCCTTCGGAAAAACTTGGTTTTCCCCGCTTTGAACCTTCATTTTGCATTCTACAGAGTAACCAGGACATAATGACGTTGGAAAATCAATAAAAATTATTTTCCTTCGTATTTTTTCTTATTTTCAAAAAGTGTCCCGATTGAGGGGCATAGGTTCCGGAATAGGGATATATGGTCCCACGTTGAGAGTGTTAATTGTAATTTTTCATAATTGTTGATGTGTTAATCTAGACTTTATTTAAGCACTCATTGCCTACATCTAAAAATCTGTATATTTTTACTAACTCGAACACAGGTGAAAACTGATCAGGTTGGAAACACTCGGCTAACTCGCAATATTCAAATTATAACGTTAAGAGTACATAGCATAAACAAACTCAGGATAAGCTAGTGTTCGAGGTGTCCTGACGTGATGGAAAAATATAAAAACGAAGTCTTGTCAATCATTAGTGAATGATAATAATCCAGAACAAAACTCAAAAATAGCTTCTAATTCAACTATCCAATGTACATAATACAAATTCTGTGTATATTAACACTTAAGTTTTCTCTCAAATATTTTATCGAATGCACTTCATTTGATAGATGATAATAGGTACCTAACTAACTTTTGTAAATAAATGATCCAAATTCATTAAAAAATATTTTAAAATAAAGTACAAGTCATTCAGTTCGCCTTCGTACAAAAGGTATCACAGCAATCGCATTGCATCAATTCCACATATTTTATAAAAAATCAAGTTTTGAATGCATATTCTGCATCAACACAAAATTAAGACATTTGTATCCTGTTGATATTAAAAAAGTAAGAATGGAAATATTAAAATAATTAATATTCCTTGATATTCAAACTGAATATTCTCCAATAATGTTTTCATCATCAAAGAACGAATATTCGCACTTAATCTGGTTCCTTTTGGTTTGTGACTCATCACTACTGGTTTTTACGTTATCAGTCTTTTTGGGTTCATTTAGTTTAGTGGTTATATTGCTCGTCTTGATGGATTCGCTTATTTCATTGGTTTTCGAGGATATTTGACTGTGGTTCGCCTTCTTGGTTGTTTTTGAAGAGGATGTAACGATGTCAGCTTCTTCATCACTTGAAAAATGGCTGATGATATCATCGAGATCGAAGGAGTCCAAGGACATCCCTTCGAGATCACTACCGTACGAACCTTTGGTTTCTTCGCCTTCGCTGTACAATCTCTCGACGCCTTTGTGTTTGGATCTCTTCATCTCCTTGAGGCGAGCGGGATCGCAGACCTTCAAGTGATTCTTCAATGTGCGCAAGAAGGCAGATCGAAACTCGCAAAGGTTGCAGGCGTACGGTTTTTCTCCCGTGTGGGTCCTCATGTGGCAGTTGAGTTCGGATATGTAGACGCAGCGGAAATCGCAATGCGGGCAACTTTCAGGTCTGTCGCCCTCGTGGACCATGATGTGGTGTTTGATGTTGGTTTGATACTGCGTCTTGTAGGAGCAATATGGACAAGTGAATGGGAATAGGCCTTTGTGGCCAGCCACGTGTTTCCTCAAGGCTGACCTGGAAAAGACAAAAAGATGAGAACTGCACATCACATTGGATGAGAGGTTTGAAAACCTTTTGCAAATCGTGTTGGATATGCAGAGAGATATTGATATAAAATGGATTAAACTTTTATCTAAAACTTAAAATTGAAGTGGAGTAAAAATTAACAATACGAGTGCCAAATGAATAATCCATCTGAACTACATCCAAGTACCAATAAGGTACAATATCTAAGAGGTTTCAATATATGGAGAAACCATAACATAAGTAGTAACGCAAAGAGAATACGATGGGAATCCACAACGCTTAGGTCCCTACCTAAACCACTGAGGTCAACTAACCGAACCTTTGATTCAGATGTTGTCCAGCACACAAGCTGCTAGTTTTTGAATTCGTTTGATCTAAGTACTCCATTATATGATTTGTTTGCATAAAATAGGTCTGCATAAAACCACTTTAAATTCAAACACTTCAATTGATAGAGAAATTATCGAGTAACTAGTGCTAGTGTAAATATAGTTTTTATTAGCTTCCAACTCAAAATTAATTACTTTAGGCCTTATCACATTGAACAATCTCACTGAGCAGACACTGGCAGGATTGAACCTACTGTAGAGTTATGTGCTGGACTTGTGATGCTCCCGGTATGGGTGGAGAGATGTTTGTAACTAACTTAATTTCTAGATTTCACTGCATTTTGACCAAATACCTATGGAAAATGAACTTTTTTAAAGAGGAAATAGCCTTTTTTAAGGGCTAAACCAAATTGTGTACTACTTTTCAGTAATTCTACTCTTCTTCTCTGGAATATGGATTCATGAGACGGCGCGACAAGATGTGGTTAACTAAAGTTTCTATTGAATTGGTTCGTTTCATTATAATCTGAATGAGTGCCTGCCTACATCATCCGTTAATCTCTACCAGGAGTTTGGCCAGTACAGAAACAGGATTACTGTAGGGCTCTCTAATTTTATTTAGTAAAAGAAATCGAATGGGGACGTTAAAAAACGTCTTGAAAAGAGGTTTTCCAGTGGAAAGGATAATTTTGAATCTTAAAAGAAGGCAGTTTTCCTTCTAAAAAAAGTGTATTTCTGTCGATAATTTGAATAAAACGCAGTCAAATCTAGAAACGGACATTACCACGTGATTCAGCGTAAAAAATACAAAAATATTGTATCCTAGTTGGGTACCTAGATAATTTTCAAGAATATGATCTTCTTGAATAAGAATGTATACTTTCAACAAATCTTTAACCTCAATACACTAAGGTAAATTCGATATTCATCCGACAATAAGCCTATTCGATGTTTCAATTGTTTATTATCAACTACTTTTTATGTTAATTTCAAGGGTACGTTAAAACCAAACGCGCTTACCTGTGAGCTGTTCGGAAATCACAATATTTACAATGAAATGGCTTTTCCCCTGTGTGTTTTCTCGTGTGGTTTTTCAGACCTCCTGAGGTGATACATCTGAAAATAAGAATAACTATGATACATGTTACACTCGTAATATCCAATAACTTTATTTAAAACTGTAAACTATCCTCCCAGGACCAATAGCAATCAGATGTAAAAAAAAAGTACCTATAACAAACAAATTAAGAACAGCTATCGTACAAGTACGCAACCACAAGGGACATTTTATGTCTTTGCGCCCCCTCCCGCACACACACCACGTACTTCCAATTTGAGGCCAGTTTTGATGTAAAACGCTTATCAAATTCAACGAGAGATGAGGCGTCTCGGTAAATGTATCACGTACCTCGCCAATTTCATTTGTGGATAATGTAGTATTCATAAGCAGCTTTTTACGTAAACGATATTCGCGCACTAGTTCCAACGAGTGCCGTTTTGTGGGACCAATGATAACTACGTTAGATTGTGCTCGTTGATGGTTGCGATGTAATGGTTCCATCGTTTGGTCACTGAGGTTCCGAAGCAACGAATGGTTAACTGTAAAGACATAATCATCACCACTCACAGGACTGTCACAGTTAGTAAACAATATGGTTCCATCGGGTGGTCACTGGGGTTCCAAATGTCCAGGGGTTAACTTAACAAGATTAATCAACAGCTTTCAAATGAGAGGTGAACGAGTTTTATACGATCACAAATGTCGAAGATAATGATCCGTAGCAACGAATCGGTTTAAGCGAAAACCATCAGAAATATTCGTGAAGCTGTCCGCGTTACATTTTCTAGTTTATGTAGCAAAGTAAAGACATAAAATGTAAAAAAAAAAAAATTTACCTTGAGACATGAAGCCACTTCATTAATTGATATAGCTTCTACTTTCATAAAAATCCTTACTCTAGAGCCTGTGAGGGTGATGGAATGGTTTAGATGCCCCTTCCGAGCAGGTGGATACATCAAGTAATGATCCGCCACGCTCAGAAGTTGATTCAGACGCTTGCAGGCGTCCGACTCATCTCCCAAGGCGACAGATTCTAAAATCGGAAAGGGGCCAACTAACCATATCCATCACAAGCCTACCTTACTCTAGGGCCTTACTGGAAGTAATAATTTTCCTCAAAGACCATGTTACACTCACCTATAACTACAGAAACTGCACTGATAGGGTTTGAAGCCAGTGTGAATGGATTCGTGCTCTTTCAAATCTTTGCTCCATTTCGTTCGGTAGCTGCAGTATCCACAAGAATAGCTTTTCACTATCGAGTGCACACGCTGATGATTCTTCAAGTTGACAGATTTCGTACAACGGAAGTCACACTTTTTACACTGGAAACGAGGTTTGGAAGAGTGTCCTTCCTCGTGCATCTTCAACCAGTACGAAGAATTTGTCCTGTAAAAAGGAAAATGCTGAGTCCAAGAAAACCAAAGTCCAGGTTGTACAGTAAGACTCCAACTCTACTAGTCCTGACATTGAACGGTTGAAAAGGTGGTATAGGGAACGTGAGAGGGAACGCAGCTGACTACCTTTAAAACCTCGTTACAACAGGTTTTGATATAGAGCCTAACGGCTATAATGTGATGTACCTTGAAAAGTTTTTTGCTCTCTCTCACTGTATTATATAAGATATCTTTTTGTAACTATTTGTAAAGGTTAAAATTAAAATGAATAACGGAACTTCAGCTGGACTTTCTAATGACAATGACGAATGTGAACATTCATTTTATGACAATTGGAGGTCACTTTCCACTGAATTTCTAATCTAACCTTCCGAGGAAACCTCAGGTCGGCTTCAGCGCATTTCTCGAACCCCAACTTGTCTCGGGTGGCGGAAAATTCTGTTATTCACAGTAATCCTCGTTCACAATTGGAGCGCAATTTCCCTGCATTTTCAGTTGCTATTGTCAATTGAATGTGTGAATCTCTGTTTGGTAATACCTAAGCGTTTGTTACCAAGTGTTCAATAACAACTTTATTACTATATCTTGATTGTTGAATGTTTATTCAAAACATTTGGACATAGGTTTTTTTCAAAAACTCGTAAAAATACTCTTATCGAGGAAATTGGCCTTTCGTTTTCTTGACACCACAATAACAACCTAGAAAAAGTTGACTGTATTATATAAGATACCTTTTTGTAACTATTTGTAAAGGTTAAAATTATAATGAATAACGGAACTTCAGCTGGACTTTCTAATGACAATGACGAATGTGAACATTCACCTATTTTATAACAATTGGAGGTCACTTTCCACTGAATTTCTAATCTAATTAGGAACATTTGGTAATACCTAAGTTGTTTGTTACCAAGTGTTCAATAACAACTTTAGATATTTTGTTCTTTATTTTTCGTTATAAAAATTATACAAGCTTTTCTCAATAGTACCTAGGTTATTTTTCAATGTGTAATTAGGTACTCCACGAGGATTACCATAACCGTGGAACGCAGGGAAAACCTGCCAACTAATTGGTAATTAAACCTTGGGTAGAATCACAGAATAGGTAACGCACCTCTTATCGCACCGTCGCCATATTGAAAAACCAGATGTCTATTATCGATATAGGTCCACGCTTTCGATTTGTGTTCGAATGTGTTCTGTCTAGTTCGCTGGTCTGGATGCTCGCTACGCTCGCATCTCAAAAACAAAAAAATATCCTACATCAGTCCTTCTAGTAAAGTATAGATCAGTTGGAAAAATAGATCAGAATGTGTTAACACTGTGCACTACGCCACAAATATATCACTGATATCGATATATTGATATTATACATATCGATGAAAGCACACATCGATACGTCCTGATAAGAGGTGTGCGTTACCTATTCTGTGATTCAGCCAAACCTTGTACTGGTTCATACCCTGATACCAGACGAATGGGACTTTGGAAATATGTACCGAGATGTTAGGGATCGAACAAGATGAAGAATCAGTATAATATAGACCTTCTAGTTCAGGCGAAAATAAAGCGAATCTTACCTGAAATCACATTTGCTGCAAGTAAACCGTTTGATACCCAGATGGGCTTCCATGTGTCTCCGAAGATGTCCTATCATTTTGGCCTTGTAATCACAATGGTAGCATTCAAAGGGCCTGACGTCATTGTGGATCTTGTCGTGCTTCAAAAGGTCTGCATACGTCGGTGCTCTGTAGGAGCATGTTTTACAAGTGAACTTGCTTTTTTGGCGAGACATGTGAACTCATAGAATGCGCTTCTTTCCACAATCAAATCCGCAGAGGAAACATTGGAATATATTCCTATTTAAGCCTGAAAAAACAAACATAAGATGGAACATTTACGAGTTGCACGGCAATCAAACAACGAAACTACCCAGCTGACTACTTAGACTGATTAAAAGACAACCGTAGTGGCTACCAATCACAAGTAGGTGCACTGAAGCATGGTATGGAATATCAATAGCATACGTTGGGTAAGTGTGAGATCGAATATTGTGTCCCAGGGCTAATTGGGAGTCCCCTTTGCATGTTGTCCACAATAGCTTGTACACCTCCTAATTTTGGAAAATGCTTAAAGACCTTGATTATTGAGGTATGTAAATGAAAAGATTTAGTAGATTAAGTTATGGTCAATGGAAGACTAATATAATTTAAAATTGCTGATTGCAAAACATACAACATTAGGAGGTAGGATCCATAGTGACATTTACCAATTCAGACATTAGAGTTCCAACATCCTTCCTTTGCTGCAACAAAACAAAACACTTCACGATCGCGTGAAAATGACACCGACGTTCTGTAGTCCTTTTTTGGTGGTTAGTGGTTCAAGAAGGTTTTTATGTAGATAACGTCCAGAACTTTGGCTAAAAAGGATCCCAAGAAACAATATTTTCTTTGGAGTGAAAGAAAGTGATCGTTATCTTTGTGGGAGAACAGAAGATCGATAGCTCGTTCGATCGAGAAATAGCTCTCAATGTCTCGAACGCGTTTCCCTGTTCTGAACGTTCGCAGCGATACTGCTCACCGTTCATTTGGATCAGTTCGTTGAGCAGTGTCTGATCCGATCCCTCCCACCTTTCAACACTACGAGAGCGAGAGGAGAGCCAGAGCCGCCAGTGGAACGATCCCTATCTCGGTTCATCAAGAAGGGAAAGAGCTACCGCTATTTTTTCGGAGTCATCGTTCACTCGCTCAGCTGCTATTCCGTTCAGCTGTTCCAGTGGCTACTTGGCGGCAGCTGACTAAAGTTCCCTCGTCGGGGGCCGATCGCTGTGGACGTCGAGAGTCGGGAAGATAACCACAGCGACTGGTCTTTCGGACTGATTCCTGGTTGCGGATCGGAACATTAATGGTAAGCAGCTTAGAGGCAAACAGTACAGGTTTCTAGCCGCTTGGTTTTGTTCACCAGCCGGGGGCTTGACATGTCCTCAGGTAATTCACAAATTTGGGGACCCAATACCGAATAGAATCCTGGGCCAGGGGCAAAATTCATCTCGGCCCACTTAAAAAACCGTCAAGCGTCTACCCACAAACTACTGTAACTATATACAGTAATAAACTATAAGCCATTTCGAGAGAGAGGAAAATTAAGAGAGGATTTTCCATGACGACTGAGATGTGAGCCCTGCGCGCACTTGCTCGCAAAAACGAAGTTGTTGAATTCAAATCATCTTAGCGTGCTTAAAAACGGCACAAATTGCTTGCTATAATTATATACCATTATCGAATCCACTTATTTATCGATCATTTAAGTAGGAACCCAAGTTGTCATTAATGCATCTAGTAGAACACTACTAGTAGTAGTAGAACTACAAACCTGAAGTTGACAAACGTCCAGCTCCATGTCTGATACCTCATCAATTCTTTGACTTCATATTTTAACTTTAAAGCCCAACGGAATTCACATCCGGCTTCAATAATTTGACAATCAACATAGTACATCAAGGATGAAATATCGAACCAATTCTTCGTTTCTCATGATGGAGAATAAATTAATCTTAAAAGTAATTAGTCAGTCCAATTTAAGAAAAACGAAAAGGATCAATTACAATTATTTATCAGGAATTTACTTACTAATAGTTATGTAGTATGACAGTTCTTTTATGATCAACAACTCAAATCTGTCAACTCGAGTGGTCTGGTCTGGGTTCTTTTAATTGGTTGGCAGTGTGTGGTTGCTGATGGACATCGGTTTTGTTGTTCATCCGTCTTTTCAATGCTCTTGGTTTCTTCAACATATTGCTTTCTTCCTGGTTGTTTTGATAGGAACGTACTGAAATGTCTTCAACATTTTTAAAATGGAAACTTAAAAACATTTTCGTGTAGTAAGTCCGTTTGGGGCATTCTGTAATGGTTCCTATATTGTAACGTCCAGAGAGAGGTAACTATGCCAAATATAAGCAAGTTATTATTAAAAATAATTAGGAGACGTGTTATCCTACAGGGCTTCTAAGGATTAAGATCACAAATGAGGGGCTTAGTTAAAGATTGATCCAACAAACATTGAACGAATTATTGAGTCATTAACACATTGGAAACCAGAATCAACCAATCCATCTTAGCAAAATAAGCTACCGTGAAATGCTAAGAAAATGAACCTGTTTGTAAGGAGAGCTCAATGAGTAAGATCATTTCAGTTTTAGATTGTACGTAGGTGGCCGCCTGTTGGAATATAATACTCGTACATG
The DNA here is from genome assembly GCA_031894815.1 of Creontiades dilutus. NCBI lineage: Eukaryota > Metazoa > Arthropoda > Insecta > Hemiptera > Miridae > Creontiades > Creontiades dilutus. The sequence goes on along the minus strand of JAVIWC010001268.1, from coordinate 40,305 downwards.
TATGAGGCCAAAAGTGAGTTTTGAGAAAAGTTTAAAATGCCCTAAGGACAGGATTTGTTGCATGCCAGGGCGAACTTTGGGATAAGGTATCGTCGATGTTCGCTATTCTGACTCGCCCTAATTGTGAGGTTTTCTCTTTACTTTCTTCCATGTTTTCTGGGGCAAAAAGACGAATACAGGGTTCGTGGCTTTGGGCATGCTCAGTCTAAATTTCACACTATCGAATGGTAAGAATGACATGGTCAGCTCATAAGAATTAGGGAGTTCTGGATGCCTCTCACATCACCATTAGATTGCGTGAAAAGATGAAAATTCAAACCAAGTGTTAACGCAAAACGCTGCAAAATATTATGCAAAGGTTTATTTTTCCTGTACTAGATAACCCTTCTAGGTCCCAGAACTGATCTGTACAACCAGAGACAAATGCTTCCTAGGTTCACTGGGAAACACAAGTAGAAATCCTACTGAAATTTAACAAGATAAAATAAAAATACAGGAAAATTCCTCCATTGAATTGAAGGTTGGGAGATGCGCTATGCAGGGGTGCCACCCCCCCCCCCCCCCTAAGCGTCATGATGTACCCCCCCCCCCCCTAAACTAAGAACCAGCCCCCCTCCCCAAAACAAAAATGTAAAAAATATTCGTAAGCGCCACTGATTTTATCTAAAACTAAAAGATTTATGTAGGTATTGAAAATCATGCTGCGTGCCACCGCCAAAATCATGGACATGTTCGAGCACTGTCCTTGTCACTCACACATTGTCAGATAGAAAAACAAACCATATTTAAATTAATTACTAGGTTCATTATTATTTACGATCTAGTGATATAATATATTTTTGAATATCGTCACGTTAAACACTGTTTCAATCAACTTTACCAACAAGAAAACTACCCCACCATTGTAGGATTTTTTAGGCAAATTTTGTAAAGTTTACTTCAGTAGTTATGATAAAAGATTCAGAAAGCGAATTTTATTATTCCTTGTATCAGAATATTACCAATAAAAAGTTGATATCCAAAAACTTAGGAGTTAAAGATCTTTGCGCAAACAAAGTACTCAAGTTTGGAAACCCCTTCGATGACTTACCTTCTCATTATTTCCGAAATTTTACATCGTGTGCAAAGTATCAACTTATAGCAGACGTAGAAATGCATCTTCTCACCTTCTTTATAAGAAACGTTTTCAAAGGAATGAAATGAAGAGGAAAGCATTTTTTCAATTTCAAGAGCCACAGGCTAGTAATTTGTAATCTGCATTTACGTTTAAAGATATTTGTAACACTGTACATATTACAATTGGTTAGATTGTAATTTGTTTACAAAATAATTATATCTACAAAAGTGATCCATCATGACAATATGAATCTTTCGCGATCCACGCAATCAATACTAACGATTCTGCTTATGTTAAGGAGTTAAGGAGGTATCTGATAAATCAGTTGTTCATTTTTATATGCTGAAAATGAAATAAGAGAACGAACTGTATTATGTTTTGTACAAATGTAACGTTAACCTCCTAAGATTGGCTTTTTAAAAATATACATCTAGATTAAAACCATGTACGGACAATAAGGAGTTACTGCTGGCACTCAAATTGAATATTCTCCAACACAAATGTCATCATCAAGGAACGTGAATTCATACTGGATCTGGTTCTTTTCGATTTGGTATCCGCCACCAGTGGTGACATTGTTGGTATTCTTGAGTTCTTCAGAATCACTGGTTTTCCTCTTTTTGACCAGTTTTGAGACTTTATTGATTTCTTCACAATCTTCTATATCGGAGGAACAGGTAATTCTTCCGTCATCACTAGATGAGTCAACGGAGATCCTTCCCGACCCGTCCGTTTCTTCATCATCACTGTAGAATCTTTCGACTGTGTTCTCTTCAACATTATCCACCGTCTTGTCGAAGACATTATCACAATCAATCGGCCGACTCTCTGAAGTCGTCAACAATGACTCGTTAGTTACTGCATCTTCGTTGCACGTCAGTCGTTCATCGAACTCGCAGACTGTAGACTGATTCTTCAAAGTTGATGAGAATGATTCGATAGTTTTCTCAAATTCTTTTTGCAGTGTTTTGTCGCTTTTCGTTTTGGCACTGTTAAACTTCTTCTTTCGTTTGGGGCTTCTAACCATTGACTGATTCTTTGGAGATGGTAACAATGAATTGTTCGTTTCTTTATCTTTTTTGTACAGCCTTTTCACATGTTTTTTCTTAATAGCTTTCATAGTCCTTTCGTAGATGTCACGGTCACAAGTTTTTAAATGGTATTTCAAAGACACCAGATGTGCGCTTTTATAACCGCATATATTGCAGACGAAGGGTTTCTCTCCGGTATGACTTCTCATATGACTGTTGAGTTCACCTACAGAGCTAAAGCTGGAATCACAATGTGGACACTGCTCAGGTCTGTCATCCTGATGAAACATGACGTGGAGTTTCATTTGGGATTGATAAGGTGTCTTGTAAGGGCAATATGGGCAATTGAAACGGAACACACCCTTGTGGACGGCCAAGTGTTTCCTCAACGAAGACCTGAAAATACAAGGAGACATAAAACTGCGTCACATTGGAACAATAAAGGAGTGCAGCACATAATAGTAGATAAAAACTTACAGAAAATGACAGTTAGCTAAGATTCCAGTTTTGAAATAATTAATGCATTTGTCTAGATGCATTTTTCTAGCCACCAGCAACAAATAATGAGATTTCGCAACAACCCAACCAACCGATTTTGGAGGAATTGATCAATATCACTGGAATTATGGATGGATTTTTCAAAAGAAGAATCAAAATATGTGAGTTTGTCGAGATCATATCTACTTTATTAACACCTACCTATTCCACGGTTTTAAAAAGGAAAACAAACTTCAAAAATTGTGAACGCTCTCTGTTCTCTTCAGTTTACTTTTATTGGCAAAATTATTGAAATAGGTGTTACAGCAGAGAATGAGCTCACAAAAACAAATTAAAAATGAACCTGGAATGGGTCGTTCATAAATGAAGAATTTATTTATTTAGAATATATACGGGCAGAAGCCCAATTAGGTACATAGATAAATACAAAATTAAATGTCAGTCGCTAACAAATAACAAAGACAAAAATCACAACAATGCTTAGAAAATAAATACATATGCAAAATTAAAACTTAATATATAATGAGAAAATCAAATAACTACCTATTTTGAATTGATGTTCTCAATTTAAAAAAGAATAAACAAATTAATCAGAATCAATATTTGCCACCACACGGTTGAAGTTCCTTTGAGCTCTAATAATTGGTCTATTTTGTACATAATTAGTAGGTTGAGACGGGACATAAAATAAATCATTCCTTCTGGTATGGTGGGGAAGAGCATGGATATTCATGATTTCAAGCAGTTGGGGACAGTTGATGTTGTGGAATAGATTGGAAATGAAACGGCAGTCCGCAATTAGGCGTCGTCGATGGCACAAAGTCGAAGGACACTATCATAATCAAAATCAAGCCGATTGCCGAGCTGCTTAAAGGCAACACAACGCGCGAACTTACGCTGAATGCGTTCAATCCGGTCACTTGCATCGGCATAAAAGGAGGGCCAGACAATCGAGCAATACTCCAGTACAGATCGTACAAACGCGTTGCACAGAACGACGAGGGCCCCAATGTCAGTGGAATCCCTCGTATTTCTTTTTAAAAACCCCAAGGACCTCATCGTCCTAGCACGAACATTGTCAATAAATAAATAAGAATAACTCACAGTTGAAGAATTTTGATTGATCCGCCCTCAAAGCTCAATCAGTGAGAGTGTTGCAACATCAGGGAAATATCCGCTAAGTAGTGACACGAGTTTGAACTTTACCAGAGGTATTAAACATTTTTATGCCCAGTCAAAAGTTGGCGCAGTCAGTAGGACCCAAAATAATACGAAACAATAGTTAATTAATCCTTCTCGATCCAACAAACTTTAAGCGTCACATTCCCTAACGTAGCATCTTCCAGTCAATCAAACCTCAACCATTAAAAGCGATCTGGGGTACATTGTCAAAACCCGGCACCTCGTACCTCTCCATCTTATCAGCACGCCTCTATGTATTTATGAAAATACTTGGGGTGCCGCCAAACACGCTGTCTAGCTCAGACCTCCCATTGAAGAGGCTCTGCAGCCCGCCTCTGCGACCTAGTTCTTAAGTTTTTAAATTGTGAGCAAATGGATGATTGTAGCTCAACCCGAATGGTATCATTTGATACAGGGAACTAATTTCTATCTGAATCGCACAAAAAAACTACCCTTGTACGTTAAAAGTGTATGAGATTCCGATTTTGATAGACTAATCTTTCAATAAAATTCCTCAGGGCAAAGATTACTTGCATATCCCGGATCGACATTGTAGTTTTTCAGCCAAATTTTGTAAACTTTGGTAAAGTAGTTTTGGAGCAAAGCTTCAGACGGTAGACAGCGTATGGCGGGCAGACGGATTTTTTAATTCAATTTTTGAAATCTACATATTTTGAAGCGTAAACCAACTAATTTTGAGGGGTTAACATTTTTGTTTTTGGTTGATTACAAAGGCTCATTATCGAGAATAATATGGCAAAATGAATCGATGTGTGATAGTTTGCAGTATTTTTAAATTGCTTGTACAGGTGATTGCAACTATTAGTGCACTTACCTGTGAGCTGTTTCATAATCACAATGGGTACACTTGAACGGCTTTTCCCCGGTATGTTTTCTCACGTGACATCTCAGACCTCCAGCTGATATACAACTGCAAATGAAAATGAATAATGTGAAGATTCTACGAGAAACGACAGACGAAAATCTCGTTCTAAACAATAAAATAGACATCATTAAGCAGAAAGGAAACAACCCCAAATGTGGAATATGACAAATCATAATTCTTAATAGGGTTGAGATAAAAACATCGTTCTTTCTCCATACAATCAGGTATTCCAAAAGAAAAGAATCAGTTCATTAGACAGCACTTTTTGAGCACAAAAAATTGGTCAAATTTGTGGGGGAGAAGTCCTTAAAGAATTGTTAATGGCAAAAAAAAAAAATAAAAATAAAAATTGAAAATTAATTTATCAAGTTTTTGAAAAGAGTATTACTCAAAAAAGAGTGTCAACTACGAACTAGAACATAAAAAATGTTAAAGTAAAACTTATGCTGAAAAATGTACTTCAATTCGACTAAAATAAGTGCTTTTGAAAATCGTTAAAAATGCAAACAAATTGATATCAGATAAAAAACCACATCAAGCCACAATGAATCAATCAACAATCTAAGCAAATTAATTACACCAATTTCAATCGTAAAACTCCAATTCAATCCATGAAAAACAATGGTAACAAAAGTCGCTCATATGGTCATGCTGCTCGTCTGGCACGTATATTTGTGAACATGCCTTCAATTTAAGGTGGTTTTAATCTTTTAATTAATTTATTCGATTTATGATTTAATCTTAAAATGTGGTACATGGGTCATTTCAAAATTTCAGCCACATTTGGGTATCGACTTTTCTAAAAAAAAAAAACATTTGAAACTTGATCAATTTTCTTGTTTCTAATTGGTCAATGCGGTTCTCTCGTCATATTACCCAAGTGAGCACACATAATCTTGAACCGTACTGCTGATACGCCATTTTGAAAAAAAAAAAAAAACTTTTGTAGGGAGTGAGGTATATACTACTATTTTTTCCCCTCTTGAGCCTCCAACCTCCAAGGGAATCGCCGCTCAAGTCTTTCAATTTAGGTGAGTGGAACAGCACAAATTAGCTTAATTTTAGCTACAGTAAGTACTAAGGATTCCTTGCCAAAATCTCACTTGCTACGAGCAGATCTCACTCCCTACAATTTAAGGGGCTATTGGCTGGATATTGTAGGGAGTGAGAGAGTAGGGAGTAAGCCTTTCACCGCCTTTACAGGCCACAAATCAGAAACTGGTTGAACCGAAATGTTGTCAACGAACTTCCAACAACTACACTAATTGTCAAGAAGTGCGATCAAGTTTCACTTGCAACAGTCAGAATGTTATTGGAGTAGGGAGTGAGAGTTAAAAAACCCACACTGCTGCTTCCAGGGATGGTTTTCCCTGACTGACTGGGAAGTTCTAGGCAAAATCCAACCACCAGCGTTGGGACCATCTTGAATAAGGGATACCAACAAAACAGAAGCAACTTCATAATCACCCTTTCCTGTCAATACTTTACAAAACATCGTAGGGAGTGAGGAAAAACCGTGTGACACTGAAATAGTGGGCTGATAAGGCTACTTGATTTGATCCAATTTTTTTTCCTGAGGCGGATATCCATTGTAGATGGTATGTTCTTTCATAGTGTAAGTGGATATAACAGCCCCAATAAATATTTCGCTGAGTAGTGACGATGGAAGTTGTATACCTCTGGTTAGTGACAGCTGTAGGGAGTGAGAAATACGGACTTTGGTATTTTCTCCTGGGTCCTGTAGGCACAACTTTTACATACTTTTCCATGGAACATGTACATTCACATAGGATAACATTTTAAGACACAAAACTGTATTTAGTAGAGATTTGACGGCAATGCTGATCAATGACCGACATTTTGAAATGACCCACGTAGTAATTAGGTTTGGAGTCTGTGATATGGTCACTTGTAACTGCAGTAGCTGCAATGAAAGGGTTTGATGCCTTGATAGGTATATTCGTACTCTTACAAACGTTTGAAATGATTTGACTGATAACTGCAATAATCACGAGAGAATTTCTTCCTCCCAGAATGTCCAGAGCCTAAAAACTTTCTTGGAAGCTTATAATTCTGCTCAAAGACCATGTTACACTCACCTATAACTACAGAAACTGCACTGATAGGGTTTGAAGCCAGTGTGAATGGCTTCGTGCTCCTTCAAATCTTTGCTCCATTTTGAACGGTAGCTGCAATACCGACAAGAATAATTCTTCACTTCCGAATGAACGCGCTGATGATTCTTCAAGTTGACAGACTTAGTACAACGGAAATCACACTTCTTACACTGGAAACTCGGAAGTTCGGAAGGGTGTAGTTCCATGTGCCTTTTCAAAGTAGATAAAGAATTTGTCCTGAAAAAATAAATAAACGAGTACAATTATTCCGTATGGCAAATTAATTTCGGCCTTACATTTCACCTTCAAGTTCCCATCAAAAAACCATTGTAGAGGCTGAAAATTTGACGCTCTTTTCAAAGGTGTACTCAGATTTGGTTTTACTCTTCATATTAAAGGAGTTATGGCCATTTTAGTGAGCAAAGATCAAAAAGACTTAAGCAAATATGGAAAAATTCGTGTTTTTAGTTGAGTAAACAAATTTCATGAGGGACTTTTTGTCGAAAATTAGTTGCAGAAGGGGTGTAGATTGTTGGATATAACGTGAGGTACTCTATATGCCTCTATATTATAAATTGAAAAGGATTACACAGCAATCAATTGAATACATTTTCAAACACAAGATTGAGAGTTTTAGTCTAGGCAAGTTGTGATAAGATCTAGGCAGGTTGTGAGAGGGGGTTGGCAGGTGTGTCGTCTATGCAGACTAGCAAATAGAATCTTGCCAAACTTCTGGCTAAAGCATTCGGCAGTAAAAGGTCTCGCCAGATCTTCTCTACAAACTTTTACCCCAATAAATGGATATACATACTAGAGTTTAATTAAGTGAAATGAAAAAAGGTTCTGAAGGCTTCACTAAATTCAAGTAGGAATGGACCTCATTTAAATTTGTGGCCCAAGGAGTTCAAATCTGCGAGAGTTGAGTGCTGGGCACTCAAATATTATGTGGGATGCCGTTTCATCAGTCTCCTCACATAACCTGCACAGGGTTGAACTTTGTGTGAGCCCAACGCGTCTGTTACTGATGATGAGCGTCGAAATCGATTTAACCTTGTAACTCTATTAATTTGTTATGGAAATAGACTATGTTTCTTCTACAAACGTGTTTTTATTGAGATGGGCTTCCACAATCAAGTCGAGAATGATTTAGTGTCCCTCCATCTTGAAGTTCCTCCACCACCCTGTTTTTGGTAGCCTCTAATATGCGATATTGCTAAGGAGGATTTGGTTCCTCCTAGTTTAAGTTTAAAAAAGTAATAGTAGTTTTGTAATACTAAGTATGCCGTATCCTGTCCTGCCTTCCATTCTGGCAGACTACAAAAGCTCAACTCTGCATCTAACAGACGCTAAGTCATTTAGATATTATGGATATTTATTACTTTTGATTGCCACATAGATGTCTTTTGACTGGGGGTCATCCTATAAAATGAATCACAGTGTACCAGAAGTGTAAATCAATACCCAACATAGCTCCTATAAGGTATTGAGAGCCCATCTTATAGGAGTTGTCCCATCTCCCAGTTGTGCACTAAAATGGACATATTCCACATATCGCAATCAACATCCAGACAGCCCCACCCGTACACCCTAATTTGAGACACACACCATACTGGTTACATGTCAGACATCTTGTACGGGAATGAGCAATAAACGATTGATGCCAATGCACTCTACTAGCAAGTTTTGGAACTAAACAGTATAACTCTCTAGCAACAGATTAGTTGACTGAATAGATCACATGGCTCTGGAAAGTAGCGCTGATCCTATTTCAGTGAGATCGCTTTGTGGTTGCAGCTTGTCCCTACCAACCCATTCGGTAAGGATGACTTTTTAAGAAGTCAAGGTGGATCTTTGTCACGATTAAGTGACTTCATACGAGTTTATAAAAAATGTAAAACGTCTCCTTCAGAACTCTCTACACTGCCTGGAGGAGGACATCAAAGCCTTAGTCTGGGAGGTTTGCCCTTTTGAACTCCTTCCTCCTGCTTCACAATGTGTTAGTTCATGGAAGTCAGCCATATTAACAATCCTACAGCCAATTTTGAGGCAGTCAGTCATCGTTCAGAAGAATTATCATTAAGCTGCATTGTTTCCTGGTTTTATTTCGTTTATTCCTTCAAATGACAGTTACAATGAAACCGCTGCCAGCTAACAAAAAAGAAAAACCGATGATGCTTTGTTGTTGTTAGCAGATGCTTAGTCAACTCGTGGTCATCGTCTGGCAGGCAGAATACCATTGGTTTTCTACAACTGACTCCATCCCCAAGACATTTCTGGGAATTTGACATATGAAGTAATTACGAACCCTTCAAGGTGGAAAAGCAACCAAAACAGCTAAAACTAGACATGTTTACCACCACTGTCTGAACGAATTAACTCCACAGGCTGGAAGTTTAAATAGTGACAGGATTTAAGGACCTAAATACTTTCTCAGTATCTTCGTTGTTCTCAAAAGACCTGTTTCAAGTTGGAATCCTGTCTTCTTTGCTGCAAAAGCCTCGTAAAGATACCAAAGGGTGTAACATATTTACAGTTTCTTCCTTCTGGATTTAATAAGGCCATGTCCATGAACACCTTCATCCTGAATAAAATTATGTAGCCCATGCTGGCAATCTTGAAGGCGAAACAAGGGTCTGGTTCAACGTTCAACACACTAGCTGTGCACTCTATCAACACCTCTTCCAACAGATGGATGTGCAATAATAGTCCATGAGGGTTACAACCAGTTCTTTACGCTGTTCATTTCCAATATTTAAGAAAGCACTACCTATATAGTTCTCACGAAAAATCTTGGAACGGTATTCATGAATTTCTGAACATGAAACGAAAATATAATGCAACTAATTGTTGAGCGCTCAAACAACATAACGAATCTAAGACTGATTATAAAATATCAAAATCAAAAATTAAAAATGGAACATTACCTGAATTCACATTTGGGACACGCATGACGATTGATACCCAAATGGGCTTCAATGTGTCTCCTAAGCGGTACGATATGTTTCGCCTTAAAATTGCAATGATAGCAATGATAGGGTCTGAACTCCGTATGAGTTTTGATGTGGGAAAGAAGTTTCGAGAATTTCGGTGCTCTGTATCCACATGTTTTGCATGGAAATTTGGTGAAGTTGCTAGTGTGACTCGACATGTGACCTTTCAGAAGGCGTTTGCTAGGAGAATCAAATCCGCAGTGGAAACATAGGTATAAATTTCCATTTATTATCCCTGAAACAAGAGTAGAGCTTTACTGAGTCATAACGCACTGCACAATAATTAAACGATAACTGATAACCAACATTAGCTAGAAAGTAACAACAGTAGCACATCTTCAAGTATATTCATTCTTACTTAGTTGATAGATTTTGAAATTTATAGAATTCACGACAGTAAACTATATAATCGAGGTGCATTATGAATGGAAACTCTGCTTTTGCGGCATCAGTTATGGAACATCTCTCTATGACTATGTAAACAGACAAGATTGCTAGTACTGACATTCCTGCGTTGCTGTGATAACTCTGATGCGCTATTTATATTATTAAAGAGTCTGAAGCAGTTTCACCATCATTTTTACAAATAATCACGATCCAAACTGACCTGTAGAGTTGTGATGGATTGTTATATCTATGATTCGGAAGAAGATTACAAGGAAGCTGATCGTCTTGTTAAAATGAGATCAGAGTCCAACCCAATCGCCTGATCCTCAACTAGGGGTTATTAAGAGGTATATAACCCAAAACGACAAGAAATGGGAAGACTTAACACGAAAAACAGATTAGCACTATACTCCTGTGCAGAGAAAAGCCAAGTGGTTCTCTAGCATCCCAAGGAAACGCGGGAATGCTCTATTTTCAATGAGGCACAAAGACCTTTACAAACATGTGGGTTCCCGGAAGTGTAAAGTTATGGAGCCCGTGATAAATAACTCCAACAATGCGCACCTGTACAAAAACCACCTTATGGAACCAGCACATCAATACGCATCCCTACAAAATTTACGTTAACCGTCCAATAAAACTACAAAATTTTCTTTCCACTTATAGATTTAGGACTGATTGCACGTCAGGTTAAAAAAATGTGGTTTTTAATGAGATGAAATTCACTTGATAGTGTCGTCGAAGTGACACATAAAATTCACTTAAACGCTTATTATTGAAGGATAATGTTTTTCCATATCTAACATATTAACATGTTACCTTCCACCTTGTTTGTGGTTAACTGTTTATAACATCTCCCCCCTCTCACTCTCTCTTCAAACCGTCCTTTTTACCCTGCTTTTCTTAGTAACCTGTATTCTTCCACTCTTCCTTGCCATCAACCATCATGCAGTACGACATATCTACAGTCCTGTACACAGTTCTTCCCAAAGTAAATCCTATCAACAACGTATTGACAACCCATGCCTCTTCTCCATCGTTAAATTCACAAAACCTTAGACCCCTATCCTGGTTCAGCTTCTGCTATGATCTATCGATCTATCTGCTATGATCTATGAGCCAGTTCGATGTTTTTCATAACTGAGGTTTTGAGTAGGTCAAGAGTTGTTCGCATATTGTGATTCCCCAGTTGTACATGTATCACCAATACACCTACCTACAGATATAGATACAGCAAAAATACCCAATAACTCGGAACTGAAGTGAACACAACGGATTTGAAGAAGTTCCAAATCTCGCCTCTGGTCCCCAATTTCTAGAAGGTGGGGAAAAATCATTGACATTATTGTCCCTCCAAGGCAAAGGGCAGTCTGATGTAGAAATGATAAAACTTTGTCTAGCAGGAGTCCGTCAACTAATTAAATCTCCAAGCTCATAAACGTTACAAAAAAATTAATCAGAAAACCTGGACTCTCGGGCCATGTAAGCCCCCTGAATCCCCAGATGCTTTCACTTGGGGCCTACGACTCAAATTCAAGAAACATGGAACATCATTTAGCAGCGCTCACTACTACCTTACAAGAAAACACTTTCTTCTCACCGAGGAAGATGTTTCAGCCCATTTAACCAGGTTACAGGTTCCTTAGATTCCATTTCGTAACAACGATCCTAAATGAAACCGAGTACATGGAAACAAAACTCCTCTAAATCGATGTTGGTTTTTACCGCCAATGTTCACCATTCTTCTGGGGCTACAGCGGTTTTGGCAGTTAACAATTCACGCATAAATTTAAGGCTTTCCAAGGAATGGTGAACAATTCCTGTACGATTGACGAATGCTGCACAATCTTTCCCAAGGTACATTCACTCAATCCTGCAAGACCATCCTTTTTTATATGTCTACTTGGACGACATTTTGATAGCCTCAGCATCAGCAAGGGAACATACTGCCCATCTTACCAGCTTGTTCAAACGCCTCAACACTCATGTGATCTCGATCAAAGCAGGTTTTTCGGAGTGTCTGAAATACTGTTCCTGGGTCATCTGGTCAGCACCAATGGCATCAAACCACTTCCAGAGCAGCCATAACAGAGTACCCATTGCCAGAGACTATCGAAGGTCTCCGTCGCTTTCTCGGTCTGATCAATTTCTGATTGTATGACCCTGGTTAGATAGGTCATGGCTAAAGCATCTTCCATGCTAAACGTGTGAAGAGACTCCTCATGACAAGGTCGTTCGAACAAAGACAACCTTTTCCCTGAGTACAGACTATAGAAGAGTACTCATTATAAGGATTGTCGATATGCACTAACATAGAATTCGTTCCGTTGAGAAGTGAAACTAAAACTAGTCATATGATCAGTGGAATTCGACCTGGAAGTTGAACAACGAACCTGCATCAGACATAATTTCTTGTCTCGATTTTTCTTTTGATTCCTCTCTGTGGTCCAGTAGTACATCCTCCGTCGCCATCCTTTCATAAATATCTGAAGGAGTGGGGGAACTTACGTCACGTTTCACCAGTTCACAATTACCGTCCATTGTTGGTGTAGGAATTAACCCTGAATAAAAGAAAATAGGAAGTAAAGGATAAACGAGTGGAAATCAAGTGAACTAAGGAACTGTATAACTTTTGGGTTATCATTAAATGATAAAATGAAACAAGAAGAGTAAATTCAACCCATGGTTTACCGTTATGAGACATTAAAGATCGAATATGCAACTACCATTCGCTATTTGTGAGATTAATGAGCAACGCACCTTCGGAAGACTTCATTTGACGCCTCATTTCTTTCTTAGATCCATCGTTCCGTCCGACTAGTGATTCATTTTTTGATGCTCCATCTTGAACGCTATAAGAGGAATGCAGAGGACGTTTGAAAGATCTAACAGGTTCATGGTTGTTAGTGGTTGGAACCGCAAAAAATTCTGGAACCAAATTTATAAATGAATAAATTTATAAGGCTGAACCACAGAATAGGTAACGCACACCTCTTATCACGATCTTATCAGGATGTATCGATGTGTACTTACATCGATACATATTGTATCAATTTATCGATACCAGTGCCATGTTGAAATGATTATCACGACCATTGTACCTTCACCCGACACCAGTACGCCATTCCAGTTGTTGAAATTGTTGCTTTCATTCCTATTTCTGTTTCTTCTGATCTATACTTCACTAGAAGGATTGATGTAGGATATTTTTTTGTTTTTGAGATGCGAGCGTAGCGAGCATCCAGACCACCAAACTAGACAATAGGAGATTTTTGCTTTCAAACCCGAAATTGTTGCTTTCTTTTAATCCTGGACCAAACCCCGTTATTGTCGCCCACCTAAGATGTTTTTCTGTTTCGGACAAAACCCCATATTGTTGCACAGCTGAGGTATTGATCAGATGTTTACTAACACGTTTCTTCGATTTATATATCGATACCATGGACCTATGTCGATATGGCGGGCGACGGTGTGATAACTCATCACTGATAAGAGGTGCGTTACCTATTCTGTGGTTCTACCATTTATAAAAACATATATAAATGACAATTCAAATCTCCGAATTATTTTAAGCTCCTGACGGATACAACGGAACTTTTCTGAGAAATTATGACGACAATCTTATTTAGGCTCTAGCTTGCAATAATTTTCATTATTTTCCAATCGCTTATAGACTCATTCTCTTTAACTATCAAGTAAGTCCGTCATACATATCCTGAGGCCAGAAGTTACACCAATTGTGTTACTGTAATTGTGTAATTGTTGTTTGAGTAACTACAATATCCTTCTTACAGTATGAGCTCAAACTGTGGCAAGCCATTAGTAACTGTTGATAACCTGAGATGGTATATAAGGTGCTAATCACGGGTTTGCAAACATTTAAACATAACACTTACCGATTTCTGAGTCACTGCTGCTACTATCAGGATCGGATAACAATTTTTTATCAGAATTGCTATTTGAAGGCCCCTTCAGGTCCTTTGCTTCTTCTGAAATAATGAGAATTTACTGACTAAACGTGGATAGCTCTATTACCTACCACTTGTATGTAATTATGTACACATTTACAACAAAAATGGCAGTGGCTGGATTGCAATTGTTCAGCGGAAAGTCACCATGGCGACATTGTTTGATGCAAGGGTCTCCATCATTTTTCATAATCAAGCTGTTAAGAGTGTATAATAACTATAGTCGAATTTAGAAATAAATTACCTACCAGTTTCTGAGTCACTGCTAGTGGCATCTGAACCGGATAAACATTTCCCATTCGAAGTGTGAAGCTTGGAGGGCCTTCGTTTCCTGGTGACTTCTGTAAGAAATGATGGTGATAGTTTAGTGACGGAATGATAACTGTTCCGAAAGAAGTAGGTACTAGTGAAGATTTCATACCAGGAGTTGAGTTTGACGACCTCTTCGATACAAGTTTCTTTGTACGAGATCGTCCTCCTTCAGGTAATCTAGTTTTTCCTATAAAATAAAGAAGATAACAGGAAAATTTTATAATATAAATCATAAAATAAAATGTAGGTTCAAAATCCAAAATCTGTCTGAAGTACGTAGTAAACGTAACTGAAAAGATCCATTTTTCCATCAGATTTTCTCATTGAATCAGACTGATGTTTGAATAGTCCAAAGTTTGTATAGGTAATCAGAGAAAACTATCAAATTGGCGGTATGAAAAATTTTAATAGGGTTCAAATGGTGCAACATCAATGGTGTGATGGTGTTTGACATGACGATAGCTTCAAGAATGATGGAATACACTGAGTTACAGGATATCTCTTAATAAGGGCAGTTTTTCACTCACTTCTATCAGTCTTTGAATTTACACTTCGTCCGTTTCCAATCGAACTGGTGGTCTTTCGAGCAGCAACTAAAACATCAGGAAAAATAATTCAATTTCATTGTATACTTATGACAAGAAGAGATGGACTCGTATAATCATCCTTTCCAGTGGCTAAGATGATTAGCCTGCAAAATCTAGGAGAAGCCTGGAAGCTAAAAGACTTTAGGTGTAGAGAGATTTTACGTTTGCTCATGCACAGAGTGACGCATTGAATGAAGAGTGAGCATTGAAATAGTGGATCGTCTCCAACTCAGTAAGTCAATAGATCGTTGCAGATGTTGGTACCACATAGTTAAGTTGCTGGTATTGATGTCATTTCTGCATCTATCCTAACATCCTACCCCTATTGTGATGGATATGGTTAGTTGGCCCCTTCCCGATTTTAGAATCTGTCGCCTTGGTAGATGAATCGGACGCCTGCAAGCGTCTGGATCATCCTCTGAGCGTGGAGGAGCACAATAATGCATCCACCTCCTCGAAAGGGGCAACTATACCATTCCATGTATGAGACCTGACATTCAACAGATACAAAGAGAGGCGAGAAGCTGTCTACTGTGCATGTCCAAACTATAAATGCTGTCAAAAATTTCGAAACACGTGAACCGATTCTTAACAGTCCTAGATTCCCTCTTCAGGCAACTAATTTAATGTTCCAGGATTTCTCAGCAATGGAGTCCCTCCAAAAGACCGAAAATAGGCGTAGTAAATCCTGATCAGTTCAGGACTGCTTCTCTAGACAAACCTTTCCTAAATAGAAAATTACCTCAAGACAACTAAAGATATAAGCCCACCACCCATCCACTCAAGAGTGACACTCACCCATTTTATACCCAATAGAGTTACACTTACTTGTATCAGCCTTTGAACTTTTATTATGTCCTTTTGCAATCAAACGGGAGGATTTTTTATCACCATTCGAGGCACTAGCTAAAACACACATAAAGCGGAAAAAAATGAGTTAGGTAAACGACGAATTGTCAGGACGGTGTTAGCAACATCGAGCCAGGAGACATTTAATTAATACACAATGTTCACCTTTTCTTTGGGAATTTAGAACTTGAGGTGATTGCGCAGCTCGTTTTGAGGTCTTCGAGTTTTCAGGAAGTGGTTTCTTCTGTTGAGATGACTTCTGAAATTTAACGAAAAAAAATGTATTTACTTAGCGAAAGGTTACATAAAACCAGAGTAAGTCTAGCATAGATTGTTAAGAACGTCGAGATCCCATCAGAACAAACATTTTATATAGAATATCTTGCAGGTTACCTGAATACCAGCCATTCGTAGGACTTCATTGGGCGAGTTTTTCGGACCAACGAGTCCTCGAGAGAAGGCAAAATTGTCCAAGGTTAAACCTGGGGTAACTACGGAAATCAACAGAACAATACAATCAATAGTAACTTAACTAACATTATTATTCATGCATAGCTACCACATACAATCATAAAAATTGAGTTGTACACAAATCCAAACATTAAACATGTTTCCGTTGGATTGTGAGTAATAGATTTGTGCACCGAATAAACTACAAGATGAACTATGAAAAGCAATTTTCCCCCATAATTTCAACAGAAACACCCAGTATACTGATAAGAATGGAGTCACTGGATGTCCATACATTTGTAACAAGGATTATTTTTAACAAACTCACGCTCAGCAGATATCTCCTTCAAGCTCCGACACTTTTTCCCCTTTGGTGTAAAATAGTAGATGTCGCATGTTTTATGAGATTCAGTGTTTCTTCGACACACTACTTCCCTCCTCCATCCTGAGAAAACAAACAAAAATTGCAAGCTAACAAGAATGGGAAATCCATACAAAAACTCGATTTTTTGAATCGATTCAAAGTCAATTTTTTGAACCGATCCAAAAGATCGATTCACCGAAAAATCGTCACAAAAGTATCAATTTAAAAATAGGTTTTTAAAACGTTTTTATTTCAGTAATGAGATACCATTTTTTTAATATATTTACCGTAATGATAATATTGATAGTAGCATGCTCAATTTAGGTAGGTTGTAAGGATGGGAAATTGGTACAAGTGTGGATTAATTTTTCTAAGTCAAAATCGAAACCTAAATAAATGTCTCTAAAAATAAAATCGATTTTTCATGAAATCGAATTTTATTTTTTATTCATTCATATAAGGTAACGGTACCGGTAGTGGCCACAGTTAAGAATTTTTTTCTTTAGTTTTGACAATTGTGGGCCAACAGTAGTACTGACTTTCTTCAGGGCTCATTTAGAATATAGCCCGACTCTTCCCTAACATATCCATTGCCTAAAACTATCAAAAGAACAATTTTTTCTATTTTTTATTAATTTTTTCTCACACCTTTATTTTGATCTAGTAGTGGCCACATCAAATTACGAAATTTCCAGTAGTGGCCACGTGCATGTCTCAGTAGTGGCCACTTGACATTTTGCCCTCCTTACGTGTTTAATATCATTAAATTCAATACCAGATGAACAAAATTGATTCTATCCAGTAGAAGCTCTAGGATACAGCCCAACAAACGAGGAAACTAGGGACGGTCATATTGAGAAGTTTACCACAATTTCCAATGATGCTCTGCGCACTCCTAGTTCAACCTCTGACTACAAGATGACATGAGCTGTACCTCCTGCAAGTTTGAAGCCACTAGGAGACCGGGAATCCTTATTTCTCAAATATAAACTTTAAAATGGCCACTACTGGAGCAGTGGCCACTACCGGTGCCGTTACCTTACTTTGTTTTTGTTTTGAAAAAATTGAAAGATTTTGCAGGCAAATGCATCCTTGATGTCGTTTAAATCAACGTTTAAACTTTAAATCAAGTCAGTTTTAAACCAATGTTCAAAAACTCTGGTTACGTAAAACAACGATATGCTCTAACCATGTTTAGGGATAGTAGGTGAAACTGGCCCATACCTATATAAAATCGCTAAGTCAAATATTAGCCACTTACCCTTTTGAAGAGGAAGTCGATATTTCGGATCATTTATTCTATCCTAAAAAGAAGAAATTGCAGTTTTTCAACGGCTAATAACAATATAGCATGGAAAATACTATCAAAAACAGGTTAACCTGCAAAAATATGATGAAGTTGGTAAGAAGCGAGGTGATATTTATCTATTTCCATTACTGTCATGATTACTCTATCTTAACAGGGCAATTCGTCATGATTCGTGTATTAATTTTGGTTAATTATATTCAATAATGAGCTTTTGTAATCGTACAGCTTAAATTTGTGATCGGCTTATTGTATACCGTTCTGCTGACGGAATAATGATGATTTTTTTATACAAATTTCATAAACTTTGATAAAATAGTTGAGAAGAAAATCTGTGAATGGTGAATGTACACGAGATATTTTTTTGTTTATTCGATTTGCGGGATCTACTTATCTTGCAACGAAAACCAACAATACACGGGGAGGTTAAATAGTTTTAACATTACAATAATAAACCAAAAAATATATTTTAAAGCTATCATGAAATCATAAACTACTAAGCTTCATCCAGAAAAATGAAAATTTGAACACTAATGTATGGTTTGATTTTTACAGAGCTATTATGTCAAATCATATTGCGAAAGTGGAATTGAAATCATCCAACGTACTTATCTTGCAACGAAAAACAATACACGGGGAGGTGAACATTAATATTCATCACAGCTAACATGCTTCAAACAAATGAAAATTGAACACTATGTTCACCTGGTTAACAGGGTGATTTTTACTATTCACAACTGTTCTCATTCACATTCGTGTTGACGTTCTTTATTACCGTCAATGTCCTAGCTCTACAGCGAACGGATGAACGTACGACGATCGAAGTGAAGTGGGCTCAGATGGCCATTGAAGTAATTAAGGATTTTTAATACAAAGTTCATAAACGTTGGTACGAGTTTATTAGTTTACGAGAAAATCTCTTGGATGAATTTTTTTTTTTAGATTTTTGAAGTCAACTCATTTCGAAACGAAGACCACCAATATTGGGGGGGGGGGGGGGGGGGCTAAGGTGTTTTAATATCAACCATAATAAACCAAAACATATTTTTAAAAGATTTTATGAAATTAAAAACCATCACCTTCATCCAAAACAATGAAAGTAAACCGTACTTCCTCACAAAATCAACGTTCTAAATATACCACACAGCTCACCTTATCGACTTTCACCGCCAGCGGTTTCTTTTTATTTCCTTTTCCATTTCGTGTTTTTGGTTTTTTGGGGTTTTCAACCTGAAATAAAAATATATAAGTATCGAGGGAAAGCTAAAAATTCGATTTAATTCATCGTAAAAAGGCTTCGAAACTGTGGTATTGGTTTATTATTCAACTTTTATATTTATTACTATACAAATTTATTATTATACAAATAATAAACCATTGTAATCGCTCTTGAAAAAAAAATTCTAACTCCCCCTGAAAATTTCATGGTTTACGTCTCAAAAGGTGTAGAATCCGAACTGCAACAGAAATTTTTCCGTCCGTCCGCCGTACGCACGATTTCTCCCAAACGGCTGGAGCAAAAAAGCTGAAATTTTCAGGAAAAATCCATGTTGGTCCGGCGACACCCCAATTCTTGAGCCAGCTCTCTCACTTAATTTAAAGTGCCCTTTAAGGGTTGTCAAAGTTTTGTTAAATCCCTAAAAACCTCAAAAAAAAGTCAAGGCGGCCTAAATTTGAACTCTTTTTAAAGAACTTTCCACGAGGAATCGAATGAGCACCTCCCCAGGTCCGTAGGTCAAACCATTCCCGATGTATGATGCAAACATTTGCGTTATTTTGGTATATTATTGTTTTTGTTTTGATATCAGTAACCTAGTTATGTAGTGAGGTAGTAATGTGGATACTGGAGTGAACCCCTAAAAGGCTTTGTAGCCGATACACGGGTCGAAGCATTCTGATAACCATAAAAAAACGCTGCAAATTCATTCACTGGGGTTTATTAATTATTCAATTGGCTTGCGTTCATGATTTTAATTTCTACTAAACTTTGGAGTGTGCGAGCTTCACAGGTGATAGAGTGATTATTGAATTTCAGGAGGCACACAAATCACAATCCAAATAGGTATTTTGGTTGAGAACAGATTTACGTGCTCTATGCATATCTCCTGAAATTCAATAATCGCTCTATCACCTGTGAAACAACCACACTCCAAAGCTTAGTAGAAATTCAAATCATGAACGCAAGCCAATTTGCAGCGTTTTTCAAATTAGATTTTTGAAGTCAACTTATTCCGAAACGAAAACCAGCAATATTGGGGGGGGGGTTTAAGGTGTTTTAATATTAACCATAATAAACCAAAACATTATTTTAAAAGATTTTATGAAATTAAAAACCATCAGCTTCAAAGTAAACCATATTTCCTCACAAAATCAACGTTCTAAATATAACACACAGCTCACCTTATTGACTTTCACCAGCGGTTTCTTTTTATTTCCTTTTCCATTTCGTGTTTTTGGTTTTTTGGGGTTTTCAACCTGAAATAAAAGTATATAAGTATCGAGGGAAAGCTAAAAATTCGATTTAATTCATCGTAAAAAGGTTTCGAAACTGTGGTGTTTTTTATTGACATTTTATGTCTTTACTTTGCTACATAAACTCGAAAATGTAACGCGGACAGCGTCACGAAAATATTTCTGATGGTTTTCGCTTACAACCGATTCGTTGCTACGGATCATTATCTTCGACATTTGTGATCGTACAAAACTCGTTCACCACTCATTTGAAAGCTGTTGATTTACTTAATCTTGTTACGTTAACCCCTGGACATTCGGAACCTCAGTGACCACCCGATGGAACCATATTGTTTACTAACTGTGTCGGAACAATGTCAACACGATCGCGAATTCAATTAAGTACCCACGGGTGGTACGAAGTACGTGGTGTGTGTGTGCGGGAGGGGCCGCAAACACATAAAATACTTATACGAAAGCTGTTTGTTCGGGCTCCGAATTTAAATTTCAAGTAAATTTTATGTCTTTGCGCCCCCTCCCGCACACACACCACGTACTTCGTACCACCCGTGGGTACTTAATCGAATTAGCGATCGTGTTGACTCATTGTTCCGACACTGACACAGTTAGTAAACAATATGGTTCCATCGGGTGGTCACTGAGGTTCTGAATGTCCAGGGGTTAACATAACAAGATTAAGAAAATCAACAGCTCTCAAATGAGTGGTAAACGAGTTTCGTAGGATCACAAATGTCGAAGATAATGATCCGTAGCAACGAATCGGTTGTAAGCGAAAACCATCAGAAATATTTTGTTTCTGTGCCATAGCAAAGACATGAAAATGTCAAAACGACCTGACAAGGTTGTCTAAATCAATGTTTTCCCGTTTGTCCTTTTATTTCCAAAGCAAGAAGGCTCGACCATCACGCTATACTGTACCTTGTGAACCTTACAATACTGGGTCAGATAAGGTGCGCAGTGAAGTTTTTCGACATGCCTCAGCCTGAACTCGCCAACAGATAGGAAATACCGCGTTCGATAAATTTGAACTGCACCTTAGAAGATGAAACCGATTAATTTTGTTCGTAAAAATGCCTGCTTATTTGAAACCCATTACCAAGCGTCAAAAACCTCGACTTGCTTCGCTGTTTTTAACATGCAAACGAGAATTTCTCTACCAAATGAAATAATAAAAATTGTTTTTGATATACCATTTGAAAGCTGACCTTTTGGCGCATTTTTCAAACGACAAGCACCTGATCAAATGCAGATTAGAGTGGAGTATTGAACGTTTGAAAAACCTCATTTTTTCAAATTTTCCCAGAAGTTCGAGTTGCACCGTGATTTTCCGCCAACTTGATGAGAAAAAAATTGGTTTGGCGCTTGAGAGATATGAAATTAAACGCACTTTCCAACGGTTTCCTCAACTTCTACTTTACATAATACTGTATGTGAGTTATAGACGTTTTGCTGAGACAAGGTCGAAAACACGAAAAACATCTTAGAAGTAAAATAACTCAAAAACTAAGCAAGATAAAAAAATTGCTAAGAGGCACTTTTTGTAGGAAATTGGTTGTAGAATACGTGGGTTAAGTACTACGCAACTTATCTGATACACCATGTATACATATTCAAATCATCGAAATCTTTATGTATAAAGATAATGATTGTATACAATACCTTCTTCTTGACTTTTCTTCTCAACGCCATTTCTTTCAGATTTTCACGACCGGGACGATGTTACCATTACTTCCAAGAAATCACTGCACTGAAATCATAAATTAAACTTATTTGTAGAATATTAATCCAAATAGTATTTTTGCCTTCCTCTGCCTCATAGAGGTGAAGAAAAGTTCAGGGAGTAGTCAGAAAATGAGGTCATATGAATCTCCCGCAACATGAGGGTTTTGAATTAAAGTGGTAACTTGCCTTTACTTTTCAAAGAAATATTGTATGCATGAATAGAGTCTTTATGTGATGATGATCTTCATATCGGAGTATTTTGTTCTTCAAAAATCCCAAAATTGAGACAAAAAATCAGTTTTTTCCTAACCAACAAAACTTTCATACAGGGGATGTAACTTATATGGGCTTAAATCAGCTGATTGTTCCAGCTTATCTATGCTTTACTAGAAGGATTGATTTGTGATTTTTTTTTTTTTTGAGATTTGAGCGAAGCGAGCATCCAGGCCAGTAAAGTAGACAGAACACACATCGAAAGCGTTGACCAATATCGATAGGGAACATAGATATTTGTCGATGTGTGGGAGGTTGCAATGGGGTTCCTTGTGGGGTACCTTGTACGGTACCTTGGTTTCTTTCAAAAGCAACTGAACCGAACCGAAGATTCGATACTGAGAAGACATCTTTGATTTCAAATCGAGCTATTTTTATAGATCTCCCTTTAGAAGTAAGGGTAGTGGTAATAGGTATTAATTATGTAAGGAATTTTCATCTCTGGTTAATGATGTTGAAATCCACTACTAAACAGGGGAATGAAATTTATTATTATGACTGACTTCAATGTCCAAAACCCCATGAAAAATCCTTCAAGATTTGGATAACCAGTACTAATAATCTTCATGGAGTTTCTATTTATTTATGAGGAATCCTCCACGTTAATAATAACTAGCTAACATAGGAACTAAAATTAAAGTAGGCATGAGGCAATGTGTCTTGTGCTGGATTTCATCATGGAAGTAATTCTGTCACGTTCAGAATTAGTTACGAAGTGAACAACAACCAAAAGCTGTCACATTTAACCGCTTTCTAGAGCACTTCAACATTCATATAACTTGAAAGACATGCTTTGCTCGTGGAATCCCTGGTAAGTAGCCAACAGGTTGTACTAGATATGCTAAAAAGGGTTACAAACCCTTTAACCACGCACGGCGACCAGCTTTTAGACTCTGTGCTTCAAAATACACAGTTGACACATTTGAATAGGGTTGGTGGCATCAGAACCAGACGTTGATTCTGATATGATGACGGTTCTTCACATGGTTTTGTATCTATTTCAAGAAATAGGTTAGAAAGATACCAACTAATTCACGACATGACAGCAGATAATAAAGGACAAACCAAATTTGCCAACAATTAGGTAAGTAAACCGTGAATGTAGTTATTATTCAACAATCTTCGATGCAGTTTACATACCTACGTTCACTAACGGAAGCTGTTATCAAATGTCAAAAACCTACTACACTTCAGTTGATATTCCAGTATCTACCTACGTAATAGTCAAGAATCACCGCATATTAGAGTCAAATGTTAACAGTGAATTTAATTTAATTGTATAACAGAGAACGTTTTTCTAGGATAAAAACAATGGTAAGGACCGCAGAAAACTTATCCATAACAAAACCAGAGTGCATTGATAAGAATGAACCCGCTCTTACGCTTCTTCTTCTTCAGTTCTTGGCAGGACCACAGACACTGTTTAAGTGGCAATATCCGAAACCAAAGAAGATCCTTGGATTCCATGGTTGGGTGGTGGGGGTGATAATAAACCGGCTAACTCTACCTAAACCGGCTCTTTTTTCCTAGAGCTCAGAGCAAAAGTCGAAATGTGCAGGTGCTTACATACATTTCACACATAAATGTCTTTCAGACTATTCTAAAAAAAAAAAAACAAAAATGCAAATTCCTTAAGAATCAGTTGGTTTCAAGCAAGTTTTCATGCTTTACACAGTGTGGTGGCAATCCTTGATTTGTTTTGATAGCATGGTTTGTTTGTTGGCAACACTGAGTGACAACCGGAGACAAGTCGGATGTGTAGTGTGTGGATGTGTCATACGTGATTTTTTTCAACAATTTTTCCGAAGAGTTTAATCACGTTTCGCACTATCTTCGCAACCTTCGCCACAGCTTCGTGCATTAAATAATTGCTATCAAGTTCTCTTTGCGCTGACGGGGAAGTCCGGTTTGATTTGTCCGTTATGGCTTCTGATGACAACATCGGAACTCCGGAGGCGGAATGGGTCCCTCTTAAAAGTGCTTTCGTGGAATATCCAAAAGGTAAACGCCTTCGCCAATTTGTATGTGTTTTATTATATCTATATGTGTGGCTACCCATCGTCTCCATAATATTTTGTTGTACTAACTTTAAATGTACCTTCTTGGTTGAACCCTGGGATGGATATCTGCCGATGCTCCTCCCCATGGAAATCATACCTCTCTATCCTTAGTATGTTTGATCTCTTGTGTGTTGAGCTGGGTTAATTCGGGCCCTTGTACCATATACCAATAAACTTGAAGGTAGGTACATTCATATAGGAATCTTATGGATTAATTGTCTGGTTTTTGAAAGTCGATATGCGAGCGGAGTCTCTGAAACTCCTCCCTGACGTACGTACGGTTTACAGCTTTCGTACCTACTTAAATGTTCAATTGAAACCAAGTTATTCAGCTGGAAGTGAGGTCGAGAGTTGCTCAAGCGTTCAGGCTCTATGACAAATCAAGTAGTATTAACTTGAAACGCATAGGTTTAGTAGGTACCTACTCTCAGTAAAAAACGTCTCCGTACACCCACTTTGCTTTTGACGAATATTGTACCTGCTTCTCTCGAACCTTGGAAAACGGGATAGTATTTGTATTAATGTAGTCACAGACATCTTAAATAATGAATTGCAAGCCAACCAACTTTTCAACTGAACAAACTAGGCGAAATTGACAACAGTCGTTAACGAATTCATTTTTATCGGGGCAAAAAAGTGTTCGTACAGTCCAAAGAACAGCAAAAATCGAGCTAAAAAAATGGAGTAATAGCTCATTAGCTATAATTAGTAATAGCTCAAGGAGGGGCCTCCTTCTTGTTTGATAGCTTCCAACGAACGGAACTTAGTCGAATCGACGAGCTTTTCAACCAGGCTGGAAGGTATCCGAGGGCACTAGTTCAGAAGCACTCGCTGTACCAAAACAATACTCTACACATACAGTAATAATAACGAATCATGGAAATCGTTGATGAGTACCCAGCTTGTTAGCGTCTAGAACATTCTTCACAGGCTCTCACAGATATAGCTGGTTTTTTCCCACTTCCTAGGTCTTAGATACACATTTTTGGAGTGTATGGAGACATCTTTTACTGAGTGTAAGTAAATATTTAGGTACTATGGAGAGTTCTTCCTCCAAAGTAAACAGGAGGATCACTTAGATCTCTAGTAGATTTGTGTTGTGGTCCATTGACACTGGGAAATATTTGGGGAGTTTCAGTAATACATTACGTTACTTAGTTCTTGGAGTTTTTCCGATTTGACATCCAGACAAAAAACGTTAAATTCAAAGGTTGTCGGCCTTTTTGCCATTTTATTTTTTTTTTTATATTTTTTTTTTTTTTTTTTTAGTTTTCATCTTCTTTATTTATTGTTTTTTGAAGAGCTGCCCTAAATGGGTTGTTGGGTTCTTGTGGGTTTCCCAAAAGAAAGGAATGGGGTTGAGGCCCATCTCTCTAGTTGAGCGCCATCAAGACCATCTGGGGCTCACCCACTGGGTCACTTGCGACAGAGTTTTCGACCATTTGTCGGACAGAACAATTACTATTCCTTTTAAGGGTTGTTGGGTTCTTGACCTCCATCTGCCTGCTCCGACTCTCCTCAAATCATCCTCCACGGAATGGGTCTTCCCCTCAGTCGGCGACCCCCTGGCTATCCCCGGAAAACTCTCTTCACAGAACGGTCCACGCCCATTCTTTCCACATGACCAATCCATCGAATCCAATATTTGCTTTTATTTCCGCCACAACGAAGAATTTTTCTTTCGAACCTTCTCAAATATTCTTCATCAGAACTCGTCATGGTCCACGTATCCGAGCCATAGAGCACCACTGGCCTCACCATCGTCCTATAAACCATTAGTTTGAGATTTCTGCTAAGGGCTCGAGCTCGGAAAACTCTTGCAAGTGCATAAAAGCATCTGTTACCGGCCGCAACACGAGATCTAATTTCTCTTCAGTGAGCAGTTGATTTGAAAGTTGCGGTGCGGTCGTAGGTGAATCCATTCAAAGTGACGCTATTTGGTTTTACATCTCGCTCTAAATACGACCATCTGGATTTTCAGGCTCAACCATGGGTCTTCACTTGCGACAGAGTTTTCGACCATTTGTCGGACAGAACAATTGCTATTCCTTTTAAGAAGCAGTCGTACTCTTTGTGGAGGGAGCCCTCCCAGGATATCACTAAGGGCGTAAACGAGCCTCTCATATCCTCGGCTGCACTGTCATACTTTCTTTGCATTGGCAGCATTTTGGGAAACTGATGTCCATGTTTGAGAGATGTAGGAGGAGGCGTTAACTACGCGGTTATCTAAATACGCCACCCTTTTTACATCCCACAAACCGTGGATTTTCAGGTCTGCAACCAGTGCTCTTCATTCTCCGCCAGTACTGGTTCGATCCCTACAGAGTTAAATGCCAAGCTTGCCATCCTCGCCGCCTGGTCTCTAATCAGGTCATGACCATACTTGACATGTCCCCCTCTTTTGCAGTTTAAGGCATGGCTAAGGTCCAGTAACTCACCACAGCCATCACAGCGGTTTGCCATTTTGGGTTCCCTTCCATATCTAATTTATAGTGTTTAAAATATTGCTGTCCAACAAACTCAATTTCCTTTAGGAGTGCTTGATTGTTCAGCAATAGATTGTAAGGAGAGCAAATTTCTGGAATGGCACCTGTGTACTTGCTTCATTACTATAGCTTCCATCAAGTAATTTATGGACAATTGCAAGTAATGTGTGATAACACGGTATTAGATGATTTGACAAATTTCAATGTTCGTGAATCCACTCTAACCACTGTTTCATAAAAAGAGAAAGTTGTACACAAGTTATTCTCGGTACGATTTGATTTAAAATATAAGATTATTCTATTACCAAAACTATGATAGGGTAAATATGCAGTATTAGGTCTCTTCAAAGGGCCTCCCAGTTTTTCGATTTCTCCATTGAGAGAAAATACAGTTTTACGCATTTTTGACCCTAAAGGTAATTTTTAAATTAAGTTTATCAGAACGAATAAGTTATAGATCTTCAAACTCCAGGTCAATTTGGGAGTAATAGTGGAAAATAAGAAAGTTTAGACATTTTCAAAGTTCGTTGTACATGTTTCTTCAACTTCTTCCATTTTCACTCGCGTTCTCCGGCTTAGACTATTCTGAATAACTTTCGTTGCGTGTCTGTCTGTCCGTGTGCCCGCAGTCCTTGTAAAAAGCCTAATTCCTACGGATTTAATCCGTTTTTGATTTTCAGATAATGTGGAGGTTAGCTGTAGATGATCTTTTATAAATTGCATTGCTCAGAAATCAATGCATCAGTCTGCTCGGGCGCAAACATAGAAACCACCCAGCATAATTTTCTCAGGTTTTAGAGGTCCAATGCTGCTCAAACTTCCAGGGTAGCGATAAACGGCTTGATATTCTCATGTAAATTTCAACGCGACACTGGTTGTAGTGGTCCTAGAATTTTGTAGGTGGTTGTGGAAGAACGTTCATTTATTCTTATATCAATTTCAACTCCGTCGTATTATCATTCTATCCTCTAATAGAATTATCACGACCTACCCGCAATACTTGTCCACTAATCTTTTGAAGGCGTTGATGTATGACGTAACATGTCCCGCCTCATTTTTTGTAACAAACAAGCCCAAATTCAACACCTTTTGAAGTTATCTAAAACATTTCAAATAATCTGTGCGTTCATATTGCTTGTACTAGGAAGCTGTGTGCCACACCCAACGCAGCAGACATTTTTTGTGATTACGTACCACGCTGTCTGTATTGGTAAAATTCACTATTTTGGACACGAATAAGGTCTACATTTACCTATTTTGTATTCCGCAACATCAATCAATTATTGAAATGAAATCCCTATTACACGTAGGTACGTCTGACCCTTAGATATTTACTCGTACTACAAGAATCCCACAGGGGAGCCATTTGGGTCCATTATGATTTTGTTGCTGACAAAATAGTGTTGACGATTGCGTGGAAACAGGTGGCCTGCGAGTTTTGCTCTTTGCCGACGACCTCAAGCTTCTTTGTCACTCTAGATCTTTGGAGGATTCAAAGTTATTGCAGCAGGCAATTGCTCGTTTGGAGGATTAGTGCGTGGTAAAGCATCTTTCGTGTCTTATTGCCGTCTGTCTAGACCAATATTGTTGAACTACATCCTTTGTGGCGAATCGCTTCGAAGGACAACAGAGGTTGTCGGTCTTGGAGTTCCATGTGATGAGCAGTTATGTTTTTCCAATCAAATAGAGCTGCTCGGGCAATCCCAGCCCTCGGTTTCATAAAGAGTAATACGAGGGAATTTTCTAACACTGATGCCATCGTGTCGCTCTAGTACTTCTCTTGCTCGAGTATGCCTCTACTGTTTGGTCTCCTTTATATGCGGTTCATGGATATCGGCTAGAGCGAGTCCATCGAAGGTTCTTATGCTATATTGCTTTTAAGATGGATATCCCTTCTGATGACACGTGGATGATTTGTTGAGGAAATGCCACCTGACCACTCTTGAGAGGAGACGGAGCTCCATTGACCTCTATCAGCTCCTGAACAACGCCCTGGACTGGCCCCTGCTGCTCTCAAAGATACATTTTGTAACCCCTGGTTCATCTGTGCTGTTCAGTTTTCGTCTACAAACTATGATTGACATCGCCCCCTTAACAGGCAGTGCAAATCTTTTTCTTTCTACAAATCCCCAATTTGATTATTTTCATAGTCCCCTATTGACATCAAATCTTCAATTTCTTCTTCCCCCATTAAATTCAGTCGATTGAAATTATTTTTCCAGTTTAAACCCCCTGCTGTATGTTTTTGTAACCCTCTCCCCGTAATTTTCTTAATTTCTGTTATTTTCCGCTCGTTTGAATGTATTGTTGATTGTAAATTGGGGTTGCCCGTTTATAAATAAATGAATGTATCATTGAGTGTATAATCACATACCAGTAATCCAAAAATAATTTACCTGATTGTAATAATTTCCAGTTTGTTCGGTCTAGTTCCCCTCAAAATCTTTTGTTTAAACTTATAAATGTGAATCCACCCTGTACAATAACGTTCAAATAATGGCCAGTGGATCGTTATTGGGAAAACCCCAAACTGTATTAAAAGTTTCAATTGTCACATTCCATTGTTCTCAGAAATTAAAGTGAATTTTTACGTATTTCATCTGTCAAGATACAATGTGAAACCATAAATCGTTTTCATTTGGTAACGTGACGCTGAGAATTTCGTTTGTCTCACTCACGCGGTAGGTTGTTCCTCGAGTCCATTCCGTTTCGGAAGGTGAATTTTCATTGTTGATTTTTTTCGCTTTATTACTCCAACTCTTACATTCTCACAATCGCTCGTTCAACTTGCTGGACGTCAAGCCTTTGTAGTGTTGCCCCCTAGATATTTACCGTGTTATTACATAATATGAACAGTTCGGAAGTTGA
Source organism: Creontiades dilutus (assembly GCA_031894815.1). NCBI lineage: Eukaryota > Metazoa > Arthropoda > Insecta > Hemiptera > Miridae > Creontiades > Creontiades dilutus. Next base: position 10,380 of record JAVIWC010001268.1, on the reverse strand, counting down.
ATGGTATCCTTTGGCTGTGAGTTATGTGGATTACCCTAAAGGTACGTTATGGCATATGATGTTGTGCACAAGCTTTCTCTTATCCGTAAATGTTTTAAATAATCTTACACGTTTCCAAAGCGGTTTCTTTTGCTGGAGGAAATAATATAGTGGGGTATGAAACGTCGAAATCGACCAATTCAACGATGGAAAATTGAACTTTTATTAGTGTTTCGTTTTCGTATGTTCTGAGACACCAGTGGGTCAGGAGCGATAGATTTCATTGGGGATCTTTTACATTCCTATTCAACTCCGTTCAAATCGGATAACATTTGTAGGAGTCATGCTGGCTACAATCGTTTGAATACGTGTCCGGAAGAGGGGGTATTTTTTACAATAATATTCTTGAACATTCATTAAAATTTCGATTCATTCGGACAATTTTTAGAGAAGCTATAGGTGTTTCAAGTATATTACATTTGCGCATGCGCTGGCGACAATTATTGCACGATTTTGATGATAATCGAACCCTTTACACAATAAATAATAAATAAACAATAAATAATTTTAGGTTTTACTCCGATTTTAATCGATTTTTTGGCCTCGATTAATTGGTACAATTGATTTCAGACCGCCGATTGTGAGACAGATCCCAAAATCTATTTTGGTGGTTCGATTTGGCTACCCTAGTACCTACTGATTGCTTTCTTGGAGAAAAAAATTACCCTCAGCCTGGATAGAATCCTCTTGGGATGGAAAAAACCGGTTCAAAAAATCGAGTTCGGATCGTTACTTTTATTTTTTGAAAATATTGATTCCATACAGAGGGATTTGAAGAGGAGCAAGTTAGGAGCAAATCTTCCGGATCGAATCTTCAACCCCCGGTGTAAACCATCAACGTTGGGCTGATGAAATAGATTTGGAATCATCTACTTCTCACATTCCCAATAAGTTTAATCAAAATCGAATGAAAAATGTTAAAGTGAAACTTGTGACAATACGTTCACGTACTTCGCCGGCATTACTCAATGATATTATCTTGGAATTGATGTGAGAAAGTTGTGGGACTCTCGCCATGAGAATTCGGGCGCCTTTTTTCCCTCGAGTCCTTCAGTAGAAACGCCTGCGATCCTAACGAATAGGTTTATTATATTTTGAGTTATGCGTGATTGCTCGTGTCATTGTAAGGTTGGAGGTTTTCTTTTGAAAAATAGCGATTATTTGCGTTGGGTTGGATTTCTACAGGTCTGAAACCCATCCCAGTTGATTTTTCATCCAAAATTAGTAGAAAATAACTCTAGGAACTAATATTAGCGCGAAATATTTACTATACGATTGCAGAGGCATATTGTTGGAAATAACAAACCATCAGCCATGTTCATATCAATATCAAGCTTCTTAACAATTTTTTCGGTGCGTGTGTCTGTATAATTTTGATTGTGGTTTCTTTTTTTGTGCGTTTGTGGATCCTTCTTCTTAAATTCTCTCTGTTTCATAATTCTAAATAATTCTTACCAATCTCGTGAAAAATTACGCTTGACGGATTACATTTTAACGCATGCGTGCAGAAGTATTGATTCGTGTGTATCAAATCAAATCAAAATCAAAATAATTTATTTGTGTAAATCATTGTATAATGATTGTTACAATGAGTTCGGGCTCTTTGCCTGCCAAATAGAAAGAGTACTTCAGTATATTTTTAATACTTCAAATATACAATAAATAAAAAAATAAAAATAAATAGTCTCTTTGTTGAGGTGCGTGTGGGACCACACTATAGGGACGAAAGGCGGTTAATGGTCTTTGGATTCGACTCACAAGTTGGGTATACAGTTCGCAGATCTGGTGAGGTGTGGGCAAACTTTATATTGCTGGCGCCAGGCAGGATGGCTGTAGATACCTGTTACAGTTCGTCACGAGCAAAAGCTCGGAGCATCAGCGACCTGAGAGTATATTGGTACAATGCTAAGGCTTTCCATTTGTCGCTACCCAAGTCTAGCAAGGACATGAATGCTACTTCCTGTACGTCTGATTTCGCAGCTGCAATGCATTGTGAGAGGTAATATGCTCTATACGGGCTATACTGAGGGCAAACCAACAGGAAGTGCATCAAGGTTTCTGGCACCATAAGGTTGCAGGCCGTGCAGGTCTCCGCGTTGGATAGCTCGTATTTGCTCCTCTTGTGGTAGAATCTGATAGGGCCCATTTCCTGATTCGTCGAAGCCAGCCTCAGCTGGGCTAGCAGTCTCTCTCGATGTATGTTGCCAGATCTCCCCAGATATTTTTGTCGTCTATCATACTCTATTAAGGCACGGCACATTGGGTTGTAAGCAGAGTTGTACGCCCTTTGTATATCGAGGCTTCTGCAGTGGTTTCTAAACTTTTCGATCAGGTCTGGTTTTACTGCTTTGAATGACAAGTGTGTTAGTCCATCCCAGTCCATGGAGACACCGATTGAGTGAAAGATTTCGTCGAGCATGGATTGATTCGTGTGTAATGAAGCTAATTTGGGACCATCTGCAGTCAAACTCATCATTGTTGTGAAAACTGTAGAAACCGTGATTGTTACACGAATTCCAGAAGCACACTTGTGCAGCATCAACTAACGATGCGATTGTGTTCACATTTATATTATTTGATGATAAAACCGTCCTTCCCCGTCTACTCTTGAAATTCTAGTGAAATCGAGCGTCGAGGGAAAATGTGCTCAATGGAATTTATGTTCCCGCTAGTGCAGTTTAAGTATTTGTGGGCCATAGATGAAAACTAGAGAAATCAATCTTGTTACGAGGATTTACAAATGCACACTCAGCTAGGAATAGGCAGGCACTGGAGTCGAAATTGTTCAAAACAGTCCAAAACGTGGAATAAGAGTGAACATTTTGATTTCAAAACCAAGCCAAATGAACTGACCCTTGACACGCAACAGTTTCATCTCCCAAAAGTGAAAACAACGCTTCCTTTATTTATTCATGTATCTTAATAAATGTATCTACTCATCATTTGTATACAACTTACAAGTAATAACATTTTCAAGATAACCTCACAGCAGTTGATTTCTCTTATTAATGATATTGATGTTTCTATTTACAGGTGACATGGTAGGACGAGTCCTCGCCTACACTTGCTTGTCACCAATCGCTATTCTTTCCGGATTTGTGACGTTGATTCTGTTCCGAAGGGATCTCCATACGGTACGTAAATTTGCCTTTGTTGACCTTTGATGCAACGTAATTTAATAATAATATTTATGATAGGAACTTGCCGAAAACTAGTTTTTGCGTTCGCACCTTGTGACGGTTCGCGTTGGGGTTTCAATTTGATAACTTTCCCAACAGTCACTCGGGGATAAGAACTTAATTGTTCAAATTTAATTGCTCTAGTACATTTTGGATCCGATATGGAGGGATATGAACGGGGGGGGAATTATGGCATTATTACGAAACGGTGATCCTCATTCTCCGTTCTTTACTCTGCTGCACAGTACCACTTTTTCATCAGTTTGTTAATAAGTAGGTTATTAGCATTTGAATAGATATTAAGGTTTGGTTAGGTGTTTGATTATTAAAATAATATTTAAAGGACGTGAACTGCAAGGGAGTGGTTATTCGTTAGTGTTAATTTAGTGGGAGGTTTTTTAAAATGATTTCGTTAATGGTAAAGTAGATACTTACTTTAGTTTGACCAGTTCTAGCGTTGTTAACATTTTCGTTATATTGGTTAATCATTCCAAGATGACATCATGCTGTGCGGGTAACATCATTCCAAAGATATTTTTGATTTTGAGAAAGATTGCTGATTGCTCTCTCTCTCTCTCTCTCTCTCTCTCTCTCTCTCTCTCTCTCTCTCTCTCTCTCTCTCTCTCTCTCTCTCTCTCTCTCTCTCTCTCTCTCTCTCTCTCTCTCCTCTCCTCTCTCTCTCTCTCTCTCTCTCTCTCTCTCTCTCTCTCTCTCTCTCTCTTTTCTCTCTCTTTCTCTGGACTTGGCCTCACCTCAAAACAGGTAGGCCCTACCTTAGGTGGTGTCCACACTTTGGTGCGGTTGGCTGTTGGCAAAGCCGATTTTGCCTTGCCAATCTACACCTCGGCATTCGTTCGCATTCAGTGGCAAAATGTCTGCCGAGGAGGATGTACTGTTTGCTTTAAGTGCGTTTGTAATTGTCATTGAAAACAGTGGAAAAAGTGCGTAAACGGCGCAAACGACGGTTTTGGATGCGTCCAAGTCTTCTAAGTAGAATAAAATACGGAACTAGTGAGCTAGTGAAGGATTTGTGCCGCGTGAAGATAAAGGTTGGCCCGTCCCCACTATCGGCTCCTGTTGGCTTCCTTTGATGGAGACCGACACTAGAGAGATTTTCGTTGGCTAAACCATTGGCTCAGCGGCACATGCCAACTGCGCCTACATTGTATTGGCTTTGCCAAATGAGCAGTGCCAACGGCCAACTCCACTCCCTGGCTTATCAGGATAAGGTCGGCAAATACGATCGAGCTGACCTTAAAGCCCTAATATCCGCTAGGTATGGGGTGGAGGCAAATGACATCCAGGTGATCGCCTGCACATTGTCCTGGAAAGGTGTCTGGTGTGGTAGGAGTGCCAAAGAGTTACAGAAGCTGGGCATTCCGGCTGGTGTGCTCAGAGGCATAACTACCCGCGTTTTATTAGGCTCGTGGCTGAATTGGAGATCGTTTAACAGAGGTACTTCCCGTCATTTCCCAACTTCCAACTCTTCCCAACCTTCTATCCCTTCTGCTCGGCGAACCGGCATTGGTTGAATTCGGTGTTCTCTTTCCTTACCCAGGGTGCGACCTCCCCTAGTGTTTGCCTGTCTAGGACACAAATTGCCCCTCAGGCCTGTTGAGCACCCTGGGTGTACTCGTAGAGTTTTGCCCTTCAGGTTCAACAGGCCCTTCAGGCACCTTTGATAATGCAATTTGTAAACCCCCTCAGGGTCCACTATTTGATGGTTAGGGATAAAACAAGCCCCATGGCAGGATGTTCGTCATCCTGCCATTGGGTCTTTTTTTAAATAGTAGTAGGGAGTAGGTACAACCTAATTCCGTCCCTGGCCGTGGAACATTTTGCGTTTTTCCAAACTCATTAGGGTCCACCTTCTGTAAGTCCCTACATCGTCACTGCTTTTCAATCCTTGACCATTTGCAAAGCTTGTTCTGCTCAAGGATCAAGTCCCATTTGGATTGCTGAACAAGTTTTGGTCTGACGAGCGTTGTGAGGGCGAGCAATGCCAGGGGAAAAACAGCACGCCGTTCGACGCCAAACACCGTATCTAGTTTTTATGGTATTAGTTTAGGAAAGAGACGAAGTACATACCTCTCCCTCATCTGACCCAGCCAAGTCGAACAAGCTTTGCAAACCATAAACAGATGAAAGAAGCAGAGAGAGGTACCCTCAGGGAGCAGTTCCTGATGAGTGCTAAGGTCCCTAGTTCAGAAAATGCGTGGACAAATAAGAGAATTATGTAGCCAAATGATATATCCGACAAACTGGAAATTCAAGTATCCTTAGACGTTTGTATTTTTAAGCTAGGGCAATTCTTTTTACCAACTTCATTTTGCAAGCTCTTTGTATGTAATACTACTTCGTACGTACCTCAATTGCAGTTTGTTCCTACATTGTCGATTATCATAGGATTCAAATTGAAGTCATGGGCCACTTATGTACTAGAAATTTACTTGCAATTTTTAAATTAATCTTATCCAGGAATGTGAAAACGAATTTCGCATGTTAAGAAAATACTGGCTCTCCTTCTGTCCAATTGGTAGTCAACTCTGATTGTTAACATTGTACAAAATTATTTTCAGTTGTTGTTTTTCATCGGTTGCATCGGAAACGAAATCATGAATGTCGTTTTGAAAGAAATCATCGCTCAACCTCGACCAGATATCCGCTCTATTGGGCTCGTTGACTTTGGTATGCCGTCCGGCCACGCTCAGTTCCTCTGGTTTTTTGCTGTCTACGTGGCTTATTTTGTTTTCGTTCGGTAAGCTATAACAGTAATTTACCATCTGCCTTTTTCGGATTGTTCTTGGATTGCTGTATATCTATCTTGCTGGTATCTATAGTTTTATAGAACAAAGATCCGAATGGAGCTGTTAATGAAACAGGAACTTTTGAGTAACGTTGATACCCACTCTAAGTGAATTTGACCAAAGAACATCTCAATTTTGTTTCGCTTTTACCTGATAATCATTTTATTTTCGTTACAGGTTGCACCACATCAACAACAACACAACTCTTGAATATTTTTGGAAGACGATTATCGTTGCCGGATCTTTTCTTAACGCCTTTTTGTCATCTTTCGGGAGGTAAGCACAGACTAAAATTCTGATTGATTTGTGTTACCTTCAAAAACTATCAATTTTGGCGCTCCTTACGGTTTTGTACTCGATATTCTATCATTTTTGGGGGTTTTGTAAAATGAAGTAGATTTCAAATGTTTCTATTTGTTATGGAGTCCTATTGTTTGCAATCCATATAAATACCAAAGAAAAATGCGATTTTTATCAAGAAATATTTCATTTTAGAGGATGCTTTTCGTAATATGACAAGAGATATTACAAACCACGTAAATGTCACCAATATCTATCCAAATGTCATCTCAATCTAAACTTTGATTTTAAGTTTTGAGGAATCCAGTCCATTTTGAAAGTCAAAACTCTTGATAAAACATTCGGGCTTCCAGTTTCAACATTGTAAATCAATTATTGTGGCTTCCTAAGGAAACGTTTTTTTGTTTTTCCAGAAACAAATTTCCAGTATGGATTGAACCAGCTTTGAAACAGTCACTACTTGTCTCAAATAAAAAGAAAATTTGAATTGATTAGCAATACATTTTTGAGCTCATCATCGTGGTGTAAGACACAACAATTGATTAGTGGTACATTTGTTTGAAATTGATAATTATCACTAATTCATATGATGTCTGTTGAACAGGGTATATTTGCAATACCACTCTTGGCAACAAGTTTTGTGTGGAGCGGCGTTGGGAAGTCTCAATGCGACAGTCTGGTTTGCTCTCGTGCATTTTGCTTTCACGCCATATTTCCCCTATATTGCGTCATGGTAAGTTTTATTTTCTCTTTTATTCGTATACGCAGGTTAAAAAGAAATAGGTGAATAACACAATGAGGGAGTATAAAAACAATACGCAAAGTCAAAAAATCATATATTCCAAGTCCCCGAGGAGGGGAGCATGCCGGTTGCCCTGGGAGACGCTCCGCCCCGCTGGGACCCTCTCCCCTTCACCGGCGGGGTCGGGGGGGTTCTGGGGGTTGAATTCCACCCGCCCAGTGTCACCACCCCCTGAAAAACGGATATACCTAGCTACCTACCTACTCTGATACTTTCATCAGACAGGTATATATGATTTTATATATATTGTATATGATTCTATTTTTTGTCTCCAACGTAAATGAAATGGACTGATGGCAATTTGAATGATAAGTCTTGAGTTGTGGTAACATTGAGCATGTTAATTATGATACCTAACCTGCAAGGTGGTAACATGATTTGGAAAACAATCTGTAACGAAACTCCCAGAAAGTGATGTTGATCGATTCGATGTTAACGCACTTACCTCCTCTCTTTTGGGGTACAAATGACGTTTTGTTGGTTAACAGCGATGAAGTAGTTGTCCAAAGACAAGAACTGACTTCAGAAATAACAATGACTGAATTAGTGTTGCTCTTGACACCTGATTAGTAGTGTGTTTTTTTTTCGTTAAGCCTTTCAAATGAGCTTAGTAATCTCTTGTCTCACTGAATCTTACCAGGAATGACGGCCATTCCAGTTAAAAGAGAAGAACCACCGGTAGAGAATAAATTAACCGGTAATCAGAATCACTGATAAATACCCGACTGTCACCAGCCCCCATCCTATAACGGATATTATAAATTGTATGAGTCGTGTTACAAGAAGTCCGAGTCCTGGAGGAGTTCTCATCTAGTGGAACCTAAGATAGCTACCACTTGACAGTCCTCAGCAGGACATGATATCGACGTTCTTTTAACTTGAACAGTATTATAAACTTGTTTCACCAAATTCCTCTTCTAAATGTACAGACGAAGTTTTTCTGAATGAACAAAAAGCCTACACGTGAAATTTCGTTTTCTCTGAAATTTGAGAAGTTTTATGCTGTACTACTTTTCAAGTTCAAATGTATAGTAGGAAACACTTTTAAGCATAACTGTTCTAAGCTTTGCTAACCCTGAGTTTTGATGTAGGACTTGTTATCAAATGCGCTGAGTAACATCTCAACCAAAAGAAATCGAGGTGAATCTCGAGTAGTGTGGTTTGGAAGAGCAACGAAGTACCACACTTCACCTTCAAATAAACTAGTTTGGGAAATAGTCTTCACCAGACTGTGAAGACCCATCAAAAGAAAAAAAGACGTCGAGTACCAAACTATTGAATTGTTACAAGAATCCATTAAAATCGATCGCATCGTAAATCACGAATAACTTTTCATACGGAGTGTTTACGATGTGATTCGACAATTTTCAGCAAATGAATCTTATAGTCTCAAAATTGATTGTAACTTGTAATCTAGAGATTGATAGAAAACATCCAGTTTCCTGCAGAAATGCAATTTCAGGTGATGCATCTTGTTGTTTTAACTGCTAAGTCTTTGATTCACTGTCATCTCAGAAAGACCAAAATTGGTATCGAACATTGCAAAGTTGTTGGTCAGGGGTCTTGAGACTTGTTGATGAGAAAAAAAATGCAAGATTGATGAAATAATATATTTACTCAAAAAGAGAGTTGAACACTTGTCGACTGGTTTCGGTTTTTACAATATCTTCAGTACAACGCAGAATGAAGGGGATTTGATTGGCATGCAGACAACAAAATGACAGAAACTGATTGTGTCAAGTTCATTAGAAGTTGGGGAATGGTTAAGAAAATTGTGCCTTCTGATTAGACCAAGGATTAGAAAAGGAGTTCACACGGACATTTCAATAGTGGCCTAATTACGCCATCATAAACCAATACACCCAAGTTATAGATTTTTTTTTCAATTCCAGAGATTCCTAAGCATCTAATTTTGGACCTTTTTCTGACAAACCTGAGCTATCCCCTCTTCCTAATTGTTCAAACCCATCTCATAACTTATTCTATGATTTTCTTCTGACAAATGATAAGATCATTCCTATGTTTCCCCAATCTAACCGCGAATTTCCTTCCAGTTCACCCACCATATTGAATAATAATTTATGGAGATGTCATAGTGGAAGGTTTGGGAGATGCCTGACGGGTTTATGGAGACTTAAAAGTTGTGGGACCAAAGAGTTGGGAATTTCTTGATGTGGGTTGCACAGGCGCCTGATATGAATAAAGTGTCTCCGATACCTGTTCCCATCAGCATCCCTTACAGTGTCGGAGCGAAGTTGAGGCAAAACATTGGCAATCCATAACTTCTTCCATTTTTCATTTCACTTCAAATTTCTTCTATCTATCTCTCCTGTAGAGACTATATTAATCCATGCCTTTGTTTCGTAGCTAATAGTAACTTCTAAATCCTCCGAATCGATGATTGTAAAGGATAATGTTATACAAAATCTCATCTTATCCGGTGATGCTGGACATTAAAATTCCCAGCTGAATTCAGCTTTATTGTTTATTAGAACAACAGAATCTTTCTTTAACAAGCCTCCATCTCAGTTTCGCTTAGAGGAGGCAATTTTAGAATAGATTTTTGAATTATTCAGTTAACTGACGTATTAAATTATGGAAAATTCAGTAATACAGGGTCCGGCAGGGAAGTGTGGAAGATTTGAATAAACAATTTTGTTTTTTGAATATGTACCTGTATTGATGTTGCGTTTACTAAACCAGCTAAGACTAAGTTAAATCTTTGGGTTATTGTCCCTCTTAGGTCTTCGGGTTACGAGTATACATGGATTTGAAATGGCCCGATAAAAAGTAATCGCAAGGTGACAGGGGGCCATTCCACATCGCCTTGCAATGAAATCAGGCGTTCAGAGAACATGTTTCTTGAAAAACTCTTTGGCAATCTTGTTGAAACCACAAAGTACTGTTGTGGATACCTCACACATGTAGGGATTCATACATGGCATTCATTGATGCCACACAAGACTGTAACATTTCAGCTGTGGAGAGGTAGCTCATGGATAGGTTCAAGCAGTTCCCTGTGGCTTGCTTCGGATGAGTATGCCAAATTTCTAGCTACGTCTTCAGTGGTGTATCGACGAAAATGGACGTCACTTGACTGATGTTATTTTGTCTCCACTTACCCTTAACTGGCTTTATTGGCAACATCTAAGGTACACATTCAAACGACAAAATTTGAATTTTGGTAAAAAATGGGTGTGTTACAACTCTTTCATATCTTCCATACTTCCCTGCCGGACTCTGTATAAGTTAT
>JAVIWC010001265.1:0-26061 GCA_031894815.1 Creontiades dilutus | reverse complement strand
TAATGTTTTGAAGCATGATTTAAACGAAGGTGCCACAAGATGCCCGGATTTGAAGGTGGGCTACATAATTTACTCAAATTTTCCTGATCGAAATTTGAAATTTTAACGTCAAGAAGATCTGGCGATGTACCAGGAGCTAACTGTTGAGGAGTGGGGAGCACTGGGCACTCCCTCCCACTAGACGGACCAGGTTGCTCATCTCCGGCACTCCTCCCTCCCAGCTGAGCACTAACCAAAGGTGGAGCGCGAGGCTGTTCACTGGAAGTAGCCGGGATGATATCAAGTTTGGGCTTCTTTGGAACTGATACCCCACAGAGCTGAGTTATATCACTGGTATGGGTTGGGACCAATGGGAGATCAATCCACCAGAGACCATCGCAGAAGTACCCCCGATTTGATAATGTTACCTGTGGCAACCTGAATGAAGTCAACCCTGTCCTGTGAAAACGTAGCATTGATCCCTGACTGAGCGATTTTTCGAACAGAGATCAGATTATAGGATAATCCAGGGCAGTACAGAACACGTTTCAGCTGAGCAGGTTGACCATTATTCATAAAGTCAACTTCCCCACAGAAACCAACGGACAAGTCAGCATTATTGGACGCATTAGCGCATTTAAAAGTTCTTGTGCTTCGCAGAGGACGGAAATTGCTCAAGTGGTCTCTACTAGCTGTCATGTGTTCTGTGCAGCCAGTGTCCACGATAGCTGTAAAGCAACGAGAATCCCCAGCAACAGATAGTGCCTTACCTGAAGTACTGGGAAGTTCACGTAATACATTGAGGGAGTTGGTATGTTCAGCCTCTTCTGATCCCATAGCCACCCAAACATCTTGGGACTCATCAACAGCTTCCAACGGCGGCCCCACCACAGAAAACACTGAGTCAGGGTATTGACTGAAAACCTTAGAGAGGCGCTTGGCCTGAGCCGCAGGCATGTTGTAGAGTCTGGGTTGCAGGGACTTACTGGGTTGATCATACTTTGTGATCTTCTTAGGCTTTGTATATTGAGGAGAAGGGAATATGGGACAAGTAGCAGAAAGTCTGGCTTGAACTTTAGATGCAGAAGCGGATTTTTGGATTTGAGTTGGACAATTCGTCAGCACGCACGGATGAGGGCATTCAGATGCACGGTGTTTGTTTGTTTTGCCACAGTTAAAACAAAGTTTTCGAGCCCTGTAGCATGCGGATTTGTCATGCCCCTTCTTGTGACAGAAGGAGCAGGTAACGGATAAGGCAGCGTGTGACGACTGACCAAACTGACGATGGGACCCTGAGATCCCCGGAGTAGACTCTTTAAAACCAACCTTGCGTCCAGACTTTCCACCACGACCCCTGGAAGATGCAACGCGTTGTTGGAACAAACTGAAAGTGCAACCAGATTCGGAATTGGCTTGAGCAGCCCGGAGTTCTTCCTCGCACAGCATGTCCCTGAGTTCAGGTATGGAGAACTTAAATCCTTGGATTTCAGCCTTGGAGTATGTCAGGGTGTTGTCAATGGCGATTTCAAAAATGTGTTTTACGTATTCAGGGGTAAGCATCCCTGGACTAATGGCAGTGAGCCGTTTCTGAAGATCGTCAAACCGTCCCAGGAACTCGACAACTTTTTCTGCCGACGGATCGAAATAAATAGAATTGAAAGCTGTCACCAGACGCTTCAACTGAAAAGTGGACGATGGATCGCACACTCGTTGGAGTTTGTCCACAATCTCTACTGGATCGGTTAAGGCTAAACATCCCGGAAATAGTTTCAGAATGCGCCGCCACAGAGCAGCACCAAAATGAGCCAAAAGTAGTTCCCTGATTTCTCGGTTACGACTACGAATTTTTTTTATGTAAAACTTGATTTGTAAACTAGACTAGTACTAAATTCACGCTACTTATCCATTTTTTTTTTAATATTTAAAATAACGTTTTTTTTTGTTTGTAACTTTATTGTAAAATAAAAATTTAAAAAAAACAGGTAGTCATATTGTAGAGCATAAATCAAAAAAAATATTGCCGTTTAAATATTGAAAATCGGTCAACTCAATCAATCGGAATCATTTTTTGAATATTTATCTCAGCGCCTGGCGGCTGCCGACGTGCGACGTTGCAATTTTTCGCTTCGTGTGAAGAGTGAGCGCTAGGAAGGCCCGCCACTCGCCACAAATTCTTTCCCGCGGAACATTGGGCCTATTTGATCGCACGTCTTCAGCTCGTTAGAATCGTTCTTCGCTGTGATTGTTGCGGAGTTCACTTTTTCAGTGTTCAGTGTTATAAAAAAAAAAAAAAAATCTTCCCAATGCACCGTTTTAATAAAAAGATTGTAAATGCCGCCGAATACGCTGTTGATGGTTTTGTGGTCTGTTTGCACCTAAATTTTTTTTATTCCTCAATTTTACAAATATGAATAACATCTTTATCTGACACAGTTGAAGAGCTTGAACACCATTTTCAGATAAACCCTACAAACTATTACGCAAAGTTATTGGATCATCTGCTGTATTTGATACGATCAGAAAAATGTCACTCATGCAGCATGATCGTATAAGCGAATTTTCTTAAATGATCGTAGGTATTACGAATAAATTTATGTTAAATTGTTATGAAGTTTGAGCACTTTAGGAACAGAGGTAATGTTAATTATAAATCTATAGCAAATTAATTTTTTCTTAGTAATATTCCAACGTAAAAATAAACTTGTGGATCAATTTCAAGCCGTTATTGAAATTCAAGTACATTTTTCAGAAAAATTTAGTGCGTACATTTTTAATTGTCCAAGTTCATGTTTAATCAACTTTCTTTTAGTAATATTCAGCTAAACAAATATAAATTTCTTGATTTTTAGCCGTTTTTAGTGAAGTTTTATGTAATTGTTTTAAATTGGACCAATTTAATGTGCTACAAAAATGCTGCCCAAAGAACTCTTCCTTTTGGTTTATTATTCAATAATAAACCATTGTAATCGCTCCGGAAAAAAAAAATTCTAACCCACCCAGAAAATTTCATGGTTTACGTTTCAAAGGGTGTAGAATCCGAATCTGAATTTTCCGTCCGCACGCCGTACGCAAGATTTCTCCCAAACGGCTGGAGCAAAAGATCTGAAAGTTTCAGGAAACATCCATCCTGGTCCGACGACTCCCCAATTCTTGAGCCAGCTCTCTCACTCAATTTAAAATGCCCTTTAAGTTTTGTAAAATCCCTAAAAACCTCAAAGCAAGTCGAAGCGGCCCAAATTTATACCTATTTGAAGAACATACCATGAGGAATCGAATGAGCCCCTCCCCAGGTCCGTAGGTCAAACCATTCCCGATGTATGGCGACAACATTTGAGTTTTTTTGGTTCATTGCTGTTTGTTTGTAACCTAGTGATGCCGATAGCGTCGAGTTGTAGTGAATCTGGATACTGGAGTGATAGCCGATGTGGATACTTGTAGTTTATAGCCGATAAACGGGTTGAAGCATTCTGATATTCATGAAACGCTGGTAATATATAGGTAAATATTATTCAATATTATTACTGGGGTAAATAAGTATTCTTTCACTGGGGTTTATTATTCAATTAGCTTGCGTTCATGATTTGAATTTCTACTGAGCTTTGGAGTGTGCGTGTTCCACAGGATAGAGCGATTATTGAATTTCAGGAGATATGCACGGAGCACTTAGATCTGTTCTCAACGAAAATACGTATTTGGATTGATCAGTTGATCAAGTCCATGTCGCGAATATACTGAGTGATAGTTTGTCACTACCTTTGTTTTGTGTTTGAACCTATGTAATACTGTATTCAACTAGTTCGGCTTTCAGTTGAGTTTTATCAATAATAATATCAACTAAGAACACAGAAATCTTGACCATGTTAGAAATATTGTAACCTTATCTATTATTTTATAGTAATGGTTGAAGTTGTAATGAGGAAAGAGTGCGCTGTCTTCACAAAAAAACTGATGGCATAGACGATAAAAACGTTGCAAATTCTTTCACTGGGGTTTATTATTTAACTGGCCTGCGTTTATGATTTGAATTTCTACTAAGCTTTGGAGTGTCACAGGATACGGCGATTATTGAATTTCAGGAGATATGCACGGAGCACTTAGATCTGTTCTCAACGAAAATACGTATTTGGATTGATCAGTTGATCTAACATCAACACCCCTTTTATTTTCAATACAAACAGTTTATTTGAAAATCCAAAAAATACGTGTCCAATGATTTCTGACGAGGATTCAACGAATTATGTGTGCGCACTCTTGCGCACGTGCTCAGTCTACACTAACTTCCTTATTTCAAATGAGAATCCCTATTTTTTATTCCAGATTCGAATTAAATTCCATCAAAGATAACCCCATAAAAAATATAAGATAAAAAATTTCTAACTTCTCTCACTTAATTTCAAATGCCCTTTAAGGGTTGTCAAAGTTTTGTCAAATCCCTTAAAACCTCAAAAAAAGTCAAGGCGGCCTAAATTTGGACTTTTTTTGAAGGACTTTCCACGAGGAATCGAATGAGGCCCTCCCCAGGTCCGTCCGAATCGGCCTAAATATTTACCTATTTGAAGAACATACCATGAGGAATCGCATGGGACCCTCCCCACGTCCGTAGGTCGAACCATTCGCGATCTATGGCCCGATTTATGGTGCCAACATTTGCGTTTTTTGGTTTATTATTGTTTGTTTGTAACCTAGTGATGTCTGGCCGATAGCGTCGAGTTGTAGTAAATGTGGATACTGGAGTGATAGCCGATGTGGATACTCGTAGTTTATAGCCGATACACGGGTTGAAGCATTCTGATGTGCATGAAACGCTGATAATATATAGGTAAATATTATTCAATATTATTACTGGGATTTATTATTCAATATTATTACTGGGGTAAACAAGTATTCTTTCACTGAGGTTTATTATTCAGTTGGCTTGCGTTCTTGATTTGAATCTTACTAAGCTTCGGAGTGTGCGTGTTTTACAGGTGATAGAGCGATTATTTAATTTCAGGAAATATGCATAGACCACGTAAATCGGTTCTCATCCAAAACACCTATTTGGATTGATCAGTTGATGATATTTGTGTGCCTCCTCTACATCAGTCTACCTTTGACTACATCGTTTATATTTGGATTTGGGGAAGTTTTAACGCAATACGAGTGCTAAAGGACTTGATAGATCATAGATGTTTTTATTGTGGGGGGGGGGGGTATTGAGGTTCAATAAAAAAAACGCTGCAAATTCTTTCACTGGGGTTTATTATTTAATTGGCTTGCGTTCATGATTTGAATTTATACTATTTGCAATTTATTACACTTTTGCAATACGGCCACACACTTGTTTGATAAGGTGTTCCTGAACCGATTATTGTGAAATTTAGACTGGTTTTCCTCAGAACGATGAGAACATTTTGAATCTTACAAAAAATTACATCTTTCCACAAAAACAACTAAAACTTCTTGCGTCAAGAGGGGGAGATTGAAAGGGGCTTTACTGGTGTTAATGAGGGAAAGTCAGCCGAGTTAAAGGGTCCGCTGTGGTGTTACCACCTGCCGGCGGGGAAGGGGTTTTCGCCCCTGCGGTCAGGGTCCCCCCTGTATGGGCAATGGTATAGGTACAGGGGCGCTGGGTCCCTCCTATATGGGCAACGGTATAGGTACAGGGGCGCTGGGCGCCTGCCGCGCCTCTTGAGAGAAAACTCCCCCACAGCGCGGCGCGCCCGTCTATGTACATACCTACATGAAGAAGTCACCAGCCGCAGACGCGTCAGGGTCATATGTGATAAACGAACGCGAGCGAGCGGGCCACCAATGCGATCTGTTCTATAAGCGATCAAACTATGCTGTTCTATAGAATTGTACCGCGCTAGTTGAGTTTGTCGCGGCAAGCCCTCGTGCCGCGTGATATGATTTTCAAATCGCTTTTTCTCCGCGCAATCCCGTTAACATTTGTTTACGTTACACTTTGTAACGTTAACGGCGGACACTTTGTAGGTTAACCCGCTTCTGTCGAGATTTACCGTTCTTCGTCTATATTGCCTTCGTTGTGTATTTTCAATGATTTTCAATTGAATTATGTTTCAAAAACTTACAGTACGAAAATATCCAAGATTCTAATAAGATAAATTCAACAAAATGAAACGTTAAAAACGTTATTTTAATAATTTGGAGAGTTTTGGAAATGTTTTCATTCGATTCAGCGAGAAAAATTACTTGGTTATTTCCCCTTCGTCCCATCATTTTCATCCAACAACACAGGCACTATTTCATGCCAAAACGCTGATCTCGTTTGAAAAATTAACGTTTTTCCACGTTCAAACACCGAGTTTTCTGTCAAAAATCTCTCTGAAATAAAAAATTCAATTCACCTATAAAAACGCTGCAAATTCTTTCACTCGGGTTTATTATTCAATTAGCTTGCGTTCATGATTTGAATTTCTACTGAGCTTTGGAGTGTGCGTGTTCCACAGGATAGAGCGATTATTGAATTTCAGGAGATATGCACGGAGCACTTAGATCTGTTCTCAACGAAAATACGTATTTGGATTGATCAGTTGATCAAGTCCATGTCGCGAATATACTGAGTAATAGTTTGTCACTACCCTTGTTTTGTGTTTGAACCTATGTATTCAACTAGTTCAGCTTTCAGTTGAGTTTTATCAATAATAATATCAACTAAGAACACAGAAATCTTGACCATGTTAGAAATATTGTAACCTTATCTATTATTTTATAGTAATGGTTGAAGTTTTAATAAGGAAAGAGTGCGCTGTCTTCACAAAAAACTGATGGCATAGACTATAAAAACGTTGCAAATTCTTTCACTGGGGTTTATTATTCAACTGGCCTGCGTTTATGATTTGAATTTCTACTAAGCTTTGGAGTGTCACAGGATACGGCGATTATTGAATTTCAGGAGATATGCATAGAGCACGTAAATCTGTTCTCAACCAAAATACCTATTTGGATTGATCAGTTGATCATATTTGTGTGCCTCCTGAAATTCAATAATCTCTCTATCCTGTGAAACACGCACACTCCAAAGCTTAGTAGAAATTCAAATCATGAACGCAAGCCATTTGAATAATAAACCCCAGTGAAAGAATTTGCAGCGTTTTTTTCGTGTTTTCGATCTTCACTCAACAAAACGGCTATAACTCACATGCAGTATTATGTAATGTAAGAGTTGAGGATACCGTTGGAGAGTGCGTTAAATTTCCTATCTAGCGCCAAACCGATTTTGTTTGCTCACGTCAAATTGGCAAAAAATTACTTTACAAAGTAAATTTCAAGAATATTTGAAAAAAAGGTTTTTCGGACCATCAGTACTCTACTCTAATCTGAATTTGAGGGGGTTCCTGTAGCTTTAAAAATGCGTCGAAAGGTCAGCTTTCGAATGGTATTAAAAAAATTTTTTTAAATATTTTATCTGTTCTAGAAAACCTTGTTTGAATACGAAAAACAGCGAAGCAAGTCGAGGTTCTTACGCTTGGCAATGGGTTTCAAATAAGTACCTATGTATTTTTACTAACAAAATTTATCTGTTTTATTTTCTGAAGGGGCAGTTTTAAATTTGTGCAAACATTTTCTAATACGTAATTACAGTAAATTCAATCAACAGCACTTCGAAGCTCTAGTCGATTTTGTTTAATTTGATCTCCGCAATCCTTTATTCTTTTGATGGGATGATCTCTCGTATCAATCCTGATGATACGCCTCTGATGGAGAGAATGAATCTCTGGTTCCAAATGAACGGGTATCGGCCCACTAAACTCGAGCAGCAATGGGATGGACGAACATCAACTTTAAAAACAGGTCAGAAACTGAAACCCCCTGTTCGTCATGATGGACGTCAAAAGAAAAATAACTTTCCACTCAACATGAAGAAAAATACGTAGAACGATTTTTTAAAAGCATTATGTTTAAAAATAGTTCAATTTTGTTTAAAAAATAGTAGTTTCTTTCGATTACAAGACTTGCATACTTACGTCTAACTTGTTAAAAAAGTTTATTGTAATATAAAAAATTAGATCTAAAACAAAAATATTATTACAAAAATACAATATAAATTTTTTTAAAAAAATTTAAAAATCTGGGGGTGCCAGCACCCCGTAAATCCGCTTATGGACGTCAGGATTGATTCGAAAGAATAATGGATTGCGGAGATCAAATGAAACAAAACCGAAGAGAGCTTCGAAGTGCTGTTGACGCCAAAAGCAAAAGGAAACATATATGCATTCCACAAAATGGAGGCCATTTTGGAAATTTACTGTAATTACGTATTAGAAAATGCTTGCACAAATTTAAAACTGCACCTTAGAAGATATAACAGATTAATTGCATTAGTAAAAATGCATAGGTACTTATTTGAAACCCAATATCAAGCGTAAAAACCTCGACTTGCTACGCTGTTTTTTTGCATTCAACTGAAGCTTTCTCGACCAAATAAAATGGTAACATTTTTTTTTATATATATCATTCGAAAGCTGACCTTTTGGCGTATTTTTTAAGCTACAGGCACCTCATCAGGTAAAGGTAGTTAATGGTGAGGTAATTTTTCACCAACTTGATGTGAGCAAACAAAATCGGTTTGGCGCTTGAAAGATAGGATATTTAACGCACTTTCCAACGATATCCTCAACTCCTACTTTACATAATACTGTATGTGAGTTATAGCCGTTTTGCTGAGAAAAGGTCGAAAACACGAAAAAAATCTTAGAAGTAGAATAACTCAAAAACTAAGAGGGATAAAAAAATCTCTTTGTTGGAAATTGGTTTTAAAATACGTAGGTGAAATACTGCGCTCCTTATCTGATACACCCTGTATGATACTAGTGAACTCTCTCCACGGTGTAAGTACACCGTACATGTTTGACAGCCGCCGTGATGTATAGGCGCATAGAAACGTGCCTATAGGTGGCTTATTGTTATACCTAACCAAATAATTTATTCAATTTTCGGTTGACAGTATATATGAGGAGCATACTTTCAAACAGGCACATATCCATTCAGACAAAATGTTCAGGAAGTGAAAAAAACGATTTGCAGATTAGTGGAGATGTTTTTCTGCAGTTTCTCATCGGAGTTGTGTGTGAGAAGGCATAGATGAAGATGCCTCAGAATATGAATCAATTTTCTCCAAAACACGAGGCTGTATATCCATTTTCATTTTGGAAATGTGCCCTTTTGATCAAAACTCATGGATTTGTGCCTTTTTGAAAAAGAAAGAATTCATTCTCCATTCTGTAGGTTTTATTGAAAACTTTACCTGACTCCATATTTCCATTTGTCATGCCTGCCATTTATCGAGTCTTGTGTAAATATTCAACGTCAAGACGAAGGCGCAATGCTTCTTTTTGGATATGTGCCTTTTTGAAAACCCACGACTTATCGCCTGACGAAATTCGGAGGATATGTGCCATTTCGACTGCAAGGCACTGAAAAAAAAAAACGTCTGCCAAGTGGGTGTGGCACATAGCTTCCTCGTATCCATAACATGACTGTATAGATCATTGAAAATTATTATTGACTGAAGAACTTCGTTCAATTAGGTGAAGTAAATATTGAATTAGGGTAAATTTATTGTTATGCAGGAGCATAACTTGAGAAAATAAAGGTAGCTATGTTCAACTATTGAACAAACTATAAAATATACCCTGAAAATTTCATCGAAATTGGTCAAGAACTCGCGGAGTTATGCGCGTAACAAGGATTTCACGTTTGCGCATGCGCAGAGGCTACTATTGATTCGGGGGTCATGAAACCTATAGGGGACCATCTACACCCCAACCCGCACAATCCCTGAAAATTTCATCAAAATCGGACTATAACTTCGTGTAGTTTTGCCCGTAACAAGGATTTGCTGACAGACAGACAGACAGACACAATCAATCAATCAATCAATCAATCAATATATTTTATTCAGGATAATTGCATAGGTATAAATTACAAATATAAATTG
The DNA here is from genome assembly GCA_031894815.1 of Creontiades dilutus. Taxonomy (NCBI): domain Eukaryota; kingdom Metazoa; phylum Arthropoda; class Insecta; order Hemiptera; family Miridae; genus Creontiades; species Creontiades dilutus. The sequence goes on along the minus strand of JAVIWC010001265.1, from coordinate 16,139 downwards.
CCGAACAAATATTGCCCGTCAAAGGCTAAGCCCGTAACGACGGGTCAAGAGTAGTAACCCAACTCTACCTATACATAGGAGCAACTAAAAAGAGCAGACATGAAATCATAAAAATATAATAATATTAAACAAATTGTGCATATTTATGTATATGAATACATTTGGAGATGGGGAAATAAAGGAGAAACATAAATACTCTTCATACATATATACTCTTCATCATCAAAAGAACTGAGTCAAGCTTCAGGGAAATCAAATATTTGAGCACTCTATTCCTATATTCAAGCTTCGAACTTTCAGAAGGAAGCTTCAACTCTTCAGTTAATTTATTGTGAAGCACATGGAGAATATAATGGGGACTCTTTGTTTTTAGAACTGATCGACTAAGAGGAGTTACAGTATTTCCTGCCGATTTAAAACGTGTAAAATAATCGTGACTTGAGGAAGTATTAATTAGTGAAGGGACCTTATGGTAGTAAAATAACAGAATCTTTAAGAAGAGGTGACGTAAAGAAAATAACTTCGAATCATTGAAGACAGATTCACTCGAATAAAGTCTAGGTTTGTTGTACATGGTTTTAATAATAGACTTTTGGAGTTGTCCAAAGTTGTGGGATAAGTTCCACCCCAAACAATTAATCCATATTGGAGAACTGACTGCACCAGACTGTAATATATTAAGCGTAGTTGGCTAAGACCCAATACATTTCGGACATTATAAAATAAAGATGGGAATTTTTTCAACTTAGAGTATAAATAACTTACGTGATCTTTCCATGACAAATTCTGATCTATTATTATCCCTAAGTACTTGAACGCTTCAACTTTACTTAACGTTTCACAATCACAAATTGTAATATTTTGACAAGAATGGAGCACGATTCTCCGAGATAAATCCGGCCCAGCAATGTTTCCAACGGTCATGTATTTGGTTTTGCTGACGTTCAACGTTAGGCAACTATATCGAAGCCACTGATTAACCTTGTCAAGCCCCAACCGAGCGTTTTCAAAAACCGACTCCCAATTTCCTCCCACGAACATAATGGCAGCATCATCAGCAAAAAGAAAAACCCTTTCGTTACTCAGGACATTTGCCAAATTGTTAATATATATTAGAAACAAAGTCGGGCCCAGAGTACTACCCTGGATAACACCGTACTCAATGTTCATGGGATCACTACACGAGTCACCCACCGACACAACTTGCGAGCGGTGTGACAAATAACTCCTGAACCACTGCTGACTTGCCCCTCTAACACCAACTGACTCCATCCGCTCAAGCAAGATATTCCTGTCTATACTGTCAAACGCTTTAGCCAGGTCCAGGAAGGCAACAATGGCTTTCGTATTTCTGTCCCTCACGTCATGCAGCTCAGACACCAGCGCAAACAAAGCATCATTCACATCTTTATTTCGTCGAAACCCAAACTGGGAGTCACTCAAAACATTGTTTTTCTCCAAATAATCAGATAAATTTATCTTGACCCACCTTTCAAGTATTTTAGATATCGAGCATAACATTGAAATTGGCCTATAATTTGACAGATCAGACTTTTTTCCTCCTTTATGAAGTGCAACAACTTTGGCTATTTTGAAAATTTCAGGGAAGGTCTGCGTACGGATGCTCAAATTTAGAACAAATAATAGGGGTTCTTCTAGATACACTATATATTTTTAATTATGTGCATTGGTATGCCGTCTAAGCGACGAGGAACCTCTCATGCCCTTTACCATAGATCTCAAATCGTCTCCATTAATACTCGGTATGGAAAAGTTGGTATTGACAGCATGTTCGTGAGAAAACTGGGTACCAATATTTTGTCGGGATATCCTACTAGCGAGGTTAGATCCCACCTGCGTAAAGTAATTATTCAGTAAGGTGCAGGCTTCTTGCGAAGCTTCCGAACTTGAAACGTCCAAGCTTTTGGAGAGCTCAGCTATCAATGGGCAATAACCAGAAATATTCCTTCCCCTACCAGTAACCTCATTAATAATATCCCATATTTTTTTACAGTCACCCTCAGCCCTTTCAATCCTCTCACCGAAATATCGTTCCTTTGCCCTCCTAATGAGAGATTTTAGAGTGTTTCTGAATTTTTTGAAGTGATACTTCAAATTTGTATTGAAAGGTTGCCTCCGTAAAACCCTACTAAGAACATCTCGTTTTCGAATGGATACCAATAAGCCCCCAGTAATCCACGGAGTAAGTCTCTTCATTCTACCCCGAACAGGTCTCTCAACAGATGCATATTTTAAACATTCATTGATGGAGTCGACCAACTTACTTGCTGATAGGTTTACATCTTCCACCCTAACAAAAGACCAATCCATTGTGCTCAGTTTCTGTTCGAGAAGCTCATGATTTATCCATTTATAAGACTTAGTCTTTTCAGTTTGATATTTAGTGGGGCTATTCCCGAACAAGGAGAAGGCAATAACACTCGCATAGTGGTCAGTTACACAGGACTCGATTACGGCGGGGAATATTTGACAACATTTATTTAGGAGACGAACTAAAATGTGATCAATGCAGGAATAGGTATCTCCAAAAATGTGAGTAGGCACAGTAATAACATTCGTAAAGCCTACCGATGAAATTCTTTCCTCATAATACCTCGTTGATGTCAGATTCGAAGCTAAAATATTTAAATTTAAATCACCAGCGAGAATGCACTGAACAGAACGGTCAGCCTGAGACAATTCATGTTCCAGGCTATCAATGAACGCAAATACCTCAGATTGGGTTGAAACACTAGGTGACCTATATACGCCATAAATTACCATGTGCACTCTCCCTATGTCAAATTCCACCCTCAACGCTGAAGCACCATTCAATGCAACATCCCCGACACGATAACATAGATCTTCCCTACCATAGAAAATAACACCATCATTCCGATTTATGTTGTTACTAGTAATAAACCCCTTGTAGCCTGGGAGGCATCTTAGCACTGCCGAATCGCCCCACACTTCTGTTAGAACAATAAAATCGGGTTTACACGCTTCAGCCGCAAGCCAACCCAAAAAACTGTCGAAATTTTGATTATAAGATCGTATGTTCATATTGATCAGGAAAAATTTATCCATTAAAGAGTTTTCTCTCCTATACTCATCAAAATTAGAAAAACTTGAACAGACCGTTCCAAATGCCTGATGGTCATCAATAGCATTCGAAAAATTTAACCTACTATCTAGTGATACCATAACAAATCAATCACATGAAGAAGAAGCAATTATAAAACATATTCATTTGCCTAAGAACAACATCTCACTCCAGTGCGTCGAATTGAAGAAGTTTCCGAGAGTCCAGCTTCCTTAAGACTTCCGTATTCCCGACTCGGATAGCACGAGAATCAACACAATCATCCTTCTTGATGAACCAAAATTGTTCAGAAAGGTCTAAAACGCAAAATGCGAGTGGAATTTTTGATTTCGGAGAAAAAAATGTTCACATTCCGAAAGTGAAAACAATACTTCCGCTACCTTGGTAGACTCGGAAGCAAAATGTAGGGGACGGATTTGTTACCTTTCGATGCAAACACATAACTTTAGCCCCGGATTTGATGTGGATGTGTTCTGGTTTGTTCGGAAATGATAGGGGGATCTGATCCAACACATATTCAGAGATAGAAAATTGAGAAAAAAACGTTTTCTCCCAGATTTGGATATGTGCCTTTTTGAAAGTAAGCTCCTCATATACTGTCAACCGAAAATTAACTAAATATATGCATCGCAAACTGACGGCAGGGTTCCTTTTTTCATTTTGCTATGAAACGGCGATCGGTCGGTCATCTTCTTTGAAGTGTTAGAACACAAAAACCATCCATCCATCCATCCATGTATCAATTTTTTTCTCAAATTTTCATCTGAAGGAAATCTTTCAACAATATGAATTCAAGTGAGGACGTTTTCAGAAGTTAACCAACGTTAAGCCTAACTATAAATTTAGGGCTACACGAGGCACGTCAATAGTAACCGTGGAATGATAAATAGTAATTAATCACATCAAACTATAACTTTATGTAGGTAATTAATTTCTAACTATCTGAATGCGGCGCAGCAACATATTTCAATTATACGCACTAATAATTTCACTTGATAATATTACAAGAAGGAACGAAGCTTAAATAACTTATAGCAAGAAACGTAACCTGGCCGCTCAGAATCAGCGATTTTCAGCAGTTGCGAACAATTCAGCAAGTAAATACAACCGGACGTACGGTATTTGTACTACAAATGCTTGTAGGGGATCTCGCTCGGGAGTTTTGAAGTGGGGACGGAACCCGGCGGTCGGTCCCACTCACCTCCCGATGCCTATCGCTTTTAGCTACCGACCCCGCGCGGTGTGGCAACACCGCGCCTGGAGGTAAATATTGCGATATAATGAAAAAAGGATTACGATCGAATGGATTGACCGATTTTTAGTTTAAAAACTGTAAAATTAATGAAAAAATTAGCTCTTTAAAATGACTACCTGCGATTTCATAATTAAAGTTTGTAAAGTTAATTTTCACTTCAAAAAATTTTTATTTACAAAAATTAAAAATTTATTTTTCAGTAGCGTGAATTCTAAAAACTTACTGAACACAAAACTGCTTTTATTGATAAAATATTATGAAAACTGGCCGAGAAATTAGGGAACTAAATATGCCCGCATAGGTGCTGCTATCTGTTGGGCTAGAATCAAATTAGAGGGCCGGGATGTTTAGCCTTAAATCCTGAACCAAGTCTTGATAATACGGATCTAGAGATTCCTGAATAAAATACCTTACCTTTCTCCTGGCAACCACCAACTCGTCTTCAGAGAAAACAGACGGAGCTGGCACATCCTGATCAAGGACAAATACACAATCCTGAGTCTCCAACTGACCCACAACACTGCGGCGCCAGTACTTAAACTGATCAGTCTCTGTAAGCTTTTGCACTGGAGTGAATCGGACAGAATCAATTTTGCGGATTCTATACGGATCATTATTATTTGTTAGAACAACCAACGGCTGAATCGGAAGGATCGGATTATTAGCAGAAGATGGAGGTTCGGAGACATTAATATCTACCTCCATGGAATTAGTAACTTCTGGCACAATTTCGGGTGAGGGCAAAGTTGGAGCAGAGAGAGCAAATTGTTGGGGTTGATCAGTCAATGACTTGACTTTTTCATTAAGTTCGGACAGTTGTTGTGCAAACTTCTCAAAGCTTACCTCCACAGAATGCTTAAACGTTTCGAGGTACCTAGCTAGGACCTCATCGGATGTTTTAGCAGCTTGGAGACGTAACCCCTCCTCGCAAGTAACACCCGTAGATAGTTCCTCATTGAGGGAAATGTCATCATCAGATAGTCCACTCATGTTCAAAACACTTTGAAGACCTGAAATTATAACACAGTATCACGTTCAAAATTCCTTATTTGGAATATTTTCGAAGATTGGAAGTTGTTTGATCCAGCGCTGGATATTTTCTTGTACATAAGTGAACATAACTTAACCTCACATTCAAGCCCAGCATAAACGCAAACTACAAAATAGTGCACCATGTAAATGAATATGAAAGAGCATCCGATTTGCGCCTTTTCCTCCTTGAAGGTAATTTAGACTTGATCCTCAAAATGTGCTAATTTCAGTTGCTAGTTCACCATTTATTGTAGGTAAACTTTAGCTCTTTCGGAAACAGAAGTCAAGATAGAACTGAATATGTTCCGCAGAAACACGGACTAATTTCGGAATGTTCACTCTTCATAGAGTTTTGGCGTTTGGCCAATTATATACAGAGAGCAACATTTTGGGCCCATGTGAAAATACGGATTGTGCAAGGATAAGGCTTCTTCTTCTCCCTAGTGACTGCGGAATACGTGCAACTTTCTGCGACGATCATGAATACTTGTGATCGTTCTTTACCTCCAGGAAGCAAAAAAATGCCCCACTGATCTTCCCATTGAGTCGCGGCCCATTTGTGGTACATGCATTATAATTAATCCCGGGCCCGAACGCTGAACGTTCCACCATTGGGTGCTCTGTACTGGGTACCCTTGAAACACATTCAGTCGCCAGGAGTAACAGAAATAACAGACGGAGGTGCACCTGATATTGATCACTATTGTAAAGTAGGTAGGTACCTACATACGGATGGTCGTGCACAAAGACCGTGATCAATCTTTCCTGACTCGGGCAGATAGCAGTACTATCTTCGCGCGAACTCATGCGCCCACCCACCTTTTAGGGCTGAAGGACTGATGGACGTCTTCGCCACGGAACCGGAATGGCGCTAGGAGACAGAAAGCAAAAGCAGATCGGAAGGGAACGCACGATTTTCGTCTTTTGATTTGAAATCAATCGGAAATTATCCACGAGAGCGCTTTATTTCATTCCAAATTTAATCGGATTTCGTGGATAATAGACGATCAGTCACCCCCTACTCAACCTGCAGCGATTGCTGATTACTGAACAAGAGAAAACCCTTTGAAGCCACAATTTCCCTAGCGATCAGTCAAATATGTCAAAAGGTCGTCAATTGCGTGATCTTCAGTCAAAACTGTCAGTTTTAGAGCAAAACCTAACCCAGGGAAAAAAAATTATCAGCGGAAAATTCGCTCAGAAAATTCATGAAGTGGAATCGCGGCCTTCTACCTACGACGTTGACGTCAATCCGAACACAGGAGCGGTTTCGAAAACTAACCTCGGAGGGCAAGAAAACGAAAACTACGGGAGAAAAGCCAGATCCTTGCTCAAATTTATTTCACGGCGATCAAGTTACCTCGGGCATTCACAAATAAGGAAAAGCTTTGTTTGCTATGTAATACTTAGTTCAATAAGGACGTCCAGGCGATATCGTACTCGATGAACCATTTCAGAGAGGGCTGTGAGGATTTGTTTTCTAATTTCAAAAGCAAAAACAACGAATAGATGACTTACCACAACGAGATGATTTCAAGGAGATGTTATTTTACACAAACGTCGGATGAAATGAATTGTATTGTCGGAATGAAATGTACAAAGATTTTTAGACACGTCAGAGCGAAGGCGGAAGAAGAAGTAGTCGTAGCAACGCAAAATGTAACAGAACGGAACCACGTCAACGTAATGGAGGAGCGCCAGCATACGCACAACTGCTTAACTTGAAGACCACTATTCTAATAGTTACAAATCTTCATTGGAGCGTATATTTGATTCAAACATTTGGAAAAATTCATTAAGTTTCAATAGGCCACCTATAAGGTTTTAATCTAGGAAACTTGATGTGTAATCTAGGAAGTGTAACTTCAATTAGAACAACTTCTCTTATCCGTGAACTCCCTGCTCCTTCAAATAGACGGAGTTCCACGAGCTGCTTCGGGCTTCGACAAGCAGTCGAATTGCTTCGCGGTCTTCCGTCTCCTCTTGGTGGCCTCTCCAAGTACTTCTTGCGCCAATTGATCCGTCCATGGCACTCACGAAAAATCTCAGGGTATCCTCTAATTTTCCAACAAGTATGTTACCTTCTTGACTGGTGGAATCCGGATTCTGTAGTTGCTCAATCTGCATTCGGCATTCCCAATTCATTTCGGTGTATCAACCTTGAATATTCGGTTATTAATCCACTTTTCATCTTGAGTTCTATCATTTGACTTGAAGCTCTAACCACGCTCTTCGACCAAAAACTATTGTGATATCCATCACAAGAGAAAAAATTATCATTTTTATTATCAACTAGTCGCTTTTAGGTTTTTAGTGAGACTGAACATTTATTCATTAAACAAACTCATAAACAAAAACAGCTAAGTGATTAATAATTGTCTGAAAATACTAATCACAAACTACAGTTTTCTCCTGAAGTTTTTTTTTCCAAGTTTGAACACTCGTGATTTGCCCACAAATTTCTCTCACGTGAATAGATAGATAGATAGATAGATAGGTAAATGTTTTATTGGCAGAAAGAAGAAATAAAATATTACACTTCATGGGTAGTAAAATTGAAAAAAAAAAAAATAAAAGATTCTTATATACCATACAAATAATTATATTATAAAAAAGAAATAATTTGCCAACTTATTGCCGGCGATGGGCAAGCCCGTGCTGCCGACAAGAGTCTGAACCCAGCTCATGGGATAATTACTAATCATCAATTAGGTTACAATATTAATTTATGGTATACTTTTTAATTATTATTATTATTATTACTTTACTATTAGAATTTCTTTAGTTTCCCAACTAAATACAACATATGTCCCTTCCATGAAAGCTTATCATCTATAATGACCCCCAGATACTTATGTTCGTGCACTCTTTCAATGGGGACACAGGAACAACGCCCCAAGCAGCTATGGATTCGAAATTCATGTTCTTGTTGCCATTCTGCCATGTCAGCAGTGCCCCCAAATAATAGGTACTTCGTTTTCCCAATATTTAAAGTAAGAAGATTATGTACCATCCAATCCGCCAAATTCGACAGACATATCTGCCCTACCTAACACCTCATCCCAATCCTTTCCAATCACAAGAAGGGCCGTATCATCAGCGTATAGGTAACATTTACATAATCCGGTAGCAGATGGCAGCGAATTGATATATATCAGGAACAAAATTGGCCCAAGAGTACCCCCCTGAATCACCCCGTATTCATTACCGGCAACACTACTGATACAGTCCCCAACCGCCACCACCTGTGTCCTCTCAGAAAGATAGCTACGAAACCAAGCAAGACAACTGTCCCCCATTCACAATGCATTCAATATTTCAAAAAGCGCGGATCTATCAATAGAATCTAAGGCTTTAGCCTGATCTAACATAAAAATAGCTGCTTTAGACCCAGTATGTTTGATGTTGTGAAGTTAATCCGTCAGATCGAAAAGCGCGTCGTCAACTCCCTTTCCCTTACGAAACCCATGTTGAGCAGTGGTCAGCAAATTATTTTCTTCTAAATAAATTGTTAAATTCACTTTTACCCATTTTTCCAAAATTTTTGAGAGCGCCGATAGCATTGAGATACGTCTGTAGTTACTAACTTCCAACTTTACTCCTCCTTTAAACGACGGAATTATTTTAGAAACTTTAAAGAGGCTAGGGAAAACAGCTTTTTTTATGCTCAAGTTAAACAGATGCAAAAGAGGCTCCATCAAGAAAGTTATGTTAGCCTTCACGATTGAGGAATTTATGCCATCAAAACCCGGAGCCGATCTTCCTCTCAAACTACTCACAACCTTAAGTAAATCATCTTGTGATAATTATGGGAATTTCAAAGTTATGATTAGCCCTGGGATATGATTTTGTCAAGCTAGGTTTCAATTTTTTAGCAGCAATTAACGGTTTTGCTAGATTTTCCCCAACTGAAGAAAAGTATTTGTTTAATGTTTCACATGCATCTTTTTTAGCTTCGTCATGCGATTTACCGTACGTTCTTTCAAATGCCGATATCAAAGGGCACTCTTCTCTTTTCTTACAACCCTCCCCAATCAATGTGTTTATTGTAGCCCAAAGTTTACGTGGATTCCCGTCAGCTTTCTTCAGCTCAGTACTATAATACCTATCCTCTGCCATTCTTAACATTGTTTTTAGCAAATTCTTGAACTTGGAAAAATGTAACTGCAGTTGCACATTGAATGGTTGTCTTGACGCTTTTCTACACAGTTTATCTCTATGCTTCATTGATTTAACAAGTCCATCTGTAACCCATGGTGTCAATTTAATTATTTTCTTATTGAAGTGCCTATATTCATATGCACGTTCAACAACATTAGATATTCTATCCACGATTATTCCCGCTACTGCATCGACATCCTCCAGAGATAGTACGTCTGACCAGTTCTCATTTTTGAAACTAACTTTTAATTTATCTTTATTGAGTATTTTTATTGTTTCCTCTTTAACAGTTTTAACTTTCTCCTTTACGAACATATTGCAGTCAAATGTAACCATTGTTGCAAAATGGTCCGTTATTCCAGTGGTAATTACAGCCGGGAACAATTCCGTCAAGCCCGTACGTGCTACAATATGATCAATACATGTAGAAGATCGTCCCTGCACCCGGGTTGGTTGGTCAATGTAGTGCGAGAATCCATTTGACAATAAAATTTTGGAATAAAAATCGGATTCCTTCCTCTTGGATGACAACAAATCAATATTCAAATCTCCTATCAGGAAGCAATGATCCGACCTAATTTGGGAAATAGTACTATTAAAATCTTCCAAAAATAAATCAAGTACCTCGCTATTTGAAGGGGACCTATAAACTGCTAGCAAATAAAATTGTTCCTTACCCAAACTAAACGTAACTCCCATCGATGTAGCTCCAAATAGTTGAACACTACTTATGGTGACACACCATTCTGCCCTAATGTACAAGACAATTCCATCATTCTTATTACGAGGGGTTTCAGACTGATATACATTATATCCTGCTACATCGACTGGTCTGTCGAATCAATTTTGCCAAGTTTCCGTGAGAACAATAATATCCGGTTTAAAAGGGAACTGGTCCATCATAGAGAAAAAAGAATTAAAGTTAGTTAGAATTAGTTAGTTATAGCTGCAAATATTTAAATGTAAAATGGAAAATTTTTTGACCATGTTTTTCTTATTCAAATAGTAACCATATGATTCTAAATCGTTAAACACTTTACATTTCAAATCTTCCTCACTATCCATCGTATTAAGTAATTCCAAACCAGCCACAGTCAAATGCCATTAATCCAACCTATACTACCAATTGATATAAGACGTAATTACATGTGTAACTCCTTGACGAATCCTTCAGTATCGAGCTTACGGAGTTGTTCCATATCCAAGATGCGAATGCTTTTGGTAGTGGCGGAGTCATCCTTCTTCAGAAATATCTTTCCGTCACCGGTCCAGACATACCTATAATTGTACTCCTTCCTGAATGTCCGTGCTAACCAGAATAGATTCCCATTGGACGCAGTTAGGCATTCATTGATAAACAAACGATTCTCAGGGAAGCTAGGGTGAATATCCTTGGCTGTGATGTTTGCCGCGTTCTTCATGTGCTGGATCCATTTCTTCTTAGGGTTTTGCGATGAGAATCCGATTGAGAGAGCGCCATCGGTACGAGCCATTCTGGGATTCGCAGATCTCCTTCTGTATGCGTAGTCAAAACGGCAATCCTCATCAGACATTTTAATCCTGCTGGCAACCACTTTCAGAATACTGCTGATGTCTTCATTTCAGGTCTACGGGATGCCCTTCAGAATAACACTTGATTTCAAGCCGTTTTGCTCCAATTCATTTACTTTATACTTCAGTTGAGAAACTTCGGTTTTTGGCAAAATGACTTCCTTGCGCAAAGCAACGTTCTCGTTTTTGAAATCGTTTAGAGTTTCTTTGAGACCAGTTAAAACTTCTTTTGTCTCTTCGTAACTATCATTGAACAACGTAATAGCACTTTCGATCGAATCAACTTTACTAGCGAGGTTGCCAAATTCAGTCAACATGGTGTCTATCCTCCTTGTAACAAGTTTATATTCTACACCTTCCGGGATTATTTAAAACATCTTAAGGGTCTGTACATTTATGTTACCTGGACGAGGAAGCTATGTGTCACACCCAACTTGGCGAAATCTTTTTCATTTTGAAGTTCCTACTTTTTCCAGTATGAAAAATATGGCCCTTGGGACGTCGGTTGAATGATCCATTGAAGGTTCCGGAAGGACTGTAAACTATTTCAGTTTTAAACATCGCGAAATGGGGACAGGTGTATCCATGCGCGACCGCTCATGTTTGAGCACAAGTGATTCCTCTCGAGCTGCCTGTTCAGCTTGTAAACTTTCATGCCAAGTTCGCCGACATATCGAAAACCAACTGCCGAATTTCGTTCCCCGCATAACCGCACGTTGATTCTTGGGTTTTGCCGTGATTTTTCGAATTCCGTCCCAATGTGTGATGGTCTAAATTGAGTCAAAAGGGAAGGAAGAAGGAACGCATTGCGGGTTGTAGGACTTGGTCGTGCGTTGATAGCCGGGGGTGGTAGGAGGGAGGTGACCACCCCGTTCTCATGGCTTCCACCGCCTCTCGTCAGTCGCGACTCGTTGCCCGATCTCGCCACATTGCAACATTTCGAATTTCGAGATTTCCACCCCTTCACGTCCTTCTCTCCTCCTCGGCGATTCTCGCGCCGAAATTCAAACGAACTCGTGAGCCGTCCGGTTGATTACCCTCTGCTCTCATTTTAGAAGAACTTGGAGATTCTTCCGCGATGTTCTCCGACTTCCCTTTTGCGCAAGGAGTTCACTAACGACGACCTTTTGGAAGAGCTTTCGCGAAGTTTCGTCAGTTTTCAATTTCGAGCCGCTCAATGTGTCGCCTGAGATCGTGTTGAAAATCCACATCGTTGTTAGATGGAAAATTCGGGATACGCGGCCAACTCTCTGCCTCCTTCTACATTGGTGGTGTTGTCCCAAACTGCCAACGATGCACTCCGTCTTCAAAGACCTCGCGTAAGTATTCCGAGGCCTTGTGTGGTGAACTCAGAAGCATATATACAAGGCACGCATAAGTTGATTGCTTTCTTCATTATGTATTCTTCAAAACATTTGATTGTTTCAACCTAAATGTATTTCACGAACAATGAGCTTGTTGATTCAATAATCGTTTCATTGAACACATCTGAATATATCCATAACCACCGATAAAACAGCAAATCTCAAATAGTTTTCGTTCTACCTGAAGTTTTGCGCTCTTCTTTTTACAGTTGATCCGAAACGCAGCTTTACCGATTAAGAATATTTTCTTACTGTTTACTTATTATGTACTTTCTGTTTTCAACACATGGTACCCGATAGAAGCTGCGCAGAATATGGCTGTAATGGGCTGCGCCTGAATGATAAGATGATTCAATTTTGAAGTTCATGCACAGTGGAAATCAGCTCGTTTGAGCCTCATCTCAAAATTCTGGATATTTACGAACATGCTCCAGTTGTTGATGTCACTCAATGCTTTTTCTTGAGAAACTTTCCTATTTACTCCTAGATTCTTAACAATTGATATTTTCTTCGTATCTTCATTATGAAACTTGAATCACACAGATCTACAGGGAAAAGAAAATTAAGTAATGAAAAAAAAAAAAAAAAAAATCAATCAATTTTATACTTCATTTGGAACAAATAATTCCTCTTAGTGACAATTGTTTAAACCACTAATTTTTTTGTTCGGTCAATTTTTCCTGACAACGAAATAAACTGAACCTCAAGACCTGAATTACAAAGTGGTGGCAATTGGGAGGTTGTTATTTCGGCAGTGGTAGAAGTATCCTGGTAGATGGATTGGGCGGTGAGGCCATATTAGGTAGGTAGAATAGAAGAATGATATTTATCTTCCATTGTAAAAGAACATGGAATTTATTGAAGAAATATTTGGAAAATGACCCACCCTTCATGCTTTATGTTGTCCCATGCTTTATGTTGTGGTAGCATAGGCTTAACGTGTATGGACTATTTTGTGTGGGGGCATCTGAAATTTGTGGTTTATTCCATCCCAAAGAAAACGTTGAGCAGATAAATGCGAAAATTCGAGAAGCTTGTGGAAGAACTCTCGGATGCAGCCTCAGAAGATCAACTTAATACAAATTCTAACGTTACCGGGTATGCATACGAGAAGAAGGAGGACACTTCAAGCTGTTGCTGTAACGTCTAAAACGTTTTAAAAATTCATGATTTGAAGAACCAAGTGGCTTTTTAATATTGGGAAAATAAAAAACTTGGTTTAGTCATAAAACGCACACTTATGTTCTTATTTCAGGAAACGCAACCACTTGGGAAATTATACTTTTTTGTCATTAAATAAGATTTTTATTATTCGAATTTTACTGATATTTTGAAAACCCGATAAATCGTTGGGAACTTTACTCAGTCCTCAAGTTTTTAATGTTGAGAAATACCTATGTTGATCGTCAATTTTTAGTACTATTTCGTTTTTAAGTTGTAATTAAAACTGGCGAATGAAATCTCTTTCCTCTTGGACCACCTACAGTTTCAATTTGTTTTGTAATTTAGAATGAATGTATATATTATAGGAAAGATAACTATGATTTTAGGAGTGTGGTAAAAAATTGGGAAAACCTGCAGTATAACCAGAGAAAGTTGTGTTTCTGAGAAAAACGGGGGTCTTAGTTAGGCAAAATTAAGACAGAACAAAGCAACCGCTAAAACAATCACTCTAAACTCAAAAACAATCGCTAGCGGGCATTTTTTGTTCCAAATGGATTGTAGAATTGATTCCTCAATTTTCAGCATTTTTAAGTCATTTCACTGAGTTTTGTAGAGCAGGGTGTTTATTTGTTTTTGTTTGTTGTAAATTCTATATTCGGAGTTGAAATAGTACACAACCGACATGTAGGAATTAGAAATTCGAGATCTCCCGGTAAGGGAAAATCTAATAGCTGATGATTTATCAACATTAAGACTGAGAGTTGGTATCCATCCAATATTTAATATTTAAAAGTTCTTCATTAGCTTTCTTAATCAATTGGTCGCAATCGCTACCCCAAAAAATGATGGCCGTGTCATCTGCAAAGCCAAACATCTTACCATCAACAGGAAAATCAAGCAAACTATTAACATACAAGAGGAACAAAATCTTTGAAATTGACAGTTTAAGTGCAATCGGCCTGTAATTGCTCATTATTGCCCGATCACCACTTTTGTAAAGAGGAATAACAACTGCTTCCTGAAGTAACGTTGGGTATTTACCTGTAGAAAAAACCAAATTAAATACGTAAGTCAGCGGTGCATTTATGGATTGAACAACATGCTCAAGAATAGCGTTAGTCCAATGTTGAAAGAAGAACTATTCTTGAGCTCTTTAATGAATTTTGTAATTTTGGATTCGGACACTGGCGATAGAAAAAAAGAGTCAGGTGGTGATCTTTCAGCAGAAAACAGTACCCTCTCCAAATATTGTATCGGTGGTCACAATACTATTGCTAATTTCCTGACCCACGCCAGCGAAATAAGAATTAAACGATTCAGCGATGACCAATTGATCATTAATCATTACTCCTTAGTCATTTTGTACTTTCAAAACAAGCTCTCTTCTACATGACTTACGATTGGACGCCTCATTAACAGTTTTCCAGATAGCTCTGGCATCCCCCCTTGCATTCGTCATGTTTTTGGCTTTTTAATTATCACAGTCAGCATATTTCTGTACTTAACAAAAAATTGTTTTAAATTATCGTTATGTGTGTGCAATTTCACCCTTTTACCTATTTTATCTCTGTTCCGAATTGAAGTGATTATATCTTTAGTTATCCACTTTTTGAGTTTCCTTTTCCTACCAGACACAACACATTTCTTGATAGAAGTGCAGTCTAATATGTGCTGGTCCAAAGTATCTAGAAAGCTAGACAACGCCTTATCTACATAAATTTCATTATATAAATGACCCAGGTTTCATTAGTTAGACGATTATGAAGTTGATCAAAATTAACAACATCGACAAAGCTAGGGTCTCCACCCTGGGAGCACTCAGAAGAGGGCAAAGGCAAAACCACAGCAACCATATCATGATCAGTAATATTACCATTATAAACTATTCCATTACAAAATTCGATAAAATTACTTTAACAAAAATGTGATCGATACACGACTTTGTATGATCATTAGTCCTAGTAGGGGAATTAATTAATGTAATCATTCCAAATTCATACAAAATATTCAAGTATTCTCCAAAAATAATAGTCGAAGCCACAATATTTAAATCAATATCACCACAAAAAATCTGATTATGAATAGATGAACGCGAACCCAATTACGAAGGGACACTAAAAACTGAGAGATATCATGTTGATGAGATCTATAAATAGCAGAAATCTCAATGGGAGTGCCATTGTAATTAGGGGAAATTAATGTAGAATTACACTCATCAACAACGCAGGTACCCAAGTCAATTGGAAGATCACTTTTAATATAAACAGCAACACCTTCAGATTTATTTTTGTGAACAGTGCTATTGAAAGCCCTAAAACAATCAAGGTTGAAAATTAATTGTTCATCATTCCATGTTTCCGTGAGTACAATGGCAAGAACATCAAAAGATACAGAATCCAGAAAAGCCCTGAAAAGATCAAAATTGCTTTTCAAACTTCTAATATATATACAGATACAGCTGAACGGGGTATTCATGGTTGGTGCCACTTTACTTCTAAACCAAAGCACT